>CM060949.1:12098416-12303972 GCA_030765055.1 Mantis religiosa
GAGGTAAAGCGCGAGGAACAATATGCGGCTTTGAAATTCTGCTTTCGTCTCAACAAATCTTCAGTTGAGGCCTATACAATGTTACAGGAGGCCTATGGTGAGTCTGTTCTTCCCTACAGAACAGCTCGAAGGTGGTTTAAAATGTTTAAAGAGGGGAGACAAGCAGTTTCAAAGGAAGGTGGACCCGGTGCTCCAGTTACTGCTCTTACGGAAGAAAACATCAACACTGCCGTGCCATTGTGAGAGAGGATCGACGAATTACCTTAAGATCACTTTCTGAAATACTAAACATTTCATTGGGTGCTACCCACACGTTGGTGACAGAAACATTGCACATGAGACGTGTTTGTGCGCGATGGGTTCCAAGACTTTTGATTCACGAACAAAAGAACATTCACATGCAGGTCTGCATGCAGTTAAAGTTGATGTTAGAGGAAGATCCGGAATTTCTTTACAACGTAATCATTGCTGATGAAACTTGGCTACGTCATTTTAATCCTGAGAGCAAATCTGTGGAAATCTCTTTCATCACCAACCCCCCAAAAAGCAAAAGTGGTAGCTTCTGCTGGGAAAGTTATGGTCATCTCATGCTTTGATATTCATGGAATGGTTAATCGGCATGTTGTACCTGCACATACATCAGTAACTGGACAATACTACAGGAATGTCCTGAAAACATTGCAAGTCCATATCAGGCGCAAAGGACCACATTTCTATGAAGCAGGCTGGTTGCTGCACCACGATAATGCGCGGCCACATATTGCCAATGTTGTTACTGAATATCTTGCAAAAATCAACGTGAAGTGCATCCCTATCCCTCCATATAGTCCGGGTTTAGCCCCATGTGACTTTTGTCTATTCCCTAACTTGAAGAAACGCCTTCGTGGGAGGCATTATCCATCATCGGAAGCAGTGGTGAAGGCTGCGGAGGCGATTTTGAAGGATCTCTCAAAAATTGTTTCTAGCATGTCTTTGAAGACTGACAGAAACGCTGGGACAAGTGCATCGCATTCAGGGGAGACTGTTTTGAAATGTGTAGTGTTTAACGCCCGCTTTTACTACATACGGCACCGCAGGCGATGACACTGATGATACATGAGATGAAGATGGAGCACGGGTGGAATGAGATGGCGGGGGAAACCGGAGATACCGTAGAAAACCCGCCCCAGCTCCGTGTTGTCCACCACAAATCTCACTTTGCGGTTGCCTGGGATCGAACCCGGGCCGCCTCTGTGAGAGCCAAGCGGTCTAACTACTGAGCCACGGCGCGGCTGAGACTATTTTGAGAAGGACCATCATAATTATGAGGATGAATAAAGGTACTTGTCAAAAAAGTTGTGGTCATTCTTTATTGAATATCCCTCGTTTATATTTGTTGCTTAGCTGTCAATAGCTTCTTATTTTCGTATTTGCTACTTTACTCTTCTTTGCCAACTGAATTAAGGTTTTTAATGCACTTTAAACTTTATTTTCTATAACTTCAATTCCACTGTATTATAAAGTTCTATGGCAATTACTTTAAACGAAAAGGGTTTTAGACAAAATTCAGAGGGGGACACCATTGTATATCAGTTGTTATTTGTAAAAGCTCTCAGACAGGGACAGTGGACGCTTCTAACAGAACAGAATTAATTTTTTAGTATCTGATTGCGATTTCCAAACATTAATTCAATAGGATTTGAAAAGACCAATTGAGGGCTATAACTGAAAATCCGTTTGCGTCTATATTGTGTTACGACCCTCCATTTGCTTGTGGAAACCAAATTGAACGATTTACTCTGTCAATAGTTGCATTGTTTCTCTTTTCATTTCACAAACTCCTTCTTTGTTTAAGTTTCATCTTGCGCTTGTTTTGTTGCTTTCAGTTTGTCATACTATTGATAGTAGTCTAAAGTAAAATATTGTATTAATTACTTCTTTGTATAGTATGTTACCTTAATTATATGCACATTTTATATTGCCTCAACAAAGACTTTATCTTTCAAAGAAAATTGCTTACTTACGGGTATTGGTAATAGTAATGCCCACATGGCAACCTGCACACACACACACACACACACACACACACACACACACACACACACACACACACACACACACACACACACACACACACACACACACACAATTCAAGATAAAATATTATTTTTGGAAGAAAATGATCATATTTTCTTTCTTTTGAAGTTTTAAGGACACTTGGTGGTAATTTTGGATGAAAATGTGGATTGTTTCTTTTTTGCTTAAAATGAAGCTACCGATACTCCAAAAGGTATTCGCCTAATCATAGCACATCAAGTATAACAAGCACAATCAGAAAAATATACCTAACGAACAAACTTCATTTCCTTACATCGTTGTGACATACGAGGGCTATCCAGAAAGTAGATTACGTTTTGGAATAAAAAGTAAACAAAGTATACGAAACAAATTTTATTATATACAGATGAAAGCCACACTCAAATACTACTTTTCGACATAGTCACCATTCAAATTAAGGCATTTATCGTAGCGATGTACGAGCTTGGAAATTCCTTCGTCGAAAAATTCGGCCGCCTGCGCCTTCAACCACTTCGTTACCTCTTCTTGCAGCTGTGCGTCGTCATCAAAACGCTGCATAGCCAGCCACTTCTTCATTGCTGGGAATAGGTGGAAGTCGCTCGGTGCCAGGTCGGGACTGTACGGCGGATGAGGAAACAACTCCCACTTAAAAGATTCAAGAACTTCACGAGTGACATTTACCGTGTGGGGCCGGGCGTTGTCGTGAATCAACAAGATCTTAGAGCTCAACATTGCTCTGCGCTTGTTTTGAATGGCTCTTCTGAGTTTTTGGAGAGTTTGGCAATACCTTTGAGAGTTTATTGTAGTGCCTCTTTCCAGGAAGTCCACCAAAATCACACCTTTTCTGTCCCAAAAAACAGTCGCCATCATCTTCCTTGCCGACATTGTTTGCATGCATTTCTTGGGTTTTTGGGGAGAACTTGTGTGCCCCCACTGCATTGATTGCAATTCGTTTCACAGTTCACGTGTTTCACCCATGTTTCGTCACCAGTAACGATGCGATCGAGTAAAGAGTCACCATCCTTATGGTAAACGCCCAAAAAGTTCAACGCTGCAGCCATTCGCTGATTTTTGTGGTCCTCTGTCAAGATTTTTGGAGTCCATCTTGCACAAAACTTGTGGTAACCAAGCTTTTCGCTGATGATTTCGTGCAACAAACTTCGCGAAATTTGTGGAAAACTCAAAGAAAGTTCCGTTATTGTGAACCTTCGATTTTCACGGACTTTAGCATCGACTTTTTCGACAAGTTCGGCAGTCACTATGCTGGGTCTCCCACTTCGATCTTCGTCGTGAACATTGGTTCGGCCATTTTTAAATCTGATGACCCACTGACGCACTCCACCTTCAGTGATAATGTTGTCGCCATACACTTCACAAAGCTGCCGATAGATTTCTATCGGTTTACAGTTTTTTGCAGTCAGAAACCTTATTACTGCACGCACCTCGCAGCTCGCGGGATTTTCAATTAACGCAGACATTTCAAACCGTCACAGTATCTGAACGGAGCACAGCACGAACCTCTCACTAGCACGGCTAGATGCCGACTGAGCTGCGCAACGCTCTGACCCCAAGATGGCCGCGCTAACCCCGCCCCTAGCGGAAACAGACGAAAACGTAATCTACTTTCTGGATAGCCCTCGTAGATTTAAAAATAAGACACAAATTGGTTTCATATGTTGCTTATGTAGTGAACAGATCTACGTTATTTAAAATCATGTCCCATTTGATGTCAAACAGGTATTCGTCTAGTAACCAAGATCCTAGGTATGGTGCCTCGCTGACACACACCCTTCCTTTTTCTTATGTAGTTGTGTTTCAATACTGACAGTTCCATCTCTGTTTTCAAAGTCGTTGACTGCTATTTAACTAATATGGGTCGAAAATGTCGTGAAACTACAAAAGAATAGAGAGAAATTCGCATCAGGTTAAATAAAAATGGAAAATCTATTCAAGAAATTGGAGAAACCATTGGAAGACCTACAAACACAGTGAAGACTATCATATACAGGTTTTTACAAAACAAAACTTACGAAAATGAATCAAGGGGCGGTCGTCCTGCAGTCTATTCGAGCTGGAGAAACGACAGTTACTTAGAAAAGTCAAGAAAAATCCTAAACTAAGTGCTCCAAAACTTGCTATTGCAGTTCAAACACACAGAAAAGTCCGTTTCAGCACAAACTATAAGAAACGTGCTTTATGAAGCTGAGTATGGAGGCCGAACAGCCCGTAGAAAACTATACATCAGTAAAATCAAACAGAAAGAAGCGAGTTTGCTCCGAAACCGGTTCCAAAGGATTATGAATAATATAAGGAAGTAATGGCAATTTACTTTTCTTTTTCTTTTTTAACTTTTCATCCTTTTCTTTTCTTCATGTTTGGTTGAGTTTAACGTAAGCTTTACTCCATACCACACCGCAGGTTTTGACGCTGATCAACAGTGATATATGAGATGAAGATAGAACACCGGTGGAATGAAATGGCGGGGGAAGCCGGAGCACCCGAAGGAAACGCACCTCTACACCGCGTTGTCCATCACAAATCTCACATGCCGTCGACTGGGATCAAACCCGAGCTGCTTTGGCGAGAGTCGAGTAGTCTAATCACTTGCCCATGGTGTGGTCCTAGATGGTACTTGAGATATCACCTACCGACCAGGCAAAACCACGAAACATGCATTATACTCGACAGAGCGTTGAGGCGTGATCGTCTCTAATCGGATCTTATCTGGTCGATTAAAGGAGTGAAATATTAGTAAGTTGACGTACAGTAAGTTACGAAGCACAAATAGAGGGATTGGAAGCTGCGTGTGTCTATATGATATGTTTTCTCGCGGCTGCCGAGGTATGACACTTTGCTGTCCAGAGGACATAATTATATCTGAACAGAGACTCATTGTGTATGTGCGATAAGCTGAGGTAAACATCTCTGTGTTGCGAATTTTTTTTCCAATACGCCTTCTCACTTTGCCATGTAGTACAAGGTAGGAGTAGACACTCCACAGTACAGGACTCAGGAATGTAGGTTATTCTACTACGTTGTTATGCTTTAAGGTTGTTTATTACCAAATTAACTGATAATTTACGTCCTACATTATGCATGAAAACTAAATCTGTGCTTTGTTGTTTCTTTTATCTGTAATTCTATTATCGACTTACTTGGGGTTTATGTATAGAAAAGAGTCTACAATTTGTATTATTTCTTCATAATTACACTGGGGAACAAAACAAAATTATTTTTATATACCCGAAACAAATTAGGCAAATTCTTATGTAAACTGATCTGCTGATTCCAAAAATGCCCCTCAAAATGCTGTATCACGTAACGTTTTTTAGGTATTCATAATTTTTTATGAAAACTTACAGAAATATGATGTGATAAATCATATTTTATTAATTGAAAATAATAGGTATTTTATTGCCAAGTAACATTGAAAATAATAATAATTATTATTAATTATTATTAAAATAAATAAACACAAGATAATGATGAAAACCAATACGTGAATTATCTCAGAAGTGTTTCACTGTTGATTTTTTTTTTTTTTTTTTTTTTTTTTTGTATTGACTCTCCCGTTTGAGGAACCAACAACATGGCTGAATCCCAGCGACCCTGGTAAAGTCTTTCTATCTCAGAAATGTCCTGGTGAAAACGCTCACCTTGCTCATCACTTACTACAGCTCCTAGGTTTGTAGGGAAACTATCAAGGCGAGAGTGCAAAAAGTGGATTTTAAGTGACATACGGCAACCCATTTCTTTGTAGCTCCTTAATACTTCTGAGACTAAAGTTTCATAATTTTCTTCTTTGTTGTTGCCCAGGAAGACTTCCACCACTGATTTAAATGATTTCCATGCTGCCAGTTCAACACGTTTAAGCTTTGATTCAAAAACACTGTCTTTAAGAAGTAGTCTTATTTGAGGACCGACAAATATACCTTCCTTCAATTTAGATTCACTTATTTTGGGAAAGATACTTCTTAAATACTCAAATTCACTTCCACTTTTGTCCAAACCTTTAACAAAATTCTTCATTAACCCGAGATTTATGTGAATTGGGGGGAGAAGAACTTCGTTTGGGTCTACTGGAGGCACATACTTAACACTGCTTGCTCCAGGGGTATAGTCTTCCCTTTTCCCCCACTCTTTCACTATAAAATGCTTGTCCCATAAGCACAAAAAACAGCAATATTTTGTGAAACCTCCCTGCAGTCCCGTTGGCGATGCAACTACCTTGAGGTCACTACAAATTTCCCAGCCATGGTTATGATAACTAATAGCATCTAAAATTATGAACATGGAATCATCGTATGTCTCCTTCATTCCTAGAGCATGAAATAAAGGTATTGAAGGTAGTAAATTGCCATTATGAAGCAACACTGCCTTTAAGCTGTATTTAGAAGAGTCAATGGCTATTATTTTAAAGTAAGTCAATATGAGTTGGTATCATACCTCATTTCTGTAATTTTATATAAAAGAATAAGAATATCTCAAAAACGTTACGTGATACAGCATTTTCAGAGGCATTTTTGGAATCAGCGAGTCATTTTGCATAAGAATTAGCCTATTTTGTTTCGGGTACAAAAAACGTGTTCTCTAGTGTTATTAGACATTTTTAAACAGATATTTATGTCGCTCATTACTGTAGGTACATCACAAAGATTCTTTTTTAAAACCTTCACCATAATGTACGTTGTATATTGAAGTGCATGCTTCAGATCCTGAGATAATGTTTTGGTCATCCCTGTAACTGTGACGCAATTCTAAGGTGACCCCTACAGCTCGACATCATTATGGAACTGTGGTACTGGGATTCCCGACTCCTTCATACCGCTGACGCCAAAACACGTTTTTGTTTACTTCCATATACCTTTTTTTGGTTTTGCTTTATTTTCTGCTCCAAGGAAAGATGAAAAATACCTACCGCGTTACGCTGCTTCTCATATCATCGTTTCGACTGCTGTTGAAAATGACGATGCAAGACACGCTTCTGACATGTTTATGACTATCCCTGTTACCGTCAATTAGTATTACGTCATTAGGAACTCGCAACATGCTTTCTGACATAGCACTCGTACGGGACACACATATCTAAATGTCTTCCCCCAAAACAACATTAATGATGATGATTATGATGATGATAAATGTTATTTAATACTCTGATAAAGTTTTGTTTCAAAAGCATACTCCCTTCAAAAACCTACACACATTTTCGAACCGCTTTTGTCAACCTTTGAAATGCATTCGATACAGTTACAGAACTCATACACATTCATCGATTTTTTTTGTAGTGTGTAATATTTATAAAAACATATATAAGCTCAGTTAATTTGTTGACCAACTAGTCTTAAATCCGAATTTAGCATTTTATTAATACATCCCTAAGCATATGGTATTTTAGATTATATTATATTTGTACATATGAGAATATTGGCTAAGGGGAGCGCTAGGCCCAGGGAAATTGCCTACAAGGTCTTAGTGCGGCCGGTTATGGAATATGCAGTAGCATGCTGGGGCCCGTATAGAGCTAACCAAATTGATCCATTAGAAAAAATACAGAAGAGGGCAATAAAATTAATAAAAAGAGGCAAGTATTTTGGGCCTATAAAAGGAGATGAGACTAAATGGGAGGAATTAAGAATTAGGCGTAAAAAACCTAGGTTGGTAGCATTATTCAAAGCTAATGCTGGTGTAAAGGCATGGGTGGACGTTAGTGTAAGGTTAGATAATCCGGATTAATATGGACGAAACGATCATAGGTATAAAATTAAGGGTAGAAGATACAGAACCGACGTAGGAAAATTTTCTTTTGTTAATAGAACCATTGAAGAATGGAATGAATTGTCTGTAGCAGTCTTTCAGGGCTGTCCCCTGTCGCTGAAGAAATTTAGAAAAAATCTAGATGCTTTATAGTTTAACTTTTAAATTATAATGGTATATGATATGTAAGTAGAGAAGTAATTAGATATGTTTTAAGTGACTAAAGTAAAATAATTTCATGTCTGTATTGTTTATTGTGTTATTGTTGTAAATTTAGTATTTGTAATTTGATGTGTATTCTTAACTCTGCCACCGGGTAGTACCCAATTGCAGTGAATAAATACATATATACATACATTCCAAAATTTTACAATTTACAGTTTTAGGCTACATTTATTTGACGTTCCCTTGTTGCTATCTTGACTTACAGGACACCCTGGTCTTCTGCTCTGTCAGGTAGCTCTTAACATCCATATCTCCTTGTTACTTAATTATACCCTTTCATCGCCCTCATCTTCCTTTCTTATATTCCTTACATTTCTGGCCCATTTTTCTTTTACTTTCTGCAAGAACTCACCAATACTTCTTACCTTCTTTTCCTCCCTGCCCGTTAACATTTTTATAGCTACTATCCTTTTCTCTACTTTCTCCCCATTTTCCTCCAAAACCTTTAACTCCACATTGCAATCTCCTCACATTCTGTTACATAGTGTTCTATGCTTTCTTCCCCCCCCCCCCACACACAATTCAAAAATTCCCTTTTCCCTACCCCTTATCCCTCTTAGAAATAGTGTTCCTGTTCTCATCCAAGCAAACCCTTCTCTCTCTAGCCTATTGCAGCAATCTACATATGCTTCTGGTCCCCAGTTTCTTTTTATTTGCTTTCAAAATTGCAATGCTTTCATATTTTATAGACTTCCCCATATTTCCTGTCTTTCTATAAATTCTATTCTGCATTTTACTAATTTACCCAATTTACCCCCCTTTCCTCTGATCTCATTTATCTTCCATTCCTATTTTTTTCATAATTCCCCCTATCTCTGCCCAACAACTATTTGACTTCTGTAATCTTTTTTGCTGTCTCATGCATCATTTCATAATTTCCCATTCTTCTTTGTACAAACATCTATACCAAAATGTATTATTCTTTCCATTATTATTCCATTTCTTCTTGTCTTTTCTAATTCTTGTGTAGTTTTGGTCCACCGTTTTGTTTGCCTCTGCGGCCCCCCCCCCCAGATCTGCACCACATACAACATTTTGGATTCAACTAGTGCTTCATACATTATTTCTAACCACTTTGTTGTCATTTCTAGCTTAAACCACAAGAGATACGAAAAACCTTATTGCACATAAAATATAGACACACTATGCTAAAATATTTGAGGCTATTGTTTGTCATTTATCGCCTTGAATTTACGAATATATCTTTTCACAAATAAAAGGTAGTGCCTTATCAATATCACGTCTATGCAAACATAGTGAAAGTCAACTTATCCTTAAAAGACTTGCCAATAGCTAAAGCCTCCCGCATTCTCCTCTTCCCACTGTATTCACAAGGAAAATTGTATCAAATTACTTTTAAAAACATTTACCTCGATTAACAGGAGAAACATAGTCGAGTGAGCTTTTCTTGGAAATGTTTGTACAGGAGTTAATAGAGAAGGCCATGTCCGTACACACATGTTTGTTGTAACTAATTACATCAATTTTACTGACCGTGGGCAAAAGAGAGGTTTTATTAATTTATGAGATGATATTATTATTCTCTATTTTCAGCACATGTACTGTTAGCCCTACAAAGCTTCAAATTCTGCGTGTTTAGTGAAACTAGGAAATAAAGAAAGAGGGAGAGAGAGGGAGGGAAGGAGGTGACTTCCTATGGCTCATTGTTTCCTTCCTTTATTGGCTTTCGGTCCTAACAGTCTTACATTTATTTAGGACTATCCAACTATTGACATATTACAGGATGAACAGAAAGTGTCGATCCATTTTTGGAAGAAAAAAAAACGGTTGATTTTGAATTTATTTTACAGGAGATCTGGAAGATGCTGTTAACTGAAGAACGAATCGCTGTTATTTTTGCACGTTTAAGGTGATTTACATATCAGGAGGTTTAAGCGTATTTTGAAGGAAAATTCCATAAGCCCGGCCCTACAAGGGCTAAAAACAGACTACTGATGCAGAAATTTCAAAGAACAGGTAGTGTGCGTGGGGGTAGACCTCGGATGACCGAAGAAACTGTACAGCTTGTGAATAATGCTGTGACCAGAAGTCCAAAAGGATCAACCAAGAGGTTAAGTCGAGGGTTATGTATACCACAATCGACAGTGTGGAAGATTCAGCATTTCACTTAAAAAAAACGACCATATCACATTCAAATTCGACATGCACTGCAACGGGAAGACGCGAAACAATCTGTTAAAGTGTCTAGTCAAAGGGTGTGCAGTTCGGACTCAAAGGAACCTGAACCTATCGCCCACTAATGACCAGTAAGACTGTTGAAACGTAGTGCCAGACTGAAAAGTTCAATGTCGTAGACAGGATTTGAACCACGAATCTTCTGGTGTTCGTCCAGCCGCTCTAACCATTGAGCTACTATGGCCAACGTGCCGACATGACACTAAATTCTCAATACCAGTCAGTTGGAGAATTTAGTGTCATGTCGGTACGTTGGTCATAGTAGCTCAATGATTAGAGCAGCTGGATGGACACCAGAAGATCCCTGGTTCAAATTCCGGCAGTGCCATTGAATTTTTCAGTATGACCTACGTTTTAACAGTCTTACTGGTCTCTAAATTACACTCTTTACGAGTGCCGCCTCTTGTTAGACGATGCCGTAGTGCTCCCCACGTGAGTATGTTTTTTGTGTGCACATTTGTCAATGGATCGACAAACTGCAGTGAGCGATTCACTCCCAGTTGCGCAGGAAACTCTCCAGCAATCAACCCATAGTATCCCCGCCTGGATACTTGGTGTCATCTGATATCATGCACACTTTGCGGTAGTAGCCGAATCAGTCCGAAATATTCCGTGAGCTCACACATGTATTTCGTAGGAGCACTCCATTATCGTCGTGTCGTAGGATAGTTTATCTGCATAGCAAAAATTTGATCGGGAGATAACTTAGCCTTCCTTTGAACACGAACTGCGTCACCTATGACTGGGGCATTTTTGTAGAGGTTGGCTACAAGTTTTACATATCTTTCTCATGTTGGCTGCAACGCCAGAACCGGCTGTTCGTCTGCTTGGGCATGCGTATACGTGCACTCTTACGTCACACAAAAGAATGTTTCTCCAACTTCATTAATTAACTTTTAATTACTTCAATTAACAATCTTGTCTTAGGTAACATCGCATAGTAATGTAATGGGTTACCGAGTTACTGTATTAGAATAAGTTTGGAACACTCCATTTAATAAGCGAAATGTTTCAGTGTACCTTTGAGAAAAAAATCTCAAGGTATTAAGTTGCAAAAGGGAAATCAAAGCTGGCAAAATTTTGGAAATTAATGTGTTTTGTGCAGTGCAGTGAATTCGTGATTAAATACTTAATATATTGTGACTTTGTGGGTTAGTAGAATTAAAAGTCCAATTGCACAAACTCAAAATGTTCTTTATTTCAACCGAATTACAGTTGTAAAACAAGTACGTAGCGCACACAATTACAATCCACCAGTTCGGATGTCACAGGTCCACTCCACACTCGCAATTACGTACAACTGCTCTGATACACGTACGCAGCCTTCCAATCCGTTTGCTAGCACTGCGCTCTTCACGGCTGCTCGCCAAGAACTCCTGAGTCGTCTACTGCAGGCCTTATATATGAAGATCGCTGTTTATGGAAGCTTCGCTGCTCGGAACAGCATCCCGATTGTTCCAGACGTGAGGGGAAGGGGAAAGGGACGGTACAGTGCCTAGTGACACGTTCCTAACCATCCCCTATGTTAGCGCTACATCCCCTATGGGTGGGCGTGGTCTAAATGTCTCCTGTCTGCTACACAGCTCCAGTTGGTCGTGCCTTCCTTTTCTTTTCAAACAAAAACAAAATGTATTTGCAATGACATAGGAAAGGGGTAAGGGATGGCAGTTATACTCCTGCCAGTTGTGGAGTCCCGCATTAGTACCTCCGATAGTAATGTAAATTTAAATGCTGCCGCCTAATGTGCGGGAGCGCGTAGGAGTTGAGTTCCTTGGTCATGACCATGAGCGAAGTCCTGAGCATGGCACGAAGGGGATTATGCGTACTTAATTTAGTGGATTAGTGGACTTTTACTGTCGGGGATTGGGGGCATAATGTCTTCTTGCGCGTTCGCGAAGAGAGACAGTAGAATGTTCGGTGTTGATTTGAAGTTGATGCTCAACCAGGCGGTGGAGCAGTTGTAGGATCTGATCTAGTTTGCCGTCGGTGTTGGTGTGACTCTCCTACAGCCGTGAGAGCTTTCGCTCCACAGATGAACGATTGTCACTGTTATGGAGTTGCTGTAGATGCTGTGTCAGATCTAGCAGGTTTTGAAATTCAGATGTGGTATCTGCAGAGCGTTTGGCGATTGATGTTAACCTCCCAAGTTGGTTGTTCTGCACTGAGTGGCGTTCTGTGATGTTTGCGGTGACTGTCTCTTCCAGTTGTCCAAGCCGTGATGCAATGTTGAGCACTTCCAAGTGGAGGTCATGGATTTCTTCTCTGGAGGACTGTATAGCTGTGATGGAGTTCTCCAGAGATGTGAGCCGGGATCCGATGTTCTCCACCTCCCTCCGAAGTACCTGAAGGGCTTCCCTCAAGCCATCTTGAGGAAGGGTGGTAGGTGCTGCTACTGATGTAGGAGGTGAGCGAGGTATGCCTTCCCTGGTTGTCTCTGTGTTGCCTTGTGTTGGATGCTTCGGTCTGGGGTAGCGTGGGCACTGTGGCTGACCTGTGAAATGGCCTACGCCTTTGCAGGTTGCACAGTATCTGCGTCTGTGCCGTAGATCGTGGCTTCTGCACTCGGTGGAGAGGCACCGTGACCCACAGTGAGTGACACCTCGGAGGAACTGAGCACGTGGAGGCGCAGTGGCCGTAGTCGCAGCATCGACGACACGGTACGTGACGCTCCAATTTGCTTGCCTCGATTCTGAGGCAGCGCCCTAACAAGGGTAGCCCCGTCCTCAAGGCAGCATCCCCGTGCCTTCCCATAATTGGGTGACAATATATATTCTTTACCCTGAACCATGTACCTTATGGTTAACATTGTGCACTTAATTATTACATGTTTTGTCTGCGATGACTCATTGATTTTACACTCGAAGGAAGATAAGATTCCAAAACGATACGGAAGTGTTGGGCTCTTGAGGTTAAAATAGTTGTTATGAATAGAGCACATTCTTAAGTAATACTGTGCTTTTGTCATGTATTTCCATTACTTATCTCAGAATATGAAGGCAAAATATTTTTCTTCTTTTACAGTATGAAATTTTCGTTTATGTAAATTGTCAAATTATGTTTCTCCTTGAAGTACAGTTTCTAGTAATGATTTCCCATATTATCCTTCATTACTTTCAAATAAGAGGCTTTGAGTCACGGCATCTAAGACCAACCAAAAAGCTATACCTTAAACTGTCACTTGATATTTCCTTTGTTCCATTTATACCTCGCCTTCAACTCTAATAGTCATATCGGAGGCCATTCTCCTTTGGAACATACCGAAGGTGTTAACTAGTATTCGTTGGGTTTTAATCATTAGATCACGTACACATTTATACCTCGCCTTTAACTCCAATGATCATATCGGCGGACGTTCTCAATTGAAACATATCGAAGGTGTTAACTCGTATTCGTTGGGTTTTAATCATTAGATCAAGCACACATTTATACCTCGCCTTTAACTACAATGGCCATATCCACGGCCGTTCTCCTTTCGAACATACCGAAGGTGTTAACTAGTATTCGTTGGGTTTTAATCATTGGATCACGTACACATTTATATTCCGCCTTTAACTCCAATGATCATATCGGCGGACGTTCTCAATTGAAACATATCGAAGGTGTTAACTCGTATTCGTTGGGTTTTAATCATTAGATCAAGCACACATTTATACCTCGCCTTTAACTGCAATGGTCATATCGGTGGCCGTTCTCCTTTGGAACATATCGAAGGTGTTAACTCGTATTCGTTGGGTTTTAATGATTAGATCACGTACACATTTATACCTCGCCTTTAACTACAATGGTCATTTCGGCGACCGTTCTCCTTTGGAACATATCGAAGGTGTTAACTCGTATTCGTTGGGTTTTAATCATTAGAACAGGCACACATTTATACCTCGCCTTTAACTGCAATGGTTATATCGGCGGCCGTTCTTCTTTGGAACATATCGAAGGTGTTAACTCGTATTCATTGGGCTTTAATCATTAGATCACGTACACATTTATACCCCGCCTTTAGCTACAGTGGCCATATTGGCGGCGGTTCTCCTTTGGAACATATCGAAGGTGTTAACTCGTATTCGTTGGGCTTTAATCATAAGATCACGTACACGTTTATACCTCGCCTTTAACTGCAATGGTTATATCGGCGGCCGTTCTTCTTTGGAACATATCGAAGGTGTTAACTCATATTCGTTGGGCTTTAATCATTAGATCACGTACACATTTATACCTCGCCTTTAACTACAGTGGCCATATTGGCGGCCGCTCTCCTTTGGAACATATCGAAGGTGTTAACTCGTATTCGTTGGGTTTTAATCATTAGGTCACGTGCACATTTATACCTCGCCTTTAGCTCCAATGGTCATATCGGCGGCCGTTCTCTTTTGGAACATATCGAAGGTGTTAACTCGTATTCGTTAGGTTTTAATCATTAGATCACGCACACATTTATACCCGCCTTTAACTCCAATGGTCATATCGGCGGCCGTTCTCCTTTGGAACATATCGAAGGTGTTAACTCGTATTCGTTGCGTTTTAATCATTAGATCACGCACACATTCGCACTCTCATTTATACTTTCAGACTCTGGGGTAGATGGGGAATTATGTTGGTCGGAGGAAACTCCCCAGCCTCAACACCGGGAATCCAACCCTGGAGCCCTAGCACGGCAGCCAGGTGCTCTACAGACTAAGCTACCGGGCCAGCCAGCTTGACATTACACATGCGATTCCCAAACTTTCCCAGCCATCAGCAATCGTGATATAAATTAGACATTGCTTTAAAAGTGGAATAGTTGGAAACGAATGAATATATATATATATATAGTTGTTTGCGAAGCTGATAGTACTATATGTATCCTAATGTATTCATGCATTTTTCGGAGCTATTTAGCTGTGAGAAAATAATTTCCAACACGAGTGTCATTAATTTTAGGACCTGGAAATTTTCCTAACGTTTTCCCAAACTTATCTGTCCCTTTATGTTTCACATCCAACATACAAACTAGTTTTAAGCGTTAAATTAGGCCTGAGAGATTCAAGATCTAGAATCCGGTGAAAAAAGTGTCTAATTTTAATCTTTTAGAGAAAGGTGTGTCTGAAATTTTTGACGTATCTGAGCGCTTATATCTACAGTGGGATGCGATTAATATTGTGACTTTATGGGTTCGTATAATTAAAAGTCCAATTTTCAGATATTCAAATCGTTCTTTATTTGCGTGGAAATACACTCACAGTAGCAGTATTACTTCACATACACAATACAACTTCCCAAGGTCGATGACCACAACAAAGACCTGACTCAGCTTCCAGTGTTTGCAGCACTCCTGTTACATCTGTTTACGACTCAACACTTGGCGAGTCGTCGCTTCCTGAAATACCTCATCTGATAATGACAGACTGTTCCAGAACAACAAAGAAACAGAATAGTCTCTATCAATCAAGATGTCAACAGAAATTTCCGTTTATCTCTGTTTCGGCAGACCTTTATCTGCGGCGCTATGTTCGTCTGTTTATGCAAGCTCTTTATCTCCGTGAAACATTATCCGTCTGTTATTTGCGCCGAAACTTTTATGCCCGTCGCCGCGACAATATTAAAGGCTACATACAGATTACACATGCGTTCCAAATTCAAACCTGGATTTAAAAACTGTCACTGTTAATCACCTGGAGAGTTCCTTTTACACTCAGGTACAGGAACTAACAATTATGATATTCGAAAGATAGAGCCAGACTGAAAAATTCAATGCCATAGCTGGGATTTCAACCACGGATCTTCTGGTTTCTATCCAACCACTCCAACCCTTGAGCGACTACGGCCAACGTGGCGACATGACATTAATTATCCAACTGACACGTGTTTTACCCGGTAAAGCCTACTTTAGCCTACACACGGCCAATGTGAAAGAACAATTCATTTCCATTAATGGACCTAATAGTGGTTAACTATAAAGCCCGGGCCTTAAAGTACTTACAGCATAGTAAGTCGTCATTAAGGTAGTTGTCTCATGGGTTTATGAGAACTCCTAGTGGTTTACCGGAAAAAACACAAGTCAGTTGTACCTAATAGTGGTCCGAACTATAAAGCCCGGGCCTTAAAATACTTACAGCATAGTAAGTCGCCATTAAGGTAGTTGTCTCTTGTGTTTATCAGAACTCCTAGTGGTTTACCGGGAGAAACACGAGTCAGTTGTACCTAATAGTGGTCCGAACTATAAAGCCCGGGCCTTAAAGTACTTACAGCATAGTAAGTCGTCATTAAGGTAGTTGTCTCATGTGTTTATGAGAACTTCTAGTGGTTTACCGGGAGAAACACGAGTCAGTTGTACCTAATAGTGGTCCGAACTATAAAGCCCGGGCCTTAAAGTACTTACAGCATAGTAAGTCGCCATTAAGGTAGTTGTCTCTTGTGTTTATGAGAACTCCTAGTGGTTTACCGGGAGAAACACGAGTCAGTTGTACCTAATAGTGGTCCGAACTATAAAGCCCGGGTCTTAAAGTACTTACAGCATAGTAAGTCGACATTAAGGTGGTTGTCTAATGTGTTTATGAGAACACCTAGTGGTTTACCGGGAAAACACGAGGCAGTTGTACCTAATAGTGGTCCGAACTATAAATCCCGGGTCTTAAAGTACTTACAGCTTAGTAAGTCGTCATTAAGGTAGTTGTCTCATGTGTTTATGAGAACTCCTAGTGGTTTACCGGGAAAAACACGAGTCAGTTGTACCTAATAGTGGTCCGAACTATAAAGTCCGGGCCTTAAAGTACTTACAGCTTAGTAAGTCGTCATTAAGGTAGTTGTCTCATGTGTTTATGAGAACTCCTAGTGGTTTACCGGGAAAAACATGAGTCAGTTGTACCTAATAGTGGTCCGAACTATAAAGCCCGGGCCTTAAAGTACTTACAGCATAGTAAGTCGTCATTAAGGTAGTTGTCTCATGTGTTTATGAGAACTCCTAGTGGTTTACCGGGAAAAACACGAGTCAGTTGTACCTAATAGTGGTCCGAACTATAAAGTCCGGGCCTTAAAGTACTTACAGCATAGTAAGTCGTCATTAAGGTAGTTGTCTCATGTGTTTATGAGAACTCCTAGTGGTTTACCGGGAAAAACACGAGTCAGTTGTACCTAATAGTGGTCCGAACTATAAAGCCCGGGCCTTAAAGTACTTACAGCTTAGTAAGTCGTCATTAAGGTAGTTGTCTCATGTGTTTATGAGAACTCCTAGTGGTTTACCGGGAAAAACACGAGTCAGTTGTACCTAATAGTGGTCCGAACTACAAAGCCCAGGCCTTAAAGTACTTACAGCATAGTAAGTCGTCATTAAGATAGTTGTCTCATGTGTTTATGAGAACTCCTAGTGGTTTACCGGGAAAAACACGAGTCAGTTGTACCTAATAGTGGTCCGAACTATAAAGCCCGGGCCTTAAAGTACTTACAGCATAGAAAGTCTTCATTAAGATAGTTGTCTCATGTGTTTATGAGAACTCCTAGTGGTTTACCGGGAGAAACACGAGTCAGTTGTACCTAATAGTGGTCCGAACTATAAAGTCCGGGCCTTAAAGTACTTACAGCATAGTAAGTCGTCATTAAGGTAGTTGTCTAATGTGTTTATGAGAACTCCTAGTGGTTTACCGGGAGAAAAACGAGTCAGTTGTACCTAATAGTGGTCCGAACTATAAAGTCCGGGCCTTAAAGTACTTACAGCATAGAAAGTCTTCATTAAGATAGTTGTCTCATGTGTTTATGAGAACTCCTAGTGGTTTACCGGGAGAAACACGAGTCAGTTGTACCTAATAGTGGTCCGAACTATAAAGCCCGGATCTTAAAGTACTTACAGCATAGTAAGTCGTCATTAAGGTAGTTGTCTCATGTGTTTATGACAACTCCAAGTGGTTTACCGGGAAAAACACGAGTCAGTTGTACCTAATAGTGGTCCGAACTATAAAGCCCGGGTCTTAAAGTACTTACAGCATAGTAAGTCGTCATTAAGATAGTTGTCTCATGTGTTTATGAGAACTCCTAGTGGTTTACCGGGAGAAACACGAGACAGTTGTACCTAATAGTGGTCCGAACTACAAAGCCCAGGCCTTAAAGTACTTACAGCATAGTAAGTCGTCATTAAGATAGTTGTCTCATGTGTTTATGAGAACTCCTAGTGGTTTACCGGGAAAAACACGAGTCAGTTGTACCTAATAGTGGTCCGAACTACAAAGCCTGGGCCTTAAAGTACTTACAGCATAGAAAGTCTTCATTAAGATAGTTGTCTCATGTGTTTATGAGAACTCCTAGTGGTTTACCGGGATAAACACGAGTCAGTTGTACCTAATAGTGGTCCGAACTGTAAAGCCCGGGCCTTAAAGTACTTACAGCATAGTAAGTCGTCATTAAGGTAGTTGTCTCATGTGTTTATGAGAACTCGTAGTGGTTTACTGGGATAAACACGAGTCAGTTGTACCTAATAGTGGTCCGAACTATAAAGCCCGGACCTTAAAGTACTTACAGCATAGTAAGTCGTCATTAAGATAGTTGTCTCATGTGTTTATGAGAACTCCTAGTGGTTTACCGGGATAAACACGAGTCAGTTGTACCTAATAGTGGTCCGAACTATAAAGCCCGGGCCTTAAAGTACTTACAGCATAGTAAGTCGTCATTAAGGTAGTTGTCTCATGTGTTTATGAGAAGTCCTAGTGGTTTACCGGGATAAACACGAGTCAGTTGTACCTAATAGTGGTCCGAACTACAAAGCCCGTGTCTTAATGTACTTACAGCATAGAAAGTCTTCATTAAGATAGTTGTCTCATGTGTTTATGAGAACTCCTAGTGGTTTACCGGGATAAACACGAGTCAGTTGTACCTAATAGTGGTCCGAACTATAAAGCCCGGGCCTTAAAGTACTTACAGCATAGTAAGTCGCCATTAAGGTAGTTGTCTCATGTGTTTATGAGAACTCCTAGTGGTTTACCGGGATAAACACGAGTCAGTTGTACCTAATAGTGGTCCGAACTATAAAGCCCGGGTCTTAAAGTACTTACAGCATAGTAAGTCGTCATTAAGGTAGTTGTCTCATGTGTTTATGAGAACTCCTAGTGGTTTACCGGGATAAACACGAGTCAGTTGTACCTAATAGTGGTCCGAACTATAAAGTCCGGGCCTTAAAGTACTTACAGCATAGTAAGTCGTCATTAAGGTAGTTGTCTCATGTGTTTATGAGAACTCCTAGTGGTTTACCGGGAAAAACACGAGTCAGTTGTACCTAATAGTGGTCCGAACTATAAAGCCCGGGCCTTAAAGTACTTACAGCTTAGTAAGTCGTCATTAAGGTAGTTGTCTCATGTGTTTATGAGAACTCCTAGTGGTTTACCGGGAAAAACACGAGTCAGTTGTACCTAATAGTGGTCCGAACTACAAAGCCCCGGCCTTAAAGTACTTACAGCATAGTAAGTCGTCATTAAGATAGTTGTCTCATGTGTTTATGAGAACTCCTAGTGGTTTACCGGGAAAAACACGAGTCAGTTGTACCTAATAGTGGTCCGAACTATAAAGCCCGGGCCTTAAAGTACTTACAGCATAGAAAGTCTTCATTAAGATAGTTGTCTCATGTGTTTATGAGAACTCCTAGTGGTTTACCGGGAGAAACACGAGTCAGTTGTACCTAATAGTGGTCCGAACTATAAAGTCCGGGCCTTAAAGTACTTACAGCATAGTAAGTCGTCATTAAGGTAGTTGTCTAATGTGTTTATGAGAACTCCTAGTGGTTTACCGGGAGAAAAACGAGTCAGTTGTACCTAATAGTGGTCCGAACTATAAAGTCCGGGCCTTAAAGTACTTACAGCATAGAAAGTCTTCATTAAGATAGTTGTCTCATGTGTTTATGAGAACTCCTAGTGGTTTACCGGGAGAAACACGAGTAAGTTGTACCTAATAGTGGTCCGAACTATAAAGCCCGGATCTTAAAGTACTTACAGCATAGTAAGTCGTCATTAAGGTAGTTGTCTCATGTGTTTATGACAACTCCAAGTGGTTTACCGGGAAAAACACGAGTCAGTTGTACCTAATAGTGGTCCGAACTATAAAGCCCGGGTCTTAAAGTACTTACAGCATAGTAAGTCGTCATTAAGATAGTTGTCTCATGTGTTTATGAGAACTCCTAGTGGTTTACCGGGAGAAACACGAGTCAGTTGTACCTAATAGTGGTCCGAACTACAAAGCCCAGGCCTTAAAGTACTTACAGCATAGTAAATCGTCATTAAGATAGTTGTCTCATGTGTTTATGAGAACTCCTGGTGGTTTACCGGGAAAAACACGAGTCAGTTGTACCTAATAGTGGTCCGAACTACAAAGCCCGGGCCTTAAAGTACTTACAGCATAGAAAGTCTTCATTAAGATAGTTGTCTCATGTGTTTATGAGAACTACTAGTGGTTTACCGGGATAAACACGAGTCAGTTGTACCTAATAGTGGTCCGAACTATAAAGTCCGGGCCTTAAAGTACTTACAGCATAGAAAGTCTTCATTAAGATAGTTGTCTCATTGTTTATGAGAACTCCTAGTGGTTTACCGGGATAAACACGAGTCAGTTGCACCTAATAGTGGTTCGAACTGTAAAGCCCGGGCCTTAAAGTACTTACAGCATAGTAAGTCGTCATTAAGGTAGTTGTCTCATGTGTTTATGAGAACTCGTAGTGGTTTACTGGGATAAACACGAGTCAGTTGTACCTAATAGTGGTCCGAACTATAAAGCCCGGACCTTAAAGTACTTACAGCATAGTAAGTCGATATTAAGATAGTTGTCTCATGTGTTTATGAGAACTCCTAGTGGTTTACCGGGATAAACACGAGTCAGTTGTACCTAATAGTGGTCCGAACTATAAAGCCCGGGCCTTAAAGTACTTACAGCATAGTAAGTCGTCATTAAGGTAGTTGTCTCATGTGTTTATGAGAAGTCCTAGTGGTTTACCGGGATAAACACGAGTCAATTGTACCTAATAGTGGTCCGAACTACAAAGCCCGTGTCTTAATGTACTTACAGCATAGAAAGTCTTCATTAAGATAGTTGTCTCATGTGTTTATGAGAACTCCTAGTGGTTTACCGGGATAAACACGAGTCAGTTGTACCTAATAGTGGTCCGAACTATAAAGCCCGGGCCTTAAAGTACTTACAGCATAGTAAGTCGCCATTAAGGTAGTTGTCTCATTTGTTTATGAGAACTCCTAGTGGTTTACCGGGATAAACACGAGTCAGTTGTACCTAATAGTGGTCCGAACTATAAAGCCCGGGCCTTAAAGTACTTACAGCATAGTAAGTCGTCATTAAGGTAGTTGTCTCATGTGTTTATGAGAACTCCTAGTGGTTTACCGGGATAAACACGAGTCAGTTGTACCTAATAGTGGTCCGAACTATAAAGCCCGTGTCTTAATGTACTTACAGCATAGTAAGTCGTCATTAAGGTAGTTGTATCATGTGTTTATTAGAACTCCTAGTGGTTTACCGGGATAAACACGAGTCAGTTGTACCTAATAGTGGTCCGAACTATAAAGCCCGGGTCTTAAAGTACTTACAGCATAATAAGTCGTCATTAAGGTAGTTGTCTCATGTGTTTATGAGAACTCCTACTGGTTTACCGGGAAAAACACGAGTCAGTTGTACTTAATAGTGGTCCGAACTATAAAGCCCGGGCCGTAAAGTACTTACAGCATAGTAAGTCGTCATTAAGGTAGTTGTCTCATGCGTTTATGAGAACTCCTAGTGGTTTACCGGGATAAACACGAGTCAGTTGTACCTAATAGTGGTCCGAACTATAAAGCCCGGACTTTAAAGTACTTACAGCATAGTAAGTCGCCATTAAAGTAGTTGTCTCATGTGTTTATGAGAACTCCTAGTGGTTTACCGGGATAAACACGAGTCAGTTGTACCTAATAGTGGTCCGAACTATAAAGCCCGGGTCTTAAAGTACTTACAGCATAGTAAGTCGCCATTAAGGTAGTTGTCTCGTGTGTTTATGAGAACTCCTACTGGTTTACCGGGAAAAACACGAGTCAGTTGTACCTAATAGTGGTCCGAACTATAAAGCCCGGGCCTTAAAGTACTTACATCATAGTAAGTCGTCATTAAGGTAGTTGTCTCATGTGTTTATGAGAACTCCTAGTGGTTTACCGGGATAAACACGAGTCAGTTGTACCTAATAGTGGTCCGAACTATAAAGCCCGTGTCTTAATGTACTTACAGCATAGTAAGTCGTCATTAAGGTAGTTGTCTCATGTGTTTATGAGAACTCCTAGTGGTTTACCGGGATAAACACGAGTCAGTTGTACCTAATAGTGGTCCGAACTATAAAGCCCGGGTCTTAAAGTACTTACAGCATAGTAAGTCGTCATTAAGGTAGTTGTCTCATGTGTTTATGAGAACTCCTACTGGTTTACCGGGAAAAACACGAGTCAGTTGTACTTAATAGTGGTCCGAACTATAAAGCCCGGGCCGTAAAGTACTTACAGCATAGTAAGTCGTCATTAAGGTAGTTGTCTCATGCGTTTATGAGAACTCCTAGTGGTTTACCGGGATAAACACGAGTCAGTTGTACCTAATAGTGGTCCGAACTAGTAAGCCCGGGTCTTAAAGTACTTACAGCATAGTATGTCGCCATTAAGGTAGTTGTCTCATGTGTTTATGAGAACTCCTAGTGGTTTACCGGGATAAACACGAGTCAGTTGTACCTAATAGTGGTCCGAACTATAAAGCCCGGGTCTTAAAGTACTTACAGCATAGTAAGTCGCCATTAAGGTAGTTGTCTCGTGTGTTTATGAGAACTCCTACTGGTTTACCGGGAAAAACACGAGTCAGTTGTACCTAATAGTGGTCCGAACTATAAAGCCCGGACCTTAAAGTACTTACAGCATGGTAAGTTGCCATTAAGGTAGTTGTCTCATGTGTTTATGAGAACTCCTAGTGGTTTACCGGGAAAAACACGAGTCAGTTGTACCTAATAGTGGTCCGAACTATAAAGGCTGGTCCTTAAAGTACTTACAGCATAGTAAGTCTCCATTAATGTAGTTCTTTCGTGTGTTTATGAGAACTCCTAGTGGTTTACCGGGAAAAACACGAGTCAGTTGTACCTAATAGTGGTCCGAACTATAAAACCCGGATCTTAAAGTACTTACAGCATAGTAAGTCACCATTAAGGTAGTTGTCTCATGTGTTTATGAGAACTCCTAGTGGTTCACCGGGAGAAACACAAGTCAGTTGTACCTAATAGTGGTCCGAACTATAAAGCCCGGGCCTTTAAGTACTTACAGCATAGTAAGTCATCATTAAGGTAGTTGTCTCTTGTGTTTATGAGAACTCCTAGTGGTTTACCGGGAAAAACACGAGTCAGTTGTACCTAATAGTGGTCCGAACTATAAAGCCCGGGCCGTAAAGTACTTACAGCATAGTAAGTCGTCATTAAGGTAGTTGTCTCTTGTGTTTATGAGAACTCCTAGTGGTTTACCGGGAAAAACACGAGTCAGTTGTACCTAATAGTGGTCCGAACTATAAAGCCCGGGCCTTAAAGTACTTACAGCATAGTAAGTCGTCATTAAGGTAGTTGTCTCATGTGTTTATGAGAGCTCCTAAGTGGTTTACCGGGAAAAACACGAGTCAGTTGGAGAATTAATGCCATGTCGGCACGTTGGCCATAGTAGCACAATGATTAGAGTGGCTGCATGGCAACCAGAAGATCTGTGGTTCACATCCCGGCTATGGCATTGAATTTTTCAGTCTGACTCTACCCTTTCCATACTTTAGCCTACACACGGCCAGTGTGAAATTACAATTAATTTCCATTAATTATGATATTGATATTTATTTGTACAGTTTCCATTAAATTTTCACTACAATGACTTTGATATCTAATACTCACTATTATACATCCTGTAAAAATACGTGAAATTGCTGACTAAAAATTTACTTGCTGACTCAGGTCCGCTGGCCAATAAGCGTTTAATTTTCCTGAGCAGTTTGGTGTTATTTCTTCCTGACTTTCGCTTCCTTTACGCTAATCAACTTTTTTTATTAAACTATATAATAATTCTCCTATACATACGTTTTTCTTTTCACCCATCCCCGTTAACATGCGTATTGCCACTACCTGTTTGCTCACACTATTTCTTATCCCATATTTTTCTACTGTAATTTGCTAACCCCTTACATTCTATCAGGTAATCAACATTGCTCTCTTCATCTCCACAAAATTCACATATCCCTACCTCATTACTTCTCAACCCTTTGAAGTATATTATTCGTACTCTCGTCCATTCTATACCTTCTCTTCCAATTTTGTATCATTGATCTACGTATGTAGATGAATGATCATAATTTTTTACGGTCAAATTTTTTGCACTAAAATTCAATATTATTACATTTTGTTAGCTTAATGTGAAAAAAACACGCATAGTAGTTTCATTGTTGGTACTCTTGGTCCCTGCCTATGAGAACCAGGCAAGTTCAGACATGTTCAGTATCGCCTACCACTGTAATGGAGGTAACACGCGAAGATCAATATGCGGCTTTGAAATTATGCTTTCTTCCTGAGGTTTCTTAGATTGTTTTACGTGTTTCTTCGGTCATAATATTCAACTCCAGCAGTAAACGAGTTCTTTGCCTGTTTGGCTATTATAATCTACCTCAACTTTGTTTAATCCTGCTGTAAACATCTGTGTGGGAAGAGAGACAGAGACAAAACGTTTAAGCAGTTGATTGGTTTAGCGAATTTAATGGACGTTTTCTTTTATTTGCATACGTACGATAAACCCTTCCTTTAAGTACAGTACTGTAAGTAGTTTTATGATCACTGCTCTGTGCGAGCTGATTTCGGAGAGAGAAAAGTATTCAAATGTTTCGATTGTTATAAACGTAGTAGCTTCACATTTTATCTTTCTGTTTCACATACCACATAGATGTGTTCTGTATACTATATACAGATTAGACAGAAGACAAGTGAAATTATACACACTGTTAACTTATCAAGTTATTTGAGTTTGATTTATGAGTCACTATGTTTACACTCAAACTTCACTTACTTGTTGTTGTATCATTGAAGCGTTTTCAAGATCATTCGATCTCATCCTCAGCTGTTTGGTGACTAAATGAACCTTCCTCTTCTTCCAATACTACGGAACTCTGATCACTCTGCCATCTGGTGTTAGCGGCACTAAGTTTTAATACCTCATTTAATGCCGGGATTTCAAAATTTATAACTTTATCACGGTTTTTGTTTACGATTTTTTTTTCCCCAAATATCCAATTCTATGGGTGTACTTAAAGATATTAACAGTTTAATGTTGTGGACAATATTGTGGTTTTCTGTCCAAAAATGGTGTGAAACTGCAGATTTTTCTGTTTGTTTCAACTTAATGTTCCTCTGGTGTTCTTTTTGCCTGGTTAACAAGTTTCTCTTAGTTTTTCCTATGTAGCTTTTTTCACAGATTTCACAATTAATCTGATAAATTCCTGATTTCAAATTGTTGGGGATTGTATTTTTCAGTGGTTTATTTAGCAGGTTCCGCAGACTGAATTTGTTTTGGGGTGCTAGTTTTATGTTTAGTCTTTTGAAGATTCGTTCAAATTTTCTAAAAGCCCATGGATGGTAGGTGAATTTTCTATATTGCCAATTTGTGTTTTTAAGTGGTGTGAGAGTGGTATTTTTTGATATTATCTTATGAAGTATTAAAACTTAGTGCCCCTAACACCAGATGGCAGAGTGATCGGAGCTCCGTAGTATTGGAAGAAGAGGAAGGTTCATTTAGTCACCAAACAGCTGAGGATGAGATCGAATGATCTTGAAAACTTTTCAATTATACAACAACAAGTAAGTGAAGTTTGAGTGTAAACATAGTGACACATAAATGAAATCAAATATAAAGAATAATTCACTGTTAATTAAGCTTCTGCTTTTAATATTTATAATATTTATTATGTTATATTAAGCTGCATTTTATTTATGAATTACTAAAGGACACTGCTATTCTATAATAGTTTTGAATTCCTATACCAGGCAGCTCTCTCACAACGAGGTCTGTATCGAGTTGAATGCTGATTAAGACGTTATTGTTTACAGTGCAGTTGCTTCAGTGTGTTTCCTGTACATCTCACGTTTATACCTCAAAGTCAAGGAACACATGAATATCCAATTTAAAATCGTAAGCTTTGCATCATGGAACAGGTCGGTGCTTCAGCCTAAATTAAACACAATCGAGGCAAAATTTTACAAAGTGTCGAGGGGCGATTAATCGCGCATTGTTTCGCGGTGCTTAAACAAAGAAACACGGAATAGTCTATAAAATCATTAAGAAAGAAACCGGTGATTGCCTAGGTGTTTCCGCAAGTAATGTATATACTATTAGGCTGTAACAGCAAGCATACGGAACTCTAAGAACACGGGGAAAATCGTGCAAATAACGCGTGGGGAAATACGACGATTTTACGAAAAGTGCTATACGCAGTAAAGTATATGATTATTTTCTCAGAAATGAACCAACTCATAGATTTAATAAGTTAATATGTAACCCAAATCTATTTAAATTAATTGGGAGTCGATTAATAACACAAAACAACACTTACTTTTAAATTTTCCCGGAACCGGTTTCTGAGGCCTTCTCTCTATCTTCAGCCGGACATCGACTTGTTCTCATTGGTGTAGCTGGCAATATTTTGTCATCGGTCTCCTCTGGTGGCGGTTCGAGGAACTTGCTGAACAAATCTTTCTGGGGGATGTCGAAATTGAGTACTTTGTTCCTATTTTTTGAAATAAAGGTTTGTTCCCATGTGGACAGTTCTTCTTTTCCTGTTGTATGTTTTAGTAATTTTGGTTTTGGATTTATGTTGTGGTTTTTTTTTTCAAAAATGCGTGGCAGCTGCTGATTTTTCTAATTGTTTGTATTTCATGTTCCTAAAGTGTTCCTTGGCTCTTGTTTCTAAATTTCTTTTGGTTTTTCCAATATAAATTTGACTACAGTCACAGTATTCAATTTGATATATAGAGATTTTTTGTTAGATGGAATGGCATCTTTGATGTTTGAGCAAATTAGGTTTTTTAAGGAGTAATGGTTCACTGGAGCTAGTTGAATGTTTTGTTTTTTGAAGACTTTTTTGAATTTATCAAAGGCCCATGGATGGTAAGTGAAGTTTTTGAAGATCATTTTAGTTTCTGTAGCTGAGAGGGTTGTGGTTTCCTTTAGTAGTTTCTTCTTTTTTGCTAAGTTCACTTTTTTGTCTACTAGTGATTTGGGAATGTCATTTTTCTATTTGTTTATTGTATAGAAATTAGCGCTGCTAATATACTGTTAGTATAGTAAAACTTTATGTGCGTGCATGTAGCGTCTAACACGTGGCGAGTTGAGTAAGCTCCGCCTTGTTGTTTACAGCAGGATTAAACTAGACATTTTATTGTGTAAGGAAATGCTGGGTGTGAATAAATTATTTCAATACTTAATCTACGTATGTTAGTAAATGTATAATGTAAGAAACATAGGCTGAAGTTTCTCATGTGAATGAGTCATTAGGACACAATACCCAGAATTAAGATAAAGACCAGTGCAGCTAGATAATTAACGTTGCCATGAAACTCAGTAGACATGTATGATAACATTGGGCAACAAAGAATCATTTTTGAACGTTTCAGCACTTCACGAGGCAATTCCTACTAATTTTGGGTTGAGAAAAACAAATATGACAAAGAAAAAGTTTTATTAGCTCTAATTTCTATGATATACACAAGGTGGAAGTATTACATATTAACGGATTGAGAGAAAGAATACATTTTAATTACATACATGCTAACAACAATGAAAGTGCATTTGATTTCTGGTAACTACATGCTAAGGGTTCTAAATTGCTGGGAAAATACTTCGCAGACAGTCTTGTCTGAAGAGAATCATGTGGTGGCCTATTGACTTCGTCGTCTTTTAGCTTGCCTCTTGTAATGGAGTTCCGCAGAATCCCTATACAAAGACCAACAGTAATCCGCAAGCATTACTTCATTCCAACGGCCCTGATATCTTTGTTCCATAACAGAAATGTCCTGATGGAATCTCTCCCCATGTTCATCACTAACAGCTCCACAACTAGGAGGGAAAAAGTCTAGGTGGGAGTGGAGAAAATGGATCTTAAGGGACATGTTGTTGCATCCAAGGTTACGGATTTTTTCAGGAGCAGTGTCACCAAATGCTTGTAGTTGTCATCTCTTTTGTTGCCTAAAAATCCATGAACAACACCCTTGAAGGCTTCCCAAGCTTCCTTTTCTTTCGCCTCCAAAATTTGGTCAAATACATGATCCTTTACAAGTTCTCTTATTTGTGGTCCGACAAAAATGTCTTTCTTAACTTTTGGATCACTTAATTACCAAAATTTCCCTCTGATTGTGTTTTGTTATTTGCAAGATGTGCCAACTCCCAAAAAAATATACCCTCAAAATTTAAAATCTTCACTCTAAAAATCAAAATGTTACTTTTCTAAAAACAAGAGCTACTCTATCATTTTTATGGTGATTTTTTAATTCAGTAGATGGAAATACATGTAAATTCACTTTTTTTAAGCCAAACACATTCATTGTTGCCCAGTGTAATTATAGTACAAACAAGTAATAAGTTGGAGGAGAGTTAACAGTAGTGATTCAGATAGGAATTAGCAGGTATATAGATATCGGTACATTGATCGAGACTTAATTTGTTACATAAAAGAGAGCATAATTCTCGAATTCACTTCTCTTCTGTCAGGTGCTACAATGTTACGGAAGCGTTTACTGTTATCGATTTTCGGTAGCAGCAGCGCTTTAACACTCCACTTTAGCGGTCACTAGCAAGGAACATTAAACTTAACATCTCTGCCACTCTCGACAGTGGAAGCAGCGGTATATTTAAACCAAAATGTGTTAAAAGGTAGGATTAAACATTTTATAATTTCTCGTGGTAAGATTCAGAAGGACCTAAATCTTCAAACTTATACATTCGTGAGCTTATTTTAATCAGATTACCTTCGGTCTAAGTTATATTTTTCTGTCAATAATTGGTAACTACCTATAATCGTTGAGACGTCATTAAGTAAGAACCTAATGTGCTTCCTGAGGAAAGTCAAAACCTTTGCACTGTCATTATTAGCTTACTTCCTGCCAAGTGTTGTTGTGTGATTCAGTTGAGGTAGCGAAAAATTGCATTCTTATAACATTGGCCAATAAGGCATCAACAAGAATAAAATCACCAGTATATATGCTATTATCAACATCACCCAGCTATCTAAGACGAAAATCCATGACTTCCGGTTTGAACTGCTTGACTGTCCACCTTACTTACTAGATCGAACCCCTAGCGACTTCTTTTTGTTCCATCATCTTAAAATTGTGCTCTGAGAACAGAGATCTTCCCAAATGAAGAGGCAATAATTATTTTACAGAGATAAATGACGAGTACTACTTGGACGTATTACAGAGATGAGAACATCGCTAGGAGAAGTATGTAGAGTTACAAGGAGACTATGTTGAAAAACGCCGAGTACTATTTGGACGGGTTACAGAGATGGGAGCATCGCTGGGAGAAGTGTGTAGAGTTACAAGGAGACTATGTTGAAAAACGCCGAATACTATCTGGACGGGTTACAGAGATGAGAGCATCTCTGGGAGAAGTGTGTAGAGTTATAAAGAGACTATGTTGAAAAACGCTGAGTACTATTTGGACGTGTTACAGAGATGGGAACATCGCTGGGAGAAGTGTGTAGAGTTACAAGGAGACTATGTTGAAAAACGCCGAATACTATCTGGACGGGTTACAGAGATGAGAGCATCTCTGGGAGAAGTGTGTAGAGTTACAAGGAGACTATGTTGAAAAACGCCGAGTACCATTTGGACGGGTTACAGAGATGGGAACATCGCTGGGGGAAGTGTGTAGAGTTACAAGGAGACTATGCTGAAAAACGTCGAGTACTATTTGAACGGGTTACAGAGATGGGAACATCGCTGGGGGAAGTGTGTAGAGTTACAAGGAGACTATGTTGAAAAACGCCGAGTACTATTTGGACGCGTTACAGAGATGAGAGCATCGCTGGGAGAATTGTGTAGAGTTACAAGAAGACTATGTTGAAAAAAGCCGAGTACCATTTGGACGGGTTACAGAGATGGGAACATCGCTGGGAGAAGTGTTTAGAGTTACAAGGAGACTATGCTGAAAACCACCGGACAATACTTGGACGGGTTACAGAGATGGGGGCATCGCTGGGAGAAGAGTGTAGAGTTACAAGTAGAGTATGTTGAAAAACACCGAGTATTATTTGGACGGGTTATAGAGATGGGAACATCGCTGGTAGAAGTGTGTAGAGTGACAAGGAGACTATGTTGAAAAACGCCGAGTACTATTTGGACGTGTTACAGAGATGTGAGCATCGCTAGGGGAAGTGTGTAGAGTTACAATGAGACTATGTTGAAAAACGCCGAGTACTATTTGGACGGGTTGCAGAGACGGTAGCATCGCTAGGGGAAGTGTGTAGAGTTACAATGAGACTATGTTGAAAAACGCCGAGTAATATTTGGACGGGTTACAGAGATGGGAGCATCGCTGGGTTAAGTGGACATATATATTTCATATATATGTCCCACAGAAAAGCCTGTAATGCTTCTAAATAGAACCAGGTGAGTCAGCCAGGCCTTATTTTTTGGTAGGTAGGCCAACAATCAAACGACATGTGATCCGTAGTCCAGTTTTGCACTTACTAAACTGTATTGCTTAATGTTCTTAGAGAGAGAAATGCGTAAAATTCAGAGGAATAGCTACTTAAGTATCAAACTCGTTAACTACAGCTCAAAAAATATGACTTCTTTACTGAGAGCGAATTCCGATTTTCAGGCGATTTTACAAACTTTTTGTTACACTATAAATGGCAAAGTAATTCAGTAGAAGGTTTGGAAAAATTAGACCTATCATATGAGTACACTAACAACATGAGCTAAAAAGAAAATGACGAATTCCTGTACTTAGAGCAGCGGTTGGCTGCCAAAATTTAGGAAAGCATCATAGACACGCCTCTTCCAATATGAACTCGTACATTCAAAACAGACATATTATTAATGAACGGTTTATATACACTTTTGCTTTAACTTAATTAATATGCATAAGAGACTTTGCGATTTAAATAATAATATTAAAGCGCCCAGAAAATGATTTAAAGTCTCTTTAAAGCCTAAATCAAGCACGAAAGCTCACCAGGTGGCAATGGCATTGAATTTTTCAGTCGGACTCTATGTTTCCTTACTTTGGTTAACTACAAAGCTCGGGACTTAAAGTACTTACAGCACAGTGAGTCGCCATTAAGGTAGTTGTCTGATGTGTTTATGAGAACTCCTAAGTGGTTTACCGGGAAAAACACGAGTCAGTTGTAGCTAATAGTGGTCCGAACTATAAAGCCCGGGCCTTAAAGTACTTACAGCATAGTAAGTCGCCATTAAGGTAGTTGTCTCATGTGTTTATGAGAACTCCTAGTGGTTTTCCGGGAAAAACACTAGTCAGTTGTACCTAATAGTGGTCCGAACTATAAAGCCCGGGGCTTAAAGTACTTACAGCATAGTAAGTCACCATTAAGGTAGTTGTCTCATGTGTTTATGAGAACTCCTAAGTGGTTTAAATAAATAAATAAATAAATAAAATCTGAATATTCTACCCCGGCACCTAGACAACTATACCGGGGCATATATCCAAATTTTCTCTTTATTTTTCCATAAAATCCTTACAAATGTTATAATTATACAAATCTCTCAGAAAGCTACTCTACAAAAATAAAATGAAATAAAATAACAGAAATAAACACAAAAAAGCAAAAAACAAAAGAAAACAACTATAAAAATTACAAAATCCTTATTTCCTAAATCTATATCTAAATCTACTAATTCTGTAGTCCACCATGGCCTCTGCCATCACTCTCTCCCTCCGCCGCCCATGCAGTCAACTCCATTGTTAGATTATTCAATAATTCTTCCCGTCTTATCCTATTTTGTATTCTAGAACTCCTTCTTGGATCTTGTACTATTCTTCGCCTATTATCAACTCTTTCTCCTTTGAATATTTTTACCTCCCATGCTTTTTTACTTACAAAGTTAGTCAAAACTTGTAATTTATTTACCAATTGTTGATCTCGAATTATGTCATATAGGATATATCCTGCTAGCGCATGCCTCTCTTCTTGTTGGTGAATTGCATATCTTCCACATTCAAATACTACATGTTCAGGATTATCTTGTTTGTTACATAATTCACATATATCATTTTCAGTTTTATTGATTTTCTTCCAATAGGTCTTATAAGGTCCGTGTCCTGTTATATAATGTATAAATCCCTTTGTTGGTTGAATAAAATTCAATTTTAGTCTCTCTTTGACGTTCTGAAAAATTTCGAACACTCTTCTACCTTCTAGACTTTCTGTCCATTCTTTTTGCCATTTATCTTTTAAACTATTTTTAATCACCCAAGATTTGTTTGTTCTGACTCCAGTTATATTATAAACTTTTTCTAAGTTTCCTTTTTTCGCCCAAAATTTTGCGCCCTTCAATCTTATTAATAAATCAATCGGCCAAATGGCCGTTGTTACTAGCAATGCCATAGTTGGTGTTGCTTTTACAGCTCCTGTCAGACGTAATAATACTTTTCTTTGCGTTCTTCTCAACAATCTTCTTATTTGCACATCATCCATCCTTTCTGCCCAAACTGCTGCCGCATACGTCATAATTGAAGCAAAAATGGTGTTATGATATATCTGTATGTTACGCAATGGAAGTACAAAATTTAAATTGGTTATTCTTGCTAGCTTTAGCATTATTTTCTCTGTTTTCTGCCTAATATACTCCGTGTGTTTTCTGAAATGAAATTTTTCATCTATCATGATACCCAAATATCTCATCTCTTTTTCCCGTTTAATGTTCTGATTATTTATCTTCACTGTAGGATCCCGCTTTAAATTTCCCTTAAAAAGCACATAATTTGACTTGTTTGGTGCAATTTTTAGTTTTGTTCTGAAACACCAATTTGATAATGTATTTGTAACTTCTCTTGCTTTATTTTCTAGCTCTAGTCTGCTCTGTCCATCCATCATTATGACTATGTCATCAGCATACGCTATTACATCCAAAACCTTATGATCTCTTTCCAGTAGTTCTAATAAATCTTCTGATAAAATATCCCAAAAAAGGGGCCCCAAGATAGAACCCTGAGGGCAACCCTTGGTTATCTTCTTCCTAGTTTCAAAATTTGATCCACCAATGAATACTTCTCTATTGGAACAATAATCCTTTAATAAATTATAAATAGTACTTGAATATTTCTTGTCTTTTAAAATGCCGAAAAAATACGGCCACCATAAATTATCAAAAGCGCCCGATATGTCCACAAATAATCCAATTACATAATTCTTTTGGCTTTTTGACACTGTTTCTTGAATTTTTAATATTGCATCCTCAGTTGAATATCCCTTTCTGAAACCAAATTGTTTATTATTCATACCCAGCATCAACCTATTTTCCATTATTCTTTTATATATTAACTGTTCAAAGATCTTGCCAATAGCATTTAATAAACATACTGGTCTGAAAGATTTTGGTTGCGTTCTGTCCTTATCTGCTCCTTTGCACAAAATTACAACCTTTGCCTCCTTCCACAAGTTTGGAAATCTCCCTCTTGCCAAACAATCATTAAACAAGAAACACAAAAACAAGACAATTTCTTCTCGTAGATTATACAAGACTTCATTTATAATACCATCTGGACCAGGTGCCTTCTTCTTTTTTAACTTCTGCAGAATTAATTTTATTTCTGTAATATCAAAGGGATAAACAGGATTTCCTGTATACTGCAACATCATCTGGTTTCCTTTTTCAACATGAATATCATCATCTTCTTCCTCTTTATCATCTGGCAATAACGTATGTAATAACAATTCCACCGATTCTTTCCCACTTTCTGTCATCTCTCCATTACCCTTATCTAATGTGGTTAAGATTTCTGGCTTCTTAATTTTATCCATAATAATTTTATACGGTTGTCCCCAGACATCTTGTTTTAAATTATTTTCAACGAACTGTTCCCAATGTTGTTTTCTGGTGTCTTCTAATAATTGTTTATACTTTTGTTTGGCCTCCCTATAATTCTTTAAGTTCTCTTCTCTTTCCGTATGTATGTTTGATTTTTGATATATTCTTCTTAATTTCCTTGCTAACGATCTCAGCTTCTGCAATCTTTCTGTCCATTTTATTTTATCCTTATTATTAGAAATTGTTATCTTTGGAACGGATTTTGATACTGCTACTTTTATTGCTTGTGTTAAATTTATTGCATCCAAATCCACTGATATTCCCGTATACTGTAAATTTAAATCCTTAAAAACTTGCTTCATCTTATCCCAATTTGCTCTTTTATAATTATAACGTAATTCTATTTCATGTTCTTCTTGAATTACTTCCCCATTCAATATATAATCAAAATAAATCAAATTATGATCACTTGTGGTCTGACCCTGTGTGACCCACCAATTTCTAATCTTCTTCTCCGCTGTTGCTGACGCTAAAGTAATATCTATATTTTCTTCAGCACCTGCTCTATTTTGAAAAGTTGGTGGATTACCATCTTTATTTATTACATATAAATTTAATTCCGAGATATGTTCTTCCAGTTTCTCCCCTCTTTCATCTGGTCTTTTACTGAACCAGCAGGTTGATTTTGCATTACAATCACATACATGCATGATTTCTTTATTTCTGAATTTATTATGAATATTTTGTAATTTATATAGAAAGGGTTCAATATCCAAACTATATTGAAAATAATAATTTGCCAATATAAAACTTCCATACTTTGTTATAACTTCAATGCAATTAACATGCGTATCCAGAAATTGCGCTATGTTTACTATTTGCAAATCTTGCTTGAAAATTACTATTGCTGCCATTTCCTTTTCCTGAGATAAGATTTGTCGGGATCTTAACGGCATGTATGGAATTTTGGAATTTACTACATACGGTTCTTGAATACAAATAATATCTAATTTTAATTCTTCTGCAATTTTTCTTATTTCCGCCATAACCAATTTACTTCTTTGCCCATTTATCTGTGCAATTCTTAAGCTTTCCTCCATGAGTTACTTCCTAAATTTAATCCACCAAATACATCTCTTCTTACTTTTGCGAAATTCTCTCTATTTTCATTTACTTCCTTTGCCATATTATGATTGAAACTTCTTATATTGTCCTTAAATTTATTTACTTGGGCTATTTTATATTTATTTTGTTTAGAAGTTATAGATTTATTTGTGTTTACAGCTGATAAACCTGTTGCTATAATATTCTCCGATTTATTAGATTTATTTGGAATTTTTTGTGCATTGGTCTTATAAAACGTTGTTTCTGGCTTAAAGCTAGGATTAAAATTGGCAGTTTTTACTACATTATCCTTTACGACATCTTTTTTAACAATCTCCGATCTATTTAATCCTGAATGTCTAATTTGTGCATAACAATGTGGCCAGCTTGCTGCTGAATCAATTACAACTCGACCATAACATAGAACAAGATCATTATATAATTCTTCTAGATCTAATACCTCTCCCCTTCTCTCAGAAACAATATTTGACAACAACATTAATTCTTCTAGATCTGTTGGTAGATTTTTTGTTCTTGAATCCATCCTTTCAGCTGCATTTGGAACTGGAATCATAATTTTATCGCCATTTCCATGAGCTCTTCTTGTAATATATCTTAATGCAGCAATTAGTGTCTTGGGTTCTTCTAATCTACTTAACTTCAACGTTTTTTTCAAAATCATTGTAAATTTCCTTAATATTAAACTCTTCGGTCTTTTCTTTCGTATCCTTTTGATTTATTAACGATCATTCTCCCTGTTCTCTATCCTTCTCAAACACAAACTCAACTTCTTCAACTTCGTCTACAACTTGAACATTCTCCTTTCTTTCCTCTTCTTCGCCTACTTTTTCATATATTATTTCATCATAATTTATTTCAACATTCCTTCTTGTATTCCTCTTCTTATTCTTCTTTATTGGTAAGTTAATATTTTCTTCACTGTTGACCATAATCAATTCGGGAAACAAATCTTTCTAACATCATATTATAAGTTGAACAATTCCCCTTGCCTCCGCAAATCTTGCCTCTCCTCTTGCAAGGAATACAACATTCTTCTCTTTTCTCACATTCATTCCTCAGATGTCCAATTTCTCCACATTTTCCACACACTTTATTATTTTCCCTACAGGATTTCTTGACATGACCATAATTATAGCAATTCAAACATTTCGGTACAGAGATGAAATTCTTTACTGCTACCGCTTGAAAACCTGCATATATTCTTCCTGATTGAATGAGATTTTTCCACAATATTGGAGAAACTTCGGCCACATGATGAACTGTAGCTCTATTTCTCGGACCAGTCTTAAATCTTAAAACAAACTGTTCACTGAACTCTTCTTTCGTCATCTCGTCTATGAAGTTTTGTTCATAAATGTTTTCTTGTAACTCCTCATCTGATACACCTTTCAAAACATTATACAAGATAACTTGTGGATTTCTTTTCTTCGGCTCTTCAATCTTCAATTCTTTTTCCAATAACTCTTTACAGTTTATAACTTTCTCTATATCTTCTTTTGTTTCTGTTTCAATTAGTATATTTTTGCCCGCTGGTCTCAAACTACAAATTCTTAAAACACGAGTCAGTTGTACCTAATAGTGGTCCGAACTATAAAGCCCGGGGATTAAAGTACTTACAGCATAGTAAGTCGCCATTAAGGTAGTTGTCTGATGTGTTTATGAGAACTCCTAAGTGGTTTACCGGGAAAAACACGAGTCAGTTGTACCTAATAGTGGTCCGAACTATAAAGCCCGGGGCTTAAAGTACTTACAGCATAGTAAGTCACCATTAAGGTAGTTGTCTCATGTGTTTATGAGAACTCCTAAGTGGTTTACCGGGAAAAACACGAGTCAGTTGTACCTAATAGTGGTCCGAACTATAAAGCCCGGGCCTTAAAGTACTTACAGCATAGTAAGTCACCATTAAGGTAGTTGTCTCCTGTGTTTATGAGAACTCCTAAGTGGTTTACCGGGAAAAACACGAGTCAGTTGTACCTAATAGTGGTCCGAACTATAAAGCCCGGGCCTTAAAGTACTTACAGCATAGTGAGTCGCCATTAAGGTAGTTGTCTCATGTGTTTATGAGAACTCCTAAGTGGTTTACCGGGAAAAACACGAGTCAGTTGTACCTAATAGTGGTCCGAACTATAAAGCCCGGGCCTTAAATTACTTACAGCATAGTAAGTCGCCATTAAGGTAGTTGTCACATGTGTTTATGAGAACTCCTAAGTGGTTTACCGGGAAAAACATCAGTCCTTTGGAAAATTTAATGACATGTCGGCACGTTGGCCGTAGTAGCTCAATGGTTAGAGCGGCTGTACGGCAACCAGAAGATCCGTGGTTCAAATCCTGGCTATGGCATTGAATTTTTCAGTCTGACTCTATCTTTCCGTACCTTAGCCTACATACGGCCAGTGTGAAAGAACAATTAATCTCCACGTGCTTTCAGTCAACTCCCAATAACTGAATGGGATTGTGCCTTCTGCTGTGTCCTAACCACCAATGGCACAGGTTCGAGTCTCAGCGTTGTAATTAATTTTTTATGTTCATCAAAACTTGGAAACCAAATTCACAAAGATTAAATTATAAAGTCCCGAAGAGTGTGCATTACCCAGTTCAAACACTTGTTTCGTTAGAGTAGTCGTGTTTCAGGAATAGAACAAAGGTCATTCCAGTGACACAATACGTAAATTTGAAACGACATTTTTAATAACGCAATAATTCTATGTGTGCAAAATTTTGTTTAACTTCCATGTTAAACTCTGATACTATACTTTTCTTATTTTCTGTGTTCAAATGTGTATAAATGATTCTTATTTTAAACAACTACCTACTTGAAGTTCACCAATTAAGAAACATCAAACAGTGCCATAAAATACAAATTACACAATTAAAATAATAATTTTCAGAGTAATAGTTGTAAATTCTGAGTATTACATGGTGAAAAAATATGGTACGTATGCAGAGGATTCGAACCACCTTCACAGCAGTCAGATCGTAGTTTTGCTTTTGTTCTAACTAAGTTACCTAGTAACGTGTGAGATAAACATTCCGTCTAACATATAGTATTCACTTGTTCCAGTGAACATTTACAGACGTGCGAACGTCAACTGTCTAACTACGAATATATGACAGACGATGTGATAACATCTATATTAGTACTAATTTCATTGAGTGTTTAACATCCATGTTAAATACGCGGGTATAACCTGGTAATGGGGTCGATGTTTTCATGTTGGAGTATAAACTCGGGAATAAGGGGCTGATGACTCACCTGGAATATTTCATGAAAACTCACAAACAAGTTTGGAATACTTTAGGGCACAATTGTACAGTTTTTATTAAAAGAAGTGAAGAATATTATTACTGTAGGTATTCATTAACAATGAAATGTGCACAGGCAATTTTGGTTGGTGAATTCCAAATTACTGTACTCTTAATAGGATGACAATTGTAATTTGTGATCCTTAACCCAAATCGTTGAACTGCGCTATCATTCTTGTATCAGGAATTACATTGTACCGTAACCGGATTCCTTGATTATGCAGAGTAGGACAGTTCATGATTTTGTGTAGATTCCCTTTTGAGTATACGGATTACCCTCCCTGAGCCTGATTACCCTACATTCAATAGTTAAGATGCCAGCCGAACTTGCGTGGTAGTTTACCACAAAATCCTCCTCATCAGCGAGAAGGTTAACCACGTTGAGTGCTTCCAGAACATTTTCAATAAGTAACTTCAAACTCTGCTAAGTTAGCCGTGATTATGTTACGTTCTTTAAACATATCTTGGTTATACAAAACGGCTATCATTTACACATGAGGGCTGTTCAATAAAGAATGATCACAATTTCTTTTTTTTTACAACGTACCTTTACTCATCCTTATAATTTTGATGATCCTTCTCAAAATAGTCTCCCCTGAATGCGCTGCACTTTTCCCAGCGTTTCTACTAGTCTTCAAAGACATGCTGGAAACAATTATTTGAGAGATCCTTCAAAATCGCCTCCGCAGCCTTCACCACTGCTTCTGATGATGGATAATGCCCCCCATGAAGGCGTTTCTTCAAGTTAGGGAATAGAAAAAAAGTCACATGGGGCTAAATCCGGACTATGGGGAGGGTGAGGGATGCACTTCACGTCGATTTTTGCAAGATCATTGGCAATATGCGTCCCCGCACTATCGTGGTGCAGCATCCAGCCTGTTTTACGGAAATGTGGTCTTTTCCGCCTGATATGGACCTGCAATGTTTTCAGGACATCCCTGTAGTATTTTCCAGTTACTGATGTGTGTGCAGGTACAACATGCTGATAAACCATTCCATGAATATCAAAGAATGAGATGACCATAACTTTCCCAGCAGAAGCAACCACTTTTGCTTTTTTGGGGGTTGGTGATGAAGGAGATTTCCACACTGAGCTCTGCTGTTTGCTCTGCGGATCAAAGTGATGTAGCCAAGATTCATCAGCAGTGATTACGTTTGTAAAAACTCCGGATGTTCCTCTTACATCATCTTTAACTCCATGTTACCTCCATTGCAGCGGTAGGCGATACTAAACATGTCTGAACTTACCTGGTTCTCACAGGCGGGAACCAGGAGTGTCAACAATGAAATTACTACGGCGTATTTGTTTCACATTAAGCTAACAGGATATAATAAGATTGAATTTTAGTGCGAAAAATTATGGAGAGTCTATTCTTCCCTATAACAGAGTTCGAAGGTGGTTTAAAATGTTAAAGGGGGGAGAAAATCAATTTCAAAGGAAGGTGGAACCGGTGCTCCAGTTACTGCTCTTACTGAAGAAAACGTCAACACTTCTGCTGCCATTGTGAGAGAAGTTCGACGAATTACCTTAAGATAACTTTCTGATATGCTGAACATTTCGTTGGGTGCCACATTTCCGTGTAGCAGGCTGGATGCTGCACCACGATAATGCGCAGCCGCATATTGCCAATGTTGTTGCGGAATATCTTGGAAAAATCAACATGAAGTGCATTCCTCACTCTCCCTATTGTCCAGATTTAGCCCCAAGTGACTTTTTTCTATTCCCTAACTTGAAGAAACGCCTTCGTGGGAGGTGTTATCCATCATCAGAAGCAGTGGTGAAGGCTGCGGAGGTGATTTTGAAGGATCTCTCAAATAATTGTTTGCAGCATGTCTTTGAAGACTGGCAGAAACGCTCGGACAAATGCATCGCATTCAGGGGAGACTATTTTGAGAAAGACCATCAAAATTATGAGGATGAGTAAGGGTACGTTGGCAAGAAAAAGTTGTTATAATTCTTTATTGAGCAGCCCTCGTATTTTGCTTTCCAACAGTGATTCCTACATTCATTTCGCCCCGATATTTTAAGAAGAGAAGGATACGGAAAATTTAACTTTTATTGTTCTGTTTATGCAGGACTGTTAGCTGTCGTATTTCTAAATCCATAAAATGTTGCCCAAGTAATTAGAAAATAGTCCTTAACAATTAACACTTCGTGATATAAAAATATGCCACGCAACAACTTAACTAAATAGCATTCAACAATCATGTGGTAAATCTTAAAAGTACGGTGTGGCTTTGCATTATAAAACTCCATACAGTTTATATTATTACTACAAACCAAGCGCCTGCCACAACGGTTACTTCTCGAAGAATTAAAAAGGCTTTTATTACTTACCTTTTAAATTTGTACTAAGCAATTTTTAAAGTATGAGCAGAGAAATGGGAATATGAGTGTGCCGAAGGAGAAAAACAGCAAAATTATTTCCTTCGGCAATAAATCCTACTATTAACAACAGATGGAAATATAGCAGTGTACTAACTGTGTAAAAAAGCTTTATTTTTGTATTTTCATAATATTTCATAAATCAATGCGATTTTCGATTTAGTGATATTTTCCTAAAGATCCTTTTTTCCATTCAGTAGATTTCAAAATCTATACACGATGTTCATTTTTATTCGTTATTTCTTGCCCTCCTATTCAGCAAGAATGACGTCATAGTTGACTGGTGAGTCTATCTTGAAATCATGGTGCCCTCTACGGAGAAGAGATGGTAATTTGTGTGGAACAGTAAGCAAATTACAGCGCTATCAGCGTGGTTGCTCTAGTAACTAATACAACCAGCTTCCCCTGAATATGAACACAGAGCACTACGTCTTCGTGTTCGAATGCTACTTTCGTACCGGCATTAAAATTGGGGCGACATATCAATATAGTTTAAACAGCTGCATAGAGGAATTTATGCAACGCTATCCAGTATTCAGACAAGTCCCTCGGAGCGTAATGTGTGTAGAAGTGTCCAGGTACCATCAGAGTGACATACTTTTGTTTGTAACATAAATATATTACGTTTTATCAGTATACGATATACATTTTTTGTCATTCACACACTTAATTAAAATATGAGGTATGTCCAGAAAAGAAGTTCTGTTTGGTGATATAATTAAATTGTGTACAGATACAGTAAAATTATTTACTGCACAAAATTCTACAACTCCTAAACTACTTTTCCACATAACTGCCGAAATTTTGCAGGCATTTATCATAGCGAGGCACAAGTTTTTGTGTACCTTCTTCGTAGAAGTTTGCCCCTTGTGTCTTCAACCACTTGGAAACATTTTCTTTCAGGTCTTCGTCATTGTTGAAGTGTTGACCGCCAAGGAAAGATTTGAGCTGAAAAAACAGATGAAAGTCGCTAGGAGCGAGGTCAGGGCTGTACGATGGAAGGTTAAACACGTCCCAGCCAAATCCCTGTAGGATGATTTTAGTCACATTTGCAGTGTGTGGTCGTACGTTGTCGTGAAGAAACACAACAACTTTTCACATCGCAAATTTGCCGATAAATTTCAAAAGGTTTCACTTTCCTAGCATTCAGTAAACGAATCACAGCTCTCATTTCACAAGCGGCGGGATTTTCGGTCAACAAGCACAACAAAGCGTACGTGGCTGACAGCGATTTAACAATGGTGCACGTTTATTCTCCTTGATACAAGCATCTACCGTGCATGTGCGGAACTGTGATCGCAGCGCTGCAGTGGAGATGAATTGAAACGGAACTTACTTTCTGGACGCCCCTTGTATTTATTACTGTTGATATCCTCATTTCTTTTAAAACCAATAGGTACATCAAACATTTCCAATATACAGGATCAGTTTGCGCAAAATGAGAGACCCTGGACGCTATAAAGTATTTGGTCCCAATCTAGTAGCAATAAAGAATGATATGACAGAAAGGCCTCAAGTATATCTTCTCGCAATACAGAGTTTAAGGCGAAGAGGAAATGAAATATAAGGAAATATACACATAAGACTATGTACTGGAGATATTTTCTTGTTTAGACTTGGATAAAAGCTTTGTACATATTGTAACACTAATTTATTTTTCATTCCTAGAACAAGTTCTGCTAATTTTCTGGTTTGTAATAAAGTTACAATGGGAGGAAACTGTGAGTGATAGAAAAGAATTGAGATCAAATTGAAATATTTCTATTTTATGTGACAGGTTTACAATATGCATATATGTCTACTATAACAGAAAAACAGATGTTCACTGTGAAATAAGTGATCATTGACTTATCATTTCGTATGCTCCTCATAATATACTTTTACGGCTGCATAATAAGCTTTGCAGTACATTGCATTGAGTATATAGTTTTTTATAAACTGTTATCGTCTCTACGCACCAGGCGAGCAGACCCACCTCTCAAATAGTATGGTTACCTGCCGGTAGAGGGAAGCCTCAGAGCTGCTGTCAACACATCTAATACGATCGCAAGCCGCTTGGGGAATCGTGTATAAACGCGCTCCGTCAGCGATGCTATTGATGACGTAAAATTTTGGTAAAACTACAAATAAAAATGAACCCCGTGTATTTCTAGTGGAATCCTGGTATCATTTGGGGAGGGCAAAGGGTGAAAGGATTATGTTCTCAGCCTGGCAGAGAAAGTACAAACAGCATTTGAAGAGAACATTTATTTCTTTATTTTCAACAATTCTTAGTGGCTTAATGTTCACAAACATTTTACCTTATTGTATAATATTGCACCTACTTGTACTGCTTATTGCTTAACGAAATATTCCCATTTAGGTCTTCAGTTGTGAAGTACGAGCATTAATAAATGTACACACAATAATGTGGGAAACTTGTTATAAGTCCAGCAAAACAATGCAGGGCACGTAATACATTGTTTTTCAGCATTTACACTAATGCAAGTATTAGCAAAATGTTACACTGTAAATTATAAACAATCAAATGGAAGCATGTGCATAAAATGTATTTAAAACTCATACGTTGTTATGTGGTCTCTTTGTTCGTTTGGCAAGTAGAAGAATTTACAGGCTAGTCACGTGGTGGAAATGTTTACGTATTCTGCCCATAGCGTATTTCCTGTGTTATGTCACTGCTCTCAAGGTCAATCTCAGCTGTTGAGAAGCCGTTCCGCAGAGTAATTCCAGACGTTATGACATCCTGAAAGCTGTAAACAGAAATAGCACAGTATTACACATCTATTTGAAACACCAGACTTTTTAGGCAGATTGAGAAGCCTTGAAATTAATTATAAGCAGTAAAACCTGCCTGGAACAGTTCTTTATATGCCGCAAACCTGGAAAATAAATTTCGATAGGGAGCTATTCGCAGGTAAAATTATATTCCAAGCCTGAAAAATGTTCAACGCGGAAGCGGAAATATTGGAGATTTTGGCGTAGCGTGTTTTCTGATTCGGTATCGTCTATTGTCATGTGGCTTGAATATCGAATATATATAATGTAGCGTAATGTTGCTGAGTCAGACTTGTTAATGAGAACAGAAAATGTAGCAATTACTTAATATTCGGTGGTACTGACGATGACTTATTGGAAGATCTGATAATTCATAATTAGGGCCCGGAATTTGTTGACCTAAAATTCTCTAAAAATGAGCTATAAAATAGCCTTAAAATATAAACAAATGCTCATAAAAAGAAAAAAAATGACCTAACAAAAATTAACAATTTCTTTTATAATCATATAAAATTAACTTTCTTAGTAAATAATGCAATTATTCAATAAATATATAAATAAATAATAAATAAAATCTGAAAATCTAATCCCGGTACCTAATTTCTTATACCGGGTCATGATTTCCAATTTCTGATTTATTAACTACCAAGTAAATACAAAAAAATACAATTTAGACAATAATTTTTCAGATAATAAAAGGAAATAAAAGGAAAACAATAATCCAGGAATCAAATTAAATAAAAAAATACCAAAGCTACCAGTTTACACATTTACAATTTAACTAATAGAAATTTACTGGAATCCAGTATACAAATAACTGGCAACCAGCTACAATTAACTATAATTAACTACTAACTACAATTAACTACTAACCAGTACATTTGAAACTTAACAATTCACCTTTTCAACTAATAAAAACCTTTTAAAAACTTTCCAAAAATTTACCAAAAACTGATATAAAATAATTCATAAAATTAGCATTAGAAAAATTACAAAATTTACAAATTTAAAACTTCTCCAAATTCTTTAAACAAATTAAATAAATTTAAATACAATTATTATTCATACTTCTACTAAAATCAATATTTTTTTTTCAAATGGATATTAATTGTTCTTTCACACTAGCCGTGTGTAGGACGCACTATGAAAGGGTAGAGCCAGACTGAAAAATTCAATGCCAAAGCCGGGATTTGAACCACGGATCTTCTGGTTTCCGTCCAGCCACTCTAACCATTTGAGCTACTATGGCCAACGTGCCAACATGACATTAAAGTCTCCAACTGACTCGTGTTTTTTCCCGTATTTCTGGACCGCCAGCCAGGGACCTTTGGGGCTCGCATCGCCTGCCTTGGTAACACTAGGTCTCAGCTGCTGGGCTCGTTGCCGTCCCGCTGTGGGAGAGCGAGTTCGTTGTCCTAGGCTGTCGGGGAAGTCTCTAAGTAAACTATAGGGACCCTGCCCTCTGTACTGTCGGGGTTCTTTGGGTTGGCCGCCCTCGGTCTCCTTCACCTCATCCTTCCTCCCAGGGGTGCCCCCACTTGGGGGCATAGGAACAATGGGCTCAGCATGGTGGACTATGTACCGAATCCCCTCAGGAATTAAATCCTAATCCTAATAACACATTAATATGGGAGTAAAAAGTTAAGGTCATTGAAAAATTAAGGTCATTCAAGTTTTTCTATTTAGATTTTATCACAGGAAAGACTAAAAACCAAGAGAAACTTGTTAACCAGGCAAACAGAACACCAGAGGCACATAAAGTTGAAACAAAGAGAAAAATCTGCAGTTTCACACCATTTTTGGACAGAAAACCACAACATTGGCCACAACATTAAACTGTTAAAATCGTTAAGTACACCCATAGAATTGGATATTTGGGGGAAAATATTCATAAACAAAAACCGTGATAAAGTTATAAATTTTGAAATCCCGACATTAACTGAAGTAAACTTAGTGCCCCTAACACCAGATGGCAGAGTGATTGGAGCTCCATAGTAGTGGAGGATGAAGAATGTTCATTTAGTCACCAAACAGCTGAGAATGAGTTCGAACGATCTTGAAAACGTTTCAATTATACAACAAGTAAGTGTAAACATAGTGACTCATTAATCAAACTCAAAAAAAAGTTTGGAAGCTTGAAGGAAGATACAATAGTAAAATTAACTAGTTATTATACCAAGGCTATAAAAGAAAATTGTCCTAATGTAGAGCATATGAAAACAGCAATATATGGAACTGTATATCACTGTAACTCAACAGACAGTACTCCACAAAACCATAGATGCCCTAGAAGATCAAATTCTTTGTGTTTCTACAACAGAGACGTTGCAAAAGGTGAGGTGATTCCTTAACATAATAACTCAAACATAAAAACTCCACTGACAACCCAAGTTATTCAAAAGCTTATTCCTATATATCAGAGATTAGCAAATGAAGAACTGCTGAAAAGATGTGCTGCAGGTAAAACTCAAAATGCCAATGAGGATTTTAACAGAATAAATTGGTCCAAATGTCCAAAGAAAGAATGTTCAAAGCAAAAATTGCATGTTGAGGTGACAAGAGCATTGTGCCAGTTCAATATGGGATGCATGGCTAGTGAAAAACTCAGCAAAGAAGCTCACAGTCTTTACTTCAGCCCAGCTTCAAAGAAAATTAGTCAAGTTAGGGACCAAATTCGACTGTAGAGAAGTTTGAAGTCTGGTCAACATTCCTCAAAGTCTTCTCGAAGGAAGCTACGCCTTTCCAAGTTTGCTGCAGAGGAGAAGTACAAGAAGGATGAGGGTCCATCTTATGGAGCTAGTGAATTTTAAGAGATCTGAAGGTTAGAAATACTAAAATTTTGCATGCTGAAACTTTATACTCTTGTTTTCTCATAAACCTTTTGTTTTTCGACATATTGACTAGTGGAAAAGAAGGCACACGATGCAATTTTTTATGCATTTATGTTAAACGTTTACTATAATAACTTAAAAGCCCATTAAATGCAATTGTCATATTAATTTCTTAAAAAAACATGCTTTAATTTTTATTAAAAAAATAAATAAAATGATAAAAACTGAACATTTCAGAAATTTGTGAATTATGCATAAGAAATTTTTTTCTTAGACAACTGAAGGTTAATAAAAATATAATATGACAAATCACTTTGTATGTTTGTTAAATATAAACAGTGGAAGATTCAGGGGGAAAACTTCAAAATGTATTGTGTTGCCTCATTTTGTTCAGTGCAGTGAATTTGCACAACATGAAGTTAACATTGCTGTAACCATAAAAGCTAGAAGTCTGAAATTTTGCAGAATTATTACTCTTATTGTGTGCAATAACTGATATAAATTTCGGTCAGATGGCATGCATAGTGTAGAATTTTCAAATCTCAAAACTGCATCACCTTAAAGTGAAAAAAGTGGAAATTTAGAAATAAAAAGGGCACGTGTTTATGTGTGTATCAAATGCTTAACTGCAGATTACATCTTCAGATCTTCTGGACTGCAGCTACACCGTACTTTCTATTTAAATGAACTGCTTCTGGAAGTCTAGCACAGGCCTGTGATATGATGGTCAATTAAATGAAATTAGAAGCTACTTCTTTATAACTATGTCAAGCCACTCACGCAATTTAATTTCACGTTATGAAGTGATGGCCGTCAGCAAGGGTATGAGCACACAACAAAATTATGAATCTGGAATTAAGTCGTGCTGACATCAGACACAAATAAATGCCACATTTATTTCAGGTTCAGAAGCGTCAGCAAGTCTGTGAAGATTGAGGAAGTGAAAGAGAAATGTCAAGGTCACTAGTGGTCTAGTGGCCTCGAACAAATTAATCCTAGTGAAAGCTTTACTATGGCACAAGGCCAAGATCAAGGGAGCACTTTGTTAAAGAAGCTCTGTTAATGGATTTCAAGATATCACGTGCAGGATTAGTCATACATGGTCAGGATTTGTTGTTAAAGCGCTGGCATTTAGCTGTCCATTCTCTGGAAAGCCTCCAGCGACAGAAAAGGATGCTGGCATTATGAAGTTTTCCTTTCCTAGAGTAAAGATCGGCTGTCACATTCAATTTCAATATTATAGAGATAATTTGACAGAGAGGAGTTTTAAAGGAAGTAAAGAGAAAAATCTGAGGTTTCAGCCGGAAAAATTTTGCTTTCTAATTAATTTTTAATTAGCTAAGTATATGAAAACATGTCCGAAAAATAAATATAGGAATGTATTTGTTATACAGAGGCTCCCATAAATAATTATTACCAGTCGACAAGGTGTTCTTCACAATAAATCTGATTAGTGAATCTAGTGTATCTTTTCATACTGAATTCAGATATGTAGTCAGAATTTTTCCATCAGGCACAGTTTTTGTGACCGCTACTTTTTAAATTAGGATTTTAGCGTTTTCTTTGAACTGTCATAGGAAACTTTACCTCACATTTAGTGATTTTATCCAATCTTTATATAAGGGAATGATTTGTAATATGCTGAAGAACCATGAAACAAGAATGAGCAGGTTCATTCATGTTTGGATATGCACCGACCTGTTCATCTGGCTGTGTGATGTGTCAATTTTGAGCTGACTGTGAGTTTGTTCAGTAGTGAAATATTTCCTTCCATTCTTTTCGAAAGTGTATTGTGTATGCAGTGTTTTAGTGCTTTGTTTTTTCATCATGCCAAGAAAGTGTGTAAATCATGTAGACAGTTTCTGCTATATTTGTGGTGAGCTGACCTTCAAGTCTCAGAGACAAAATTTGACCCCACTTGTAAAGAAGTGTTGTCAAATTAAATTTAAAGGGAGTCTATTAATGACACTAAACAACACTTACTTTTAAATTTTTCCGGAACATATTTGAGACTTTGCCTCCCTCCTCAACCGGCCATCGACTGCGTCTCATTGGTGTAGTTGACAATATTTTGTCATAGGTCTCCTCTGTCAACTACACCAATGAGAACCAGTCGATAGCCGGTTGAGGATGGAGGCAAAGTCTCTGAAACATGTTCCGGAAAAATTTAAAAGTAAGTGTTGTTTAGTGTCATTAATCGACTCCCTTTAAATTTAATTTATTATAACAACACTGTTTTCAACACTTCCAAGAAAGGAAGTGTTGTCAACTTTACTTGGCTGTCAGGCTGGTGATTTTGATAAGAGCTGGGCACCAAATACATGCTGTGTTTCGTGTGTTGGATTGCTGACTGAGTGGAAAAATGGTACACATCGTATGACATTAGCAATTCCTATGATTTGGAGGGAATCGAAGGATCACTTAAGTGATTGTTATTTATGTTTGACAAATATAAAAGGAACCACATCTAAAACAAAACATACAATTAAGTATCCGAATTTGCAATCTGCAATAAGACCTGTCTTACACAATGAACCAGTATATGCAGATACGACCTTAGGTGATAACTGATTCTGACCTAACTGAAACTGAAAATGCTTCAGATGAAAATAAAAATGATGCTACATATGAAGTCAATAATTGATCATCAGAACATACTTTCACAATCAGAAAGACCTTAATGACCTGATTTGGGATTTAAATCTGTCTAAACAGAAGCTGAAGGTTTAACTTCCAGACTCAAAGGGTGGAATGTACTCCAAAAAGAAGTAAGAATATGTAGTTATCGTGGCCGCCATAGTGATTTCAAGGATTGCTTCTCTGAATAAAGTGGCATAAAGCTATGGGATGCAACACGTCTTTAAGAATTCACTTCTTGGACTCTCACTTAGACTTCTTCCCCGAAAATCTTGGAGCTGTCAGCGATGAGCAAGGTGAGCGTTATCATCAGCAAATTTCTACTGTGGAAAAGAGTTACTAAGGCAAGTGGAGTTCCAATATGCTGGCTGACTACTGTTGGACCAAGAAGAGAGACGTTCCAGATACAAAATGTGACCAAAAATCACTACCTACCACTTTCTACGTAAGTCAGAATGAGTAGTTATGATTTTGAGTTAGATAGCTAGTTACAGATTTTTTTTAGAATATTATAAAAATTCAAATCAATGTCACACAAAACTCCCGCCTGGTGGGGAAAAACTAAAATTATATTTGAATTCAGCACAAAAAATATTTCTAGAAAATGTTATTTTAATTCTTGTGAAATAAAATAGGTTCATTTTTGTCAACTAGTGTAATCGGACAAAGCAGAGTACTATGTTTTGAAAGTGAAAATCAACATTTGATGTGCTATTTTATTGAAATTAATGATAATCGACATTTACATGGTTCGTTCTCGTATGAAAATACATATTATTTCACATAAATATTATATAATGCGTGCTTTTTAAGAATTAAAAAGAAATATACCATTTTTGCCCCTCAAAAGTAATCGGATATAACAATTTCGGTGTGTTAAAAATATGGTTTAGTACTTTGTGTCTCTCCCTCTTCTTTTAACTACTTCTCGCAGCCTATTTGGCATGCTGTGAACCAGGTTTTTCAGGTAGGCTGTAGAAAGTTTGCGCCATTCCTCTTGCAACCTCTCCTTCAAGAGCTGCTTGGAGGTGTTAGGGTCTTCCGCATGGCCTTCTTCAGTTTATCGCATACTGCTGTGGGATTAAGATCCGGGGACTGAGGGGATGGATGCAGTTTATGAGGATAGTTGTAAAGTAACCATAGCTGCAAAATATGGGACGTTTGCTGCGGATCATTATCCTGATAAAATAAGAAGCTGTCCAAAATAACCATCATTTCTGCACTTCTTCTTTCACTTTCCCTGCTGCCGTTAGGCGTCGGTTTCCTTCAGCCACTTTCTGTATTCAATCCTATCCTGCGCCAACCTGCATATTCCTCTCAATGTCGTCCCATGTCCGACTGCCACTCTTTCCATACATTGTCTCCATTCCATACTAGGTCTTCCTATTCTTCTCCCCCCCCCCCGCTCTTGCTTCAAATATTCTTTTAGGTAATCTTTCCTCATTCATCCTTACTAAGTGTCCCAGCCATCATAGTTGGTTTCTTTCCATTGTCTTCAGTATGCATTCCTGTTTTAGATTTTCTCTTATTTTTACGTTTCTAACTTAATCCCTCTTTGTGTATCCAGCTACTCTCCTTAAGTATTTCATCTGTGTTGCTGTTAATCTACTTGCATGTCTATCCAACACTTTCCAGCTTTCACTCCCATATAATAAAAGTGACAGGTATATCACCTTATATATTCTCATTTTAGTGGTTTCACTTCTCTTTTACCAATTATTGTATTATTAATTTGGTAATATATATTTATTGCTTTCCTAATTCGATTCTTCATTTCTTGATCTATTCTTCCATTTTTAGTTAGAATCACCCCTAAATATTCAATGCTTGTCACTTTTTCTAATTTTTGACCTTTCCAGAAAATTTGCATTTATGTCTCTGTTTCCTCTTTACCAATTATCATTGCGTTACTCTTTTTTTGGATTTAGATTCATGCCTTTCTCTTCCAATGTACTAGCCCATTCTGTTATTGATTGTTGCAGGTTCTCTTGGTTTTCCGCCATTAAAACTATATCATCCGCATAAATCTGAGCTTGCACATATTACGGTCTCTTTTTCCAGTACCCTACTCTCATTTTGTTTGTTCTTCTCTTACAATGTCTGATTATTTGATTCATAAAGACTTTGTTTTAAATTTTGCTGTAATACTCTCAGATAGGCTTCCTTGTTCATGGTTGAGTCTATGAACACCAGCTTTCCCACTCCCGTAGAGGAAATACAGACCCATACCATTACACTCCCTCCGCCGTGTTTGACTGTGTCTTGCAAATTGCGCTGTTCCAGCTCCGTGTTTGGTTTCCTCCACACAACCATCCTGCCATGCAGCCAGCAAGGTTGCCACAAAAAATAACTTGGCCCCATCAATCGGTTGTCTTGTTAACAAAGTCTTTGGCAAATTGTAATCGCTTCCTTTTATTCTTGCTGGAAATGTACTTCATGTTTGCCGGCTACCCGACCATTAAATCTTGTCTTCGCATGACCCTTCTCACCGTTTCAGGGCTGTCAGTCCCAGTTCTCCCTGAATCTCAGTACAAATCACCGGAGCACTTATAAGCGGACTCCATTTTACCTTCCGCATAATATAAGATTCCTGTCTATCGGTAAGTAGTTTTGGTCGCCCTGGCTTTGCTCAAGATTCAATTCTGTCTTCACATTATACCGGTGAATTATGTCACTAACTGTACTTTTGCTAAGATACACAATCTCTGCTATTTCCCGGTATATTTTGTTCTTTTCATAGTGATAGATCACTAACTGTCTCTGTTCAAAGGTACTCTACTTAACTCTGGGCCCCATACTATGCTCTTGCCTTCTTGGTGGACAGTTGACGTGCTTCTTCTACGATGTTGTTTTGTCTACTGACAGACTTCACCTACTAGTTTGTATTGCATTTCATTTCTGCTGTCCGATTCTTTTTGTGTCGTAAAATCATGATGTAAACAAGATTGTATGGGGAAGCTCTTAGTTTAGCCACATTTTCAATATCCAAAATGGATATTCATAGCAAATGATTTTTGCTTAACACAAGGAGTACCTTGAGATTGATACACATAATCTATCCTGCTTTATAGAGCACTCTATAGTGAAATACAAAGTCTGTCCGATTATTTATGGGAATCAGTGTATATACCTCAAACAGGCCTTGGATTTCACTGGAGAGTATGGATATTTATAAAGTCTTGATTTAACCTACAAAAGGATAATACATGTTTTCCACAGTAAACACTTTATAGCATGCTTTTTTCCATAAACGAGAAAACATTTCCCGACTGTTATTGTTGCTGATTACCTCGTCGGATTGAGAAGATGCAGAGCATTTCCTTGAGAAATTAAATGAATTATACAATGAATGGGAATCTGGAAATAAATATCTTACAAACGGATTATCATATTTTTGGAGAAATGTCTAACATCTCGATATAGCCGTTCCGAAAATGAAACATGTATAAGACGGATTAAAGCAGTTGCCCTCCATTACTTGAGCGTCTGACATTCCTAAGGTAAATGTGAATACTCTAATTGTCAGGTGAGAGGATATATATTTTAACTATATTATTACATATCTAAGTGTCCATTACAGAAAAAGAAGATGAACATTTTCTTCATAAAAGAGCTATTTGAAGATTCTTGTAGAAACACACCTCCTGAATTCAAATCTGTAATTAGTATTTCCGTGTCAGACATAGATTTAAAGTTATATGCAATGTTCTATTTGCATGTCCTTGATGTGAAAAATGTAGTTAAATCTTAAACCTGATTCATATTATATAAAACTCATAGCCCCCTTAACCTGTTTTAGATGCAAGGTTTACTCCTTATGCTTCTCTTAGACTAGCTTCAGAAATTTCTTGACACTAGAAGGACCGGCGAGTACGGTCTACCGAAAAGGACCAAACCTTCATTTTGACGGGTGCAGTTTTATTTGACCTTTTTAAAATGGTAAACAAATTTGAATGCATACAAGTTTAGTTAATATTATTTATACAGTTGAAAAGTATATAATGTTACTTTTGTCTGAAGAATTACATGGTAAAATGAACATTTTAAGCCTAAAAATTAATCCTAATGTATGCGATAACCAAATGTGAAATGGACAACTTCCCTTAGCAAACACACGTGTTTCAACATGAAATTTTAAATACCACAGTGTATAGTAGAAATATACTTATAAACCTGATTTTGCTCATTCAAAGCCACCTGCAGCAATGTAGCACCTAACACACATGTATTCAGCGTTGCCTAAACATGGTCCACAAACATACTTGATGCTAAGTTGTATATGATTTGACGTCTGTTTACTTTTTCACCTGTTACTTCCTTACAGAGTACCCATGCATTAATAGCTGTCAAGGCCAACACATTGAAAAAATACATGTATCGATATTTCACTGTGTACAGTCAAGCCATTTGATCGATGACGTCAATGCTGAACTTGGTGTTACTGTAGTGCGCCACTGATTCTTGTAGCTTTTTAGGATGTTGTTTATTTATAGTAACTGTGTCATACATTGAACTCAACATAATCACATTTTTGTTCTTTTTCCCTGATAGTATGTCAGAGTTACGTCACCTGACATATAAAGTACAGTTATGTGCAAAGGAGCTGCAGCAGTTTTGCTAATTGAAGGATATTCCTTCTAATTTCTTTACTGTGCCCACAATGTTGGTACTTTAACGCTTCAAACTTTCTTCATGGCATTTGGCTGTGGAAAAATTGTCACATGTAATATTTCTTCCTGCAAAAACAAAGGGCTGTATACGACGTATTACAACATGCTCTGCAAGAGGAACACTTGTGGGGCGCTGATCGTCTTTGCCCATGTGAGGAAAACAATTCACCAAATAGTTTGAATTTGCATCAACTGCAAGCCAAAAATTTATTACAAATTTGTCCAGTGTATTGCTCATATATTGAATAAAAGAGCATCTAGCCTTGCAACGAAACAGTTGCTCATCCACAGTGATATTTTCACTTGGAATGTAACACTGCAAGGAATTGACAATAAAAGGATTCCAGACAGGAGTAGCAGCTGCAAAGCGATCTGTACTTAGTCTTTGAGAACGTGTATCCTTGTTATCAAATCGCATAAACCACACAATTTCAGCGAATTTTTTTCTGCTCATTTTGTTCCTGAAAGATGGTGGTGCCCAGGTATTCTGCTCGAATTGCGCCACTTGGGCAATAAAGCGGATCATCGACAAAGGGTCTGTGGAGTGTCATAAACCAATCAGGAAAAAAAACAACAACAGATGTGGACTGATCCGAAGGCTATAGTTGTCTCTGCCAGTTTTTAGAAAGGTCCAAAATGCTTATTACTTTGTGGACGTGTTTGTCATAAGTATTTATTAAAAGTCGTACAGCATGGGAAGTGTAAAAGAGCATAAGCAAGAAATAAATCTTCTAAAGCAGCGCATCTGTCAAAATGACGTGTGCGGTCCTTCTAGTGTTAAAGAATTATACAGTCAAAACCGCAGCGTGAAATAATAGTTTGGAGTAAAATGAAATTTAAGCTAGCTATACTTTAATTATATCATCTGACTTATCTAATATCTTTGCTGTGGACAGCTTCTACCAGGCGAGTCTTCTGCCTCTATTTATTGTTAGCTATGCAACCTGCAGTTTATAGTCTAATGTGAAAACATTGACCCTTTCAAGATAAAAGCCGTTATTTTAGCTTTGCCCTTATATTCGGTACTCTACTCACCCAACATTAATACTTACAGACCTGAATGACAACCGAGAAGTTGCGAAAAGCTTAAATAAACGGTTTTTCGTGCATATAGTATGTATTAACAAGTTGATAAACGCGTGCATTTCTAAACGCGGTAGCTGGCGGAGTGGGTTAGCTTGCTGGAATGTGGTGATACTACGTCACAGTTTTTTTTTCCTACCAATCTTTATTGCCTGTAATTTAGTTACTAATTTGTTTATTGTTGCTATTGTTTCACTTGAGAGCGAAAGACAAAAGAATTACAATCCGATAGTTAGGAGCCTATAGGGACTTGCTCGCCATATACGTTGGGCTGAGCTCTTCCTAACGTAAGGCAGTTGAGGCCCTTGACTTTTGAAGGGTAACGGCGGGCTATCTTTATCTTTTATTAGGAATCATGTTTATGTTTGTGACCCTTATAATCTGTACGGTGTATGTGTTGTAAACCATGTTCCGTAGTTGGCATTGATTTTTAGCAGAACGTCGACGACATTAAATCTAATTGCTTTTGTTTCAGGCGTATATCCTTTGTTTCACTTTGCATTTCTGAAATGTTTGTAACTTGGTTGAATAGATCAAGCAGAATATCCAACATAATAAACTATGTACTATGAACTACACATTTATAACTATCTGCCAGCGGAATACATAGCTATTATTGTATTTTGTGAAAGCCTATAATGTTATAAAAGTGTTATTTGTATTATAATATCAAATTGAAGGCCTCAAGAGATAAAACAAACGGTAATAAAATTGTGAGCTAATCACGAAGGATTTGAACCCACGTCAAAAGAGCATACTAGTGAAGTAACCTGTGCAGTACTGGAAAAATTGCCATTACTTTATAAAAATATTTCTAAACCTGGGTTATCTTTACCCTACTTATATATTAAATTAAAGATCATTGTATACGATATAAACATAGTATAATTTCAAATACATATATACTTACGTTTACTTCTGGTTTTCAGATGAAGCTACATCTGGCACAGTTGTCTCTACTTGTGGTGCCTCCTCCTGCTTGAGCATCGAGGTTGGCAAATAGGAAATGTCTCTGTCGGCTTCCTGGATAGGCCTGAACGCTATATCTGCAATGTATGGATGATAGTCTTGAACTTCTTTGTATTCGGGCATCACCTCATTTTCGTTGGGGTGGCGCTGCACAAATCTAGGCGGCGGTGTCATTCCATAACTTGGAGCAGCATAATCAGATATTAGTTTAGGTGCATCCTCGATCCTCTCATTTGCAACCAGTGGCAGAGGTTGTGGTGCCTTAAGTCCTTCGATTTCTTCAGTGTAAGCTCCAGGAGTAAAATTTGGGCTATAGGACAGGGGTTGATCAGCGGTATCTCCTCTTGATAACTCTTGGACAGGAGCTGTTTCTGAGTTAGGTACAACTAAGGCTTCAACTATAACATATTTTTGTTCTGTATTGGCATCTGATGCATAACCAGAATCGAATGAATGTTCTGGAGCAGGGTTTGGCTTTTGACTATTTGAATCGGAAGTAGTGTGCTGTTCTTGTGGAGCTGCATAAAAGTCTGACATAGACTTTGTAGCATACAGGAAGGGCACTCCAATATCAGCGCGCTGATTTTGCATAGAGTGCATCATTCTAGAATCTGGGCTGGCATACTGAGGTTTCTCGGTGTCCTGATTTGGTGAGGACAGTTCTTCAGCATTTGGAATAATTACTGCTGTATACTCATAGGTGTTTACGGGCTCTGGGCGTCTTTGTTCGTTCTGGGGAAAATAATTCCGTTGCTCCGGATAGGCTACTGGTACATAAGGGACCTGCTGTGGAACTTCTTGCTGCAACGGCATGCCATTTGGTACTTGTTGTTGCCACGAGGGCAAGTATGACTGTTGCACTGCATTTGGTGGAACAATATCATTACCATATGTGCCTTCCAGCCTATTCACTTCAAAATTTGGATCATAGACAGGCAGATTGTAACTTGGAAATTCAGATTCGTATCTTAGGGAATTATATGCCTGTAAAGGGGCTGCCATGAATCCTCTTTGCATTCTGTTCGGAGATAAGGAAGGGTCATATGGATACGACAAAGGTTGAATTTGTCTTGATATCACGCTATAAGAATATGGAGGTAAAGCAGGAGGTGGTCTGAGTATGGTATCAGGTGCTGAGGGCGACTCAAGCCTTTTTGTGAAGTAACTTGAATCCGGGTATGCTCCTGGTGGTGTGAGAGTCTCTGGTAAGGTCCGTTGCTGCAATTCCCAATTGCCAGGTACAGGTACTCCTGCTGATGGAGCAAATGGATAAGATACCTGCTGAGGTATCATCTGATTTCGCATAGATTGGTCGGGGGAATCCTCCATCACAGTTTCCCGCTGTTGCAGGACCTTGTCCTCGGAAAAGTCATTATTTTCCAGGTCTGAAGACTGAGACAGCTTCAGCGTCCACTCTCCCGAGCCGACATTTCCTTCCAAATGGTTGTGTTCTACAGCAACCTAAAACAAAAAATATTTAATTAACGTTAGTTGACCTGTGCCATCAGGCCCATTCAGGAGTTCAACAAAATATAAAGGCTGACGGAATTTAAACCTCTAGATATAGTTAGGGTAAAACGTCAAAGGAGCCACTGCTTTCGTGTTTGGAAACGGAATGTGTGAGACCAACATAATAAGAAAAAATTAGCTAAATAAACTAAAAATTATTTGACAATTGGAATCAGTAACAAAGAATATCTCGCAAATGTTTAATGCCTCAAAACTATATTTGGCATAAACTCTATGTTTTCCCGTATATTTATTATTTCTCTAATTATTTATGCAGTATCCCTCTCTTGTAGTACGACATCCGACACAGTGGCGGTACAGATATAATCCTGGCAATTAATAGCGATCGCTCCTAACAAAATAACGAATTAATTAATTGTATACAGCTTAGTCTTTGCGCGTCATAAAACTCATTGATCTTTATGAGATTATCACAGCCTACTCACAGAAAATTTAAATTTACATTTTATTTGTAAATAAATATTTTCAACATAAGGTAATTTAATTAAATTGAAGGATTACAACGTGATGAAAATGTTTGTGTCTTGTGCCGGCCGGCCCTGGCCGGGCACTTCACACCAAAACCATGGTAACTCAGCGGTTTCGTTCACGGCGCTCATGATCAGAGTTCGTGGTTCGATTTCCAGCTCTGAGATAGCTATTTTATGCTGTTCTATCCATGCCTTCAGCTTAGATTAACTCATCTGACGTATTATCAGCCCAAACAGTGAAATCTGTTCCACAGTAAAAGTGCTATTTCTTAGGGAAAATGACGTTTTTTGGGCAGTACACGCCTAAGAAAACATGGGAACAGCTGAAGATAGAAGTAACAATAGAAGTGATACACAGTGATTAAATCATTCAGTACAGCATTTCTCAGTATTTGTGAAATGATAGAAAAATAAGTCAGGGAATTAAGTAATGAATGAATGAACGAACAAATGAGTGCCCTCCTCGGTAGCGTGAATGTTAGCGTGTCTGCCTCACGTTCAAGAGGTCCCGAGTTCGAATCTCGGTTAGGGTGAGTTACCTGGATAAGATTTTCCGGGGTTTTCCTTATCCTGATAGACGAATGTAGGGTAACTCTAGGCTCCATGGACCCCGGACTCATTCGAGCATCATTTCACCTATTTCAGTCATCATCCGATATGACTTAACGTTGGAGGACGTAAATTATCAAAAAAAAAAGAACAAATGAGTAAATGATTAATAAGTAAATATATAAATAAGTAAATAATGTCACCGAGGCATAGTTGTGCCACTATCGCAAGCCGCACCGGTGCGTGGACGAGCGCTGAAACAAAGAAAGAGAAAAAGAGAGAAAGAGAGAAAGATAGAAAGAGAGAAAGAGAGAAAGAAAGAAAGAAAGAAAGAAAGAAAGAAAGAAAGAAAGAAAGAAAGAAAGAAAGAAAGAAAGAAAGAGAGAGAAAGAGAGATGGAGAGAAAGAGAGAGAAAGAGAGATGGAGAGAAAGAGAGAAAGAGAGATGGAGAGAAAGAGAGAAAGGGAGAAAGAGAGAAAGAGAGATGGGGAGAAAGAGAGAAAGAGAGAAAGAGAGAAAGAGAGAGATTATGCATTGTTCCGTCCCTGTCTCGCTGTGTCACGAGCGATCGACTGCATTATAGAACAATGAGTGAAGTGATAAAAGCCCGCAGTGTTAGAGCGAAGACAGTTGCTATTATGTGTTTCAAATGAGAAGGTGTTTGTCCTTGAGCGCTTCTAGGTGAGCAACCAATCGGAGTCCTGCGGTGTTGTCGTATTGCATTCCCCTAAGTGTTGTGTGTCGAGCGGCAAAATAATCAATCTCTTATGAATACTATTCGCACTACGACAGAAATTCAGATTTTGCAAAAACTGATCAGTAAGGAAGGAAGATTAAGTCATTTAAAATAACCGTAAAAATCCATTATTTTTAGCTCAAATACTTTTCCTAATACAAATAAATAAAGTAGATATCATTATATTATAACAATGGATCACGACGTAAGCACTGAAATGATCATCATTATTGGTTGGCATGTATGCGTGAACGTATATTTGAAATTACTCAGAACTGAAACATAAACATTTGACATGACGTGGTAAAAGAATTATGTACTTTGAATAAGCCAAGCTGTTTGTTAAATTCGATGAGAGGGAACGATACACTTCCTGCTAGTCTGGCAGAACGTGTCTGGTCACATTATATCTTTGTTTATGAATGTTTCGTAATCTCTATTTATTCTAGAGAGTTCAAAGCAGCATTATTCAGTTACTCTTCCATGAAAAAGTGTATCAGCTGGATCAATGACACCCTATCCCCCTCTTACTGCTGCTAGAACATCCCAATAAAGTTAATGTGGGCTCAAATTATGTTGCAAACAGAAATATTATTTTTAAACTGACTGACGTTGAACGACTTATTCACGAAGAAATTGACAGAGAACACCAAGACTGGGAAAACTGCGTGAGACATCAGATAAACTACAAGAAGACGACTTTTGGAAGGTAATAGCACGTAACGAGATTTTGGAACCTATCATCATATATTTGCAGTACTCAGACGTTAAAGACAATGACAATGACGAATTATCTCTTAACGTAAGTAACATTCACAGCTACACGGATGCACCGCTGGTAATTTCATTGGATTAGAAAAATAAGTAATTAATAAACTATACTTAACTTTAAACTGAATATTTAAAACATTTGTGTACGATTGTTCAAGTAGCAACTGTGATTACAATTGCATTATTATAATACTTTGGAAAATTCAGTTTGCCTTCCCTTACGTCTAGCGCCACGAACACTCGCAAGTGTGTGAGAGAGAGGGAAATATAAAAAGAGTGGGGATAACTAGGTGACAACAGTGAAGGCCTCTGATTCGCTATCGACGAGAAGTCTTCCAATTTGAAAAGTATAATAGTTGCGTTCCAGCTGTGCAGTGTGTGAGTTTTGTCAGGGTTATGGAACTGTACCACAGTGAATTCTTTTGTTTATGTGAAGTTGAGAACGAGACGACCCTGAAGACTGATGTTTTTATGTCTGGTCATTTTTACTGTTGTAAGGGGTGTACAAAGTTACTATTTACTGCAATAAAGAAGATTTTAAATTTCTGCGTACAAGACCTTTAGTTCTACGTACCCGCAAAGTCACAATAGATTTATATATTAGTACTCAAACATCAAAAAGAGAGCAGCTTACATACCGCGTTTTGTGCCTAACGTTCTTTATTAGGTTGGTTCATAGCTTAATACTAATTACACTAGGGAACACGTTTATTGTACCCAAAACAAAATAGGCTAATTCTTATACAAAATGACTCGCTGATTCCAAAAATGCCTCTGAAAATGCTGTATCACGTAACGTTTTTGAGATATGCTTATTCTTTTATATAAAACTACAGAAATGAGGTATGATACCAACTCATATTGACTTAATTTAAAATAATAGCCATTGAGTCTTCTAAATAAAGCTTAAAGGCAGTGTTGCTTCATAATGGCAATTTACTACCTTCAATACCTTTATTTCATGTCATAGGAATGAAGGAGACATACGATTCCATTTTCATCATTTTAGATGCTATTAGTTATCAAAACCATGGCTGGGAAATTTGTAGTGACCCCAAGGTGGTTTAATTGCTAACGGGACTGCAGGGAGGTTTCACAAAATATTGCTGTTTTTTGTGCTTATGGTACAAGCATTTTATAATGAAAGAGTGGGGGAAAAGGGAAGACTATACCCCTGGAGCAAGCAGTGTTAAGTATGTGCCTCTAGTAGACTCAAACAAAGTTCTTCTCCCGCCACTTCACATAAATCTCGGCTTAATGAAGAATTTTTTTAAAGTTTTGGTCAAAAGTGGAAGTGCATTTGAGTATTTAAGAAGTATCTTTCCCAAAATAAGTGGAAGGTATATTTGTCGGTCCTTCTTAAAGACAGTGTTTTTGAATCAAAGCTTAAACGTGTTGAACTGGCAGCATGGAAATCATTTAAATCAGTGGTGGAAGACTTCCTGGGTAATAACAAAGAAGAAAATTATGAAACTTTAGTTTCAGAACTATTAAGGGGCTACAAAGAAATGGGTTGCCCTATGTCACTTAAAATCCACTTTTTGCATTCTCACCTTGATAGTTTCCCTACAAACCTAGGAGCTGTAGTAAGTGATGAGCAAGGTGAGCGTTTTCACCAGGACATTTCTGAGATGGAAAGACGTTACCAGGGTATCGCAGGGATTCAGCCATGTTCGGAGACTATTGTTGGTTCCTCAAACGGGAGAGTGGATACAAAAAAAGTCAACAGTGAAACACTTCTGAGATAATTCAGGTATTGGTTTTCATCATTATCTTGTGTTTATTTTAATAGTAATTAATAATAATAATTATTATTATTTTCAGTGTTATTTGGCAATAAAGTACCTATTATTTTCAATTAATTAAATATGAGTTATCACATCACCTTTCTATGAACACCTAAAAAACGTTATGTGATACAGCATTTTGAGGGGCATTTTTGGAATCAGCAGATCAGTTTACATAAGAATTTGCCTATTTTGTTTAGGGTATATGAAAATAATTTTTTTTTGTTCCCCAGTGTTATACACAAAAATATTGATGACATTTGGTGAGTCTGTTGAATCACAGTGAAACATTTATGCTACCAAGCTCAAATACTTCTATATTTTGTATTAGAATTCACTAGTGAGGTCTGAAAAATAATTTGACATATAACTAAAGAATTGTTAAATTACTAAAATCACATAAAGTCTAATATATATGATCAGAATGGTAATTTTGTTGTACTTCAGGAGATATAACTTACTATTACATTGCATTTTGATCATTACATTTGTAAACATAAGGCTGCAACTCAATGTAATAATGCATTAGAACAAAATATGAAAACATATGTTTATTATTATCATCATCATCATTAACACCCTCATCCTCATCATCATTAATACTACTTAAATTAATGATCACAATCATTACCTTAAAACATTTAATAGATGCCAGACTACAACGATTGTTCTCACTAAAATTACTAATAGACATTATACGGCGCAGTGAAATGGCCAACCTCATTAATATGATTACATCATGATAAAATTGCAACATACATCACGTTTATTACATCTGGTATCCATGAAATTTTATAAATGAAATGTTAAATTGAAAGGCTTTGAGTGTATACTTGGCTGCAATATGTATAACGTTACTACAAATGATTAAATCATTTTCAGTTAGCTCTATTTTCCAAACTGTTGTTATATACTTACAACAGTGATTTAATACAATAATGTTTTGTATCAAAGTTCCATGTTGTCGCGACAATTTCTAACTAATATGATTGGCAAGGGTTCCACGTTGATGCTACTTTGAAGCTAGTAAAGTGTGGCTGAGGGTAAAACAATGAGGGTTCTCACAGGGTATGCATGCATGTGTGTGAGAAGGATATTTTAATTACACTGGAATGCCCGTTTCCAACTTATTTATTTACTGCTTTTTTTTATTTAGAACATCGAAATTGAAGTTGCCGACCAAGAGTTACCAATATCCCTGTTTAGAGTTACTGACGGCAGAGTGTTTATTACTCGGTAAGCTTTATTCGTTCCTCACGTATGTATGACCGACAAATATGTTCTTACATTTCTGGTATGCCTGGCCCAAGACAGAACAAGTTGACCGCTCTAATCGGCTCCACGCCGAAGACTGTTGTCCACAGCTGTACGTGTGGGTGTATATGTAACTTTCACTTTCTGAAGACCCTCTTTTCACACAAAGATCCCTTTGTGGCTGTTTTGTCGCCATTATGAATACCCTATTCAATAAGTCAAATGCCATCCTTTAGAAATCTGCTAAAGACAGTGTTTCTTTTGTTAAAACAACTTATTCACCTACAACTGCTATTCGACTCAACTGCCCTTGCACGTGTTGTAACAAAGAACCTACATTCCTTTGAAATCCATCATGATTCTTTACTTATGGCAAACCTTAATTTCGGTATCAAATGCCCCCATACATATTATTTTATTATCCCATGATAAATTAATATATATGTCTTGCCCGAATACGACGCAAAATACTAGACCTTGGTCGGCAAATTCAATTTTGATGTTCTAAAAACAGAAGCAGTAAATAAATAAGTTGGAAACGGGCATTCCAGTGTCATTAAAATATCCTTCTCACACACATCCACGCATACCCTGTGAAAAACCTCATTGTTTTACCCTGAGCCACACATTATAATAGCTTCAAAGTAGCATCAACGTGGAACCCTTGCCAATCATCTTAGTTACAAATTGTCGCGACAACGTGGAACTTTGTTTGATACAAAACATTATTGTATCAGCTTTATACATAAAAATAACCGGAAACTCGCTAAGTTTACTCCCACACTATACACATGTTTTATATGTGCCCTTTGGTGACACGACATACGTCCAGACGGTAGAGAAGTTCCTTCCAAACATTCTGGAGCATAATTTCGTCAATTGTCAGTATTGCAGTATTGATGCGCTCCTTCAATTGTACTAGTGTTCTTGGTACTTCGTAGTGGAGGCACGTAGCCGCGGATCCTAAGGTACCGCCAGAAGTAGAAGTCACAGGGCAGGTGACCTCTGAGGCCAAGGAAACAGAGCCCGGTCATCTGCACCTACACGCCCAATCCAACAATGTGAAATTTCATGGTTCAGGTACTCGCAAACATCACGCTTCCAATCCGGAGGTGTCTCGTCTTGTTATAATACAAAATTGTCATAATGCAGCTTTTCAGTACGCATTGGTGCATGGCTTTCATCCCCACGTAATATTACCGCAGGTGTCCCACATGGTTCTATCTTGGCCCCGACTCTATTTAATATATACATTTCTGATATTCCTGACTTAGCTCCGACTTGTTTAGCTCTTTACTCTGATGACGCAGTACTATATTATTCTCATGTTAATCTCCAGCACGCACAACACGTGGTACAGCTCTCTTTAGATCGCCTAACTCATTGGTTCAGCAATTGGCGGATCTCTTTTAAACCCTCAGAAAACCGAAGCAAAAATCGTCACTCTTCGCCGATATACTCCGCTTACTCCGTTGTGTCTCTACAGGAACAATGTCCCTTGGCTCCCCACTACAACTCCCGTTAAATACCTTGGAGTGCTTTTGGACTCTCGACTGACCTGACGTACTCATATCGATCGTCTTATATCACTGGCCTCCGGGGGACTTTCAAAACTCTCACCTCTGTTGCATCGCCGTTCCAGCCTCGGCCTACAGTCTTCATTGTTACTCTACAAATCGCTCGTTCGTCCACTTATTACATATGCCTGCCAAGTGTGGGACGGCCGCACACACACGCCATCTGCGTCGTCTTCAGGTTATACAGAACCGCTTCATGCGCATCGCTACCAACGCTCCATGGTTCATCCGTAATCAGCAGCACCATCACGAACTAGGATTGTTACCTCTTCACGACTACATTCGCAGGATCACTCGTCGTTTCTTTTCTACGCTGCAAGAAGTTCCAGGAGCTGTGCATTATAACATCGGCGTCCGCACGCGCCAGCCCTCACGCTTGAAGAGGAGACTACCACAGTACCTGCTTCTAAGTGATACCTCTGATTCGAGTGATTCTAGTGCTTGATGTCTGTCTTACATCTTCAATATTGACATAATTTCTCAGAGAGTATTATTGGAGTTCTAACTTAATGTTGTTAGGGGGCGGCCGGTTAGCCTAACCCTGAGTGTTATTGTTCTTATTGTTCTGTTACCTTCTTTTCACTCTGATCTGTAAAGCATTGTACTGCTGATCGACCAATAACAAATTATAAAAAAATTGTCTTAATCATTATTCAGTTGGGAAAGAACCGTAGCTACAACGTATGCAGCTAGCAGTTTTTTCACAAAAGGAAAGGTCCATATATATGCCCGCCTCGGTAGTGTGGTGATAGCGTATCTGCCTCACATTCAAGAGGTCCCACGTTTGAATCTCGGTCAGCCTGAGTTACCTGGGTAAGGTTTTTCCAGGGTTATCCCTTATCCTGAAAAACAATTGTTGGGTAACTCTAAGCTCTATGGACCCTGCGCTCATTTGAGCATCATATCATCCATTCCATTCATCGTCCGATTTGACTGAATATTGAAAGACGTAAATTACAACAAGAACAATAACAACCTTTCCCTGTGACATCGCATGGAAAACGTTTAGCTTAGCGAATGTCTTTCAACTGTTACAAATACATGAGTGTACTGATTCCCCCAAATCCTCAGAATATGACGAATGACAATCCCAGAAAATAGAACGTGCATTCTTCACTAAATATCAATTTGGCAGCGAAATTTTCATCCACCATTGCTTATTGTATTGTGCTGCAAAATTGTAGGTGCCAACCGTAATCTTCGGGCTTCAATTATCACAGGAGCTGTAAAAATAGGTATTCCAAGTTCATGTCTTCCACGCTTTGTTGATTTCTGGGGACTACGAACGAATGCTTGCCTCTCTCCATTGTTTCTTTGGGCACTTTTAGTCGACTGGAAAATGTCTCTTTGAAAAGATAACCATTTAAAACGATTGTTTGGGTGAAAAAGACCATATTTGTGGAAAAACAACTCATGATTCTGTGCTACGATAACGCTCCAGCTCACAAGGCTGTAATCGTGTACGAATTTCTGGCCAAAACTCAACAAATATCATAGAACAACCAGCCTATTCACCTCATCTGGCTCCGGCCGTCTTCCTTTTTCTTTCCAAAACTCAAGTTACCACTTCGAGGCACCCGTTTTCATTCAATAGAAGATATAAAGGAACATTTGCGGTGATAACTGACAAATATTCCACAAAATGCCTAAAAAATGTCTTGATAATTGGATTATTCGTTGGCATGAAGGTATAATTTTGCAAGGGGCAGACTTTGAAGGCGATAAAATAAAATTCGATGAAAAATGGATTTTTTTTTTATGAGTAGGTAACATTTTGTTTTAAACTTTACTAACTCATATTTTGATGTCTAAATCCTCCGAACATGTTTTGACGACCATCTTACGATCATCTTCAATGAGCGGTGCTGCACCAACTAATTACTTGTCTTCTTTATTCATCGCAGGAAGGTTATAGACCCGCCCACCTGTAGTCTCCTGATGTTCAATGTCAACTTTTGAAACTGGGGAACTTAAACCAATCTAGGCCGAAGAGATGGTATCACTGAACATAACATCTATGGTATTATCACGCTGAAGTTAATTTTTCTCATGTAGAGATGAAATTAAATTGCTGGACGTCTGTTCAGGGCGATGTACTTTCTCTATCATTGCTGACAATAGAATCCTAGACTGGATAAGATTTGGATTATCAGTAACTTGATCCTCAATAGATGATTTATTAGTAATTAGGTGGTCACCAACATCGTGGAAAGCACTGAAGTTTTACATATGAATTGTGCTTTGATAAATTGTAACATACGAGGACTGTACAATAAAGAAAGTTCATAATTTTTTACGGTCATAATTTTTCGCAATAGAATTCAATCTTATTATATTCTTTTAGCTTAATGAGAAACAAACACGGCATAGTAGTTTCATTGTTGTTACTCCTGGTTCCCGCCTGTGAGAACCAGACAAGTTCAGACATGTTCAGTATCCCCTACCGCTGCAATGAAGGTAACACGCGAAAAACAATATGCGGCTTTGAAATTCTGCTTTCGTCTCAACAAATCTTCAGTTGAGGCCTATACAATGTTACAGCAGGCCTATGGAGAGTCTGTTCTTCCCTACAGCACAGCTCGAAAGTGGTTTAAAATGTTTGAAGAGGGGAGACAATCAATTTCAAAGGAAGGTGGAACTGCTGCTAAAGTTACTGCTCTTACGGAAGAAAACATCAACACTGCTGATGCCATTGTGAGAGAGGATCGTCGAATTACCTTAAGATCACTTTCTGAAATACTGAACATTTCATTCAGTGCCACCCACACATTGGTGACAGAAACATTACACATGAGACGTGTTGTGCACAATGCGTTCCAAGACTGTTGGTTCTCGAACAAAAGGACATTTATATGCAGGTCTGCATGCAGTTAAAGTTGATGTTAGAGGAAGATCGGGAGTTTCTTTCAAACGTAATCACTGCTGATGAAACTTCGCTTCATCATTTTAATCCTGAGGGCAAACAGCAAAGCTCAAGTGTGGAAATCTCCTTCATCACCAACCCGCAAAAAGCAAAAGTGGTTGCTTCTGCTGGGAAAGTTATGGTCATTTCATTCTTTGTAATTCATGGAATGGTTTATCAGCATCTTGTACCTGCACACACATCAGTAACTGGAAAATACTACAAGGATGTCCCGAAAACATTGCAGGTCCATATCAGGCTCAAAAGACCACATTTCCGTGAAGCAGGCTGGAAGCTGCAGCACGATAATGTGCGGCCGCATATTGCCGATGTTGTTGCTGAATATCTTGCAAAAATCAACATGAAGTACATTCCTCACCCTCCCTATAGTCCGGATTTATCCCCATGTGACTTTTTTTCTATTCCATAACTTGAAGAAACACCTTCGTGGGAGGCATTATCCATCATCAGAAGCAGTGCTGAAGGCTGCCAGGGCGATTATGAAGGATCTCTCAAAAAATATTTTCCAGCATGTCTTTGAAGACTGGCAGAAACCATTCTGGGGAGACTATTTTGAGAATGACTATCAAAATTATGAGGATGAGTAAATGTACGTTGTCTAAAAAAAATTGGTGATCATTCTTTATTGAACAGCCCTCGTACAGTTATTCACTGGAATATCAACGTTCAAAGTTTTGTCTTTATCATTGTTGAGAATATATATATTTTTTTCCAAATATCAATTGTAATTATTAATTGCACAGATTTTAACAGTTGTATCTCTTGACCAATTTCGTGATTACATTTCCAGAAGTTGTTAGCGACTGCTGATTTATCTAAGTGTTTCAGTTGACGAGTCTTTAAAATTCTCTTAGTTCTTTCGATGCAGAAATAATCACAATTATTACATGGTATTTTGTAAACTACAGATAATTTCAGATTATCAATAGAGTTACTGAAAGGTTTCTTTAATACATTCTTCAGACAAAAGTTGTATTTGGAGCTAATTTTATATTGTATTTTTGGATGATTCTTTCAAATCTGTTAAAAGCCTATGGATGATAAGTAAGCTTCTTGTATATTCTTTTCTCTTCTAATTGTTTTAAATTAGTAACTGATTTTATACGTATTTTGTATATATGATATTTGATTATTTATTTTTATTTATTTGTCATCTACTCATAAAAATACTAAAAATTTATGTCTCACTTTGAATATTTTGTTGGTACTTAGAATGAATAATGCGTATTTGTGTGTCATTGACCAATTCCCGGAACATTCTTGATACAATAGTAAAAACATATCCTCTGTTAATGACATATGACGTGTAGAGAGGAGACGTCGCCGTTTATAAAAGAGTAAAGGAATAAAACACAAAAGAAGTCACTACAATTGAAACAAAGGTGGAGCTACATAGTGTTATGCAAATGAGGTCATAGTAATATTTTCATCTAAGGTGACGAAAAGATACACTGGGAAAGCTGAAAGAAAACAAAGACACAAGATCACAGCTAAGGAAGCGTAGTTAACATAGCACGACGTGACGTGATTATATTATGTGACGTAACAAGTCACGCTTGAAGGAAAATGTGTGTTGTCATGCACTCATGAAAGCCTTGTGCAGGATACATATTTGTGTCCGTCAAGGTTAATGTGTCGTTCCTTCGTTAGCGTGCTTTAATATGGTGTTTGATGTTCCATACGGTGTTCAGGAAGTTCCGTGCGCCATTCCAGCCATTGCAATTATACAGAATGGTCGCAAATATAATGATCTTCATGGTCATGCATTATTTATTTATTTTCTTAATTTGTCTTGTGTCTGTGTCCACCTACAGAGTTCTCCATCTATGCATTCACATTTTTTCGTATGATCCATAGTTACAAGTACTTCCATAGTTGCTAAATGCGAGTGCACTTGACACAGACACGTAAAAATGTTCGCAAATAGGCTTCAGTAATTTTAATGCCCGATTTCAAAAACAGATATTAAAATCGACGTTAACAAATGTAACGTAACTATTGTCACAGCACTAACAAAGCTGTTAAATTCGACGAATTTCTCCAACCTGTTTTCTGAAAATGTTAAAAAATGCTTTGTCGCCAAGAGACTTGGAAATATTACAGCTATAGAAGCTGCAGAAAATGGACGAGTCAAATTATTTTTCTGAACGTACTGCGATGCGCTTTTGTTTTCATTTTTGTCTGCACGCAGCAGAAGAATTGGCTGGTGAACAAATTCGTAAACAAAAGCCGTGAGACAAATTTCTCATCGATGGAGAAAGAATTGTTAACGAAGTATAAGGATAACGTGGAAAATAAGAGGACGGATGCGGTGAATGTCAAAGAGAAAGATGTCACTTGGGAAAAACTGGAAACGAATTTAATTCAAATGTATGCGTCACAACTAGAAGCACAAAACAACTTCCTCAGTATTACGGAAATTTAAAACTAGAAGCGAAGAACAAGTGATGAGTAACTTCGCCGTTTCAAGACGGGAGGTGGACAGTGTATTATCCACATAATTTAGTGAATTATTAAAACTTGAAACAAAGGCGGGATCGGCATATTCCTTTCGATGCATGTTCTCAGTGTTACGTAAATTTAAAACGAGGAGCGAAGAAGGACTAGTGAAGAGTGACCTGAACGTTTTAAAGACGAGAGGTGGATAGTGTATTATCCGCATAATTCAGTGAATTATAGAAACAGAAATGTATTAATACTTGAATACTTGAAGCATATTCCTTTCGATGCATGTTCTAGCTCAGTATTACGTAAAGTTAAAACGAGGAGCGAAGAAGGACAAGTGAAGAGTGACTTGAACGTTTCGAGACGTGAGGTGGACAGTGTATTATCCACATAATTTAGTGACTTATAAAATAGCAAAGTTATTAATACTTGAAGTAAAGGCGAGATCAGCATATTCCTTTCGATGCATGTTCTAGCTCAGTATTACGTAAATTTAAAACGAGGAGCAAAGAAGGACAAGTGACGAGTAACTTCACTGTTTCTAGACGGGAGGTGGACAGTGTATTATCCACATAATTTAGTGAATTATAGAAACAGAAATTTATTAATACTTGAAGCAAAGGGGAGATCGGCATATTCCTTTCGATGCATGTTCTAACTCAGTATTACGTAAATTTAAAACCAGGATCGAAGATGGACAAGTGAAGAGTGACTTGAACGTTTCAAGACGAGAGGTGGACAGTGTATTATCCATATAATATGGTGAATTATGAAATTGCAAAGCTATTAATGCTTGAAACAAAGGTGAGATCGGCATATTCCTTTCGATGCATGTTCTCAGTGCTACGTAAATTTAAAACGAGGAGTAAAGAAGGACAGGTGAAGAGTGACTAGAACGTTTCAAGACGGGAGGTGGACAGTGTATTATCCACATAATTCAGTGAATTATAAAATAGCAAAGCTATTAATGCTTGAAGCAAAGGCGAGATCAGCATATTCCTTTCGATGCATGTTCTAACTCAGTATTACGTAAATTTAAACGAAGAGCGAAGAAGGACAAATGACGAGTGACTTGAACGTTTCAAGACGGGAGGTGGACAATGTATTATCCACATAATTCAGTGAATTATAAAATCGCAAAGTTTTTAATACTTGAAGCAAAGGCGAGATCGGCATATTCCTTTCGATGCGTGTTATAACCTATCTTGTACTTCCGCAGTAACCTTCATAGCAACATGTTTCGACAGTCTATACCTCTGTAGAAAATTTTCTTCTGATAGATGCTCAAAATCATTTCTTCTCATAGGCCATACTCTATTACGAATGCCATTTTGACGGTCCTAAATATAGCAAATCGACATCAACAGCTGCGTTCCTGCCCGCCATCTTGACTATTTACAGTTGTTAAGGACCTAACAACAGAAATTTGGCTTGTTAGTTTAACAAGACATCTAACACTTGTTGGTGAAATGTTATTGTTGTTTTAGCTATTGCTAAAACTCGTGTTAAGTGTTAACATCTGTTGGTGAAATCGGGCATTAATGTTTTACGTCAACATACAGCTTAGGCTTGTAACCACTATGGTAAAAATCTTAACGATTTTCTAGATCTACACTGTTGAACAATATCAACAAATCCCGCATTAATACACAGTGAGTGTTTTATTTCATCGTAAACAATATCTTCAAATATGTATAGGGTGCGTTAAAACAGAAACGGGCCGTAGACAAAATTACGAACCCAGTAGCTAAAAGTTGGAGACATTGGCCCTGGCTGTTGAGATACTTGTCCCACTGTGACACAAGGTGGTGATGGTTGCCTTATAAAAGTCCCTGGGCTGTGCTGAGAGCCAGTTCCGCACTTACAACTGGACGTCGTCCTCCAAGCAGTCGTTTGCCCCTCAGATCCCTTTTAAGGGGACCGAAAATGGTGTAATTACAGGGAGAGAAGTCTGGACTGTATGGAGGGTGGCCAAGAACATCCCATTTGAATTTATGCAGGAGTGACGTGACTGTGTTGGCCGTATAAGGCTTTGCATTGTTGTGGAGCAGAATGACCCCATAGGTGAGATTGCCTGGTAGTTTTGATTTGATCGCTTGGCGAAGGTTGGTCAAAGATTGCGAGTAACGCTGCGCATTCACTACACAGAAGATCAACATGCTACACAGCTTTCTACGACACCGCACCTTTACAGTCACAGTCGCGGCGAAAACATCAACACTTAGACCAGTGAGAGGCGGAGTCCCCGAAGGCTCTGTACTATCTCCCACTTTATTCATCGTCTTTATGGCAGATCTCCCCACAGAACCACGAGTCGTAATGGCACAATGCGCTGACGACGTGCTTCTGTTCTGCAAAGACAGACACATACTCAGAGCCTTCAACTCCATACAGAGACACCTCCGTCTCACACAGCAGTGGTGTCGGCGTTGGCGGATGTCCGTAAATCCGGACAAAAACCACGCAATACTTATCACAAAGCGCCACACCCCCGCAGACTGCCCAAACTTCAGCTTCCGAGGTCGAAGGATAGAGTGGACTAACTCTGTCCGTACCTTGGAGTAACATTGGATAGAGGCCTAACCTTTCGCCAACACATCAGAGACCTAGTGGCAAGGGTACAGGGAGCTATCGCTTCCCTGTATCGTATGCTTGGGTCGAGCTCGATGCCGCTTGGCCTGAGGTTATACCTCTTCCGAGTACTGGTAATCTCCGTGATGCTATATGCCTGCGAGATCCGGGGCATGGCCGCAGATAGCTGGTTGGCATGGTTTCAACGTGCACAGAATAGAGGGCTACGGTCTATCTATTCTGTGGGTCACTACTTTCCTACCAGGTTGCCTCACGAAGCCTCGGGACTTCCATATGTGGAGGACGAAGTTAGGCGCCGGGTATCAAAAGTCTACGCAAATTTACCAACTCATAGAAGCGCCCTTGTTAGATCACTGGGAGATTATGACCCCACTAGACGCCGTTCTAGACAACATCGGATCCCTCGTATGGCATGCGGGCACCCAAGATAACCCAGGAGCTGATCCTAACAGCAGCTAAAGCTGAGCTCCACAAATCTCCTAAGTTGTTTGGCAACAAAATTCTCCCCAACCCAAAACTAAATTAAAAACACCAGATTGCAGGGAATTGCATCCTGTCCTTTTATCCCGAAGGTACAATAATTGTAACCTCACAAAATTCTTCAAATCTCAAAACCTGCACCATATCCATCCTACAAAATCCCGTTCAAATACCTTACCTGCGGTAAAACCCTTAACCGGTGGGCACGGAGCAAAAACCTTCTGGCTATATACAGCCAGCCAGCACGTCATGGTCATGGTCATGGTGGGCATTCACTGTTGTCCTGTGCTGCAGGAAGTGTATCAGAAGGGGGCCATCTTGGTCAAAGAAGAACGTCAGCATAACCTTTCCTGCACTTGTGTTGATGACTTGGCTTGTTTTGGTGGTGGTGTCCCCGGATGATCCGTCTGGAGACTTTGTTGTTTTGATTCTGGTTCGAAGTGGTGACACCATGACTCATCTCCAGCCACCACTCGTGGCAGCAACTCATTCCCTTCCCTAGCCCAGTGCTGCAGATGACCAAGACAGTGGGCCATTTGACATGCTTCCTGGTGTGATTGAAGACTGTGGGGCACCCATTGGACGCACACTTTGCCTAAGAGTAGTCGTTCCTTCATGATGGTGTGAACGCTTCCGACGTTCAATGCGACCTCGGCGGTTATGGCTTTCACTGTCACTCGGTGGTCCTGGGTAATGAGTGCATCAACCAGTTGGACGATGTCATCGGTAACGCAGAGTGGTGCACCATCGGCTAACAACATCGTCCTTCCCTGAAGCGCCTGTACCACGCCTTGACCCTTGCAAGGGACATGTAGTGTTCGCCGTACACTTGTGTCAATTCGTCTATGAATGTCCGTCCCTCCTACTCCTCAGGATGTCAGAAAACAAACTACACCTCTTTGCTCTTCTTTTGACTCCTCCATTTCACTGTTTGTATTGTGACTGGCAGAGTTGGACGATTGAAGCATGCTGCTGCTAGCTTTGTATAGTCACGTGACATACACGCATGCCCTCTAGTGACGGGCTGTGAACTTCCAAGCCCTGGCCGAGACATTTCGTTACACATGCCGCGATATTACCATCCTGTCACCGGGTTGCGCATACCAGACTCCGGCTCGTTTCCTTCTGAACGTCCCCTTATATAACCAAACAGGTGGATGCGATAATAGAGTCGGATTGCCAAATTATACGACGTACGTCCAGAAAGTTAGCTCTGATTGGTAATAAAATTAAATTGTGTACCGATACAGAAAACTTATTTATTGCACAAAATTCTATAACACTTAAACTACTTTTCCACATAACTGCCGAAATTTTGCAGGCATTTGTCATTAGCCAGGCAGAAGTTTTCATATACCTTCTTCATAGAAGTTTGAGGCCTGTGTGTTCAACCAGTTGGAAACATTTTCTTTCAGCTCCTCGTCATTGTTGAAGTGCTGACCGCCAAGGAAAGATTTGATATGCAAAAACAGATGAAAGTTGCTAGGAGCGAGGTCAGGGCTGTACGGGAGTTGGTCAAACACGTCCCAACCAAATCCCTGTAGGACGTTTTCCGTCGCATTTGCAGTGTGTGGTCGTGCGTTGTCGTGAAGAAACACAACACCTTTTGACAGCCGATAAATTTCAATTAGTTTCACTTTCCTAGCATTCAGAAAATGAATCACAGATCTGATTTCACAAGCGATGGGATTCTCAATCAACACCGACATTGTAAATAAGCACAACAAATCGTACATAGCTGAGAGCGATCTCACAATGGCGCACGTTTCTGCTTCTTGATACAGAATATTGTGACTTTGTGGGTTCGTGAAATGAAAAGTCCAATTACACCACTCAAAAATGTTCTTTATTTCCACCGACTTACAGTTAAACTCTTGCCAATTACACAGAATTACGTAATGCACACAATTACGATTCACCAGTTCGTCCGTCACAATTTCACTTGCACTCGTAACTACGTACAATCTTCCGATGCTCTTACGCAGTCTTCTCGTCGTACACTAGCACTGCATTCTTACACCAAGAACTGACTGACTCCCCTTGCACAACGTGTCGCTTATATAGGGTTCGCTTGCCGATCTAGAAGGTTCTCGATTAGATTGAATGTCCCGTAATTTCCAGACCCTAGGAGAAGGGTAAAGAGACGGCTCAGGGGCCCGACATCCCTCTCCTAACCATCCCTTCAGTTAGTGACAGGAGACAAATAAGTGGGCGTGGCGTGGCCTCCGGCCCCTTCTCAGCTGTTGTTTGTGGTGCTTCCCGATAATTGGGTGACAATATCTACCGTTCTTGTGCGGAACTGCATTCGCAGCGCTGCAGCGGAGAAATATTGAAACAGAACTTACTTTGTGGAGGCCCCTTGTACTTGTATTCAATAAATGCTTCTGACAAAACGACCCTTTATGAATGCATGAAAGTTATTTAAATGCATTTACTTCATCTTCTCAATGAAGGAGGGAAGAAAATGATAAGTTTAAAGAGGTAAATTATGAAGCTTGATAATCTTCGGGGAAGGAAATTTTAAGACAGTTGCATTTTACTGTTTCATAATCTTTTATACCCTTTTAGCGAGTTAGGATATATAACAGATTCTGTATTTTTTTTATTTGTTCTATTTATACCCCACCTTTAACTACAATGGTCATATCGGGGGCTGTTCTCCTTTGGAACACGTTGAGGGTGTTTACTCGTAAACGTTGGGTTTTTTAATCATTAGATCACGCACACATTCACACTCTCATTCATGCTTCCAGACTCTGGGGAAGATGAGTAATTATCTTGGTTGGAGAAAAATCCCTACTCCCTCCACCGGGAATTGAACCCGGGACCCCTACCACGGCAGGCAGATTCTGTATTTAAGTTCCACAAATAAAGTTGAACTAGTGACAGTATTTCGCTTGTTTTGTTCAAACGAACAGCACATATCTTAATCATGGGATCGCTTTTTACAGAAATAAGAGCATCTGTAACTAAGGAAACGTATTCTTCCCTACAAGGTTACTCTAAAAGGTGTTACGGTTTTGGTCATCAAAGGAGAGAGATCTCATTTGTTAATGCTAGCTAAGATGATTTACATTACTGATAAACTAATTAACAATGTTCAGTCATTGCCTTATGCTTTTTCCTCCTCTGCAATTAAGTTGTTACTCCTTAGGTTAGAAGCATGGAATATGGCCAACAAATTTTTTGTTGCAAGTCACTGAGTCATTCTGATGTTTATCAGTACACTCCTCTGAGAAAGAGGACGAGTTATATAATCTCATACATTCTGACTTCTTAAAGCAACTTCCATGGCCTAACATAACACTCAACATGTCCTGATGTACGGCGGTGATGACAGTTGAATGTCGAGTAAAATCTATGAACCTCGAGCTCATTTATCATCCATTCCATTCATCGAGCTACGAGGCGTGCACGCAAAATCAGGTCTCCAAGGTAATGGAGCCGTGAGGAACGCTATTACGCGAGATCCGGCAACATTGGCGTGTAGATTGGTTTTACCCCTTCAAATCCCCACCACAAGGATCCCGTTCCAACAATTAGTCTTGGCTGGGCAGCCGATTGCGATGGAGCTTCCTATCACTGCCAAGTTATGGGCAGAGGATCTATTCCCACTAGTCCTGGACCCGTAGGATCAAGGACTCGGGCCTCCTTCCAACCGGGAGCGATGGATAACTACGGGGCTCTTTCTGTAGGGCAATATCTGATTTCTTAAAATGCCCCCCCCCCCCGCTGAGCACAACGTCAACATGGCATGGAAGGGGATACGCCACTTACGCCCGTTAATCCCGAATGGAAGACTACCGAAAACCTCGGGGGGGCCGCCTGGTGATCTAGCACGCCTTCTACTAGCTCTGCAGGCTAGTACCCGGGATCTTTTAGGCAACCTTCTACCCCCTCCGGGCGGCCGTAGCCTGGCCGGAGGTACCCAATTCCCCGTGGATGTCGGGAATACACCGCCCCCTCAAGTCCAACCCAATCCTAACAACTCCCCGACCGGAGGGGCTCGGCAGTTCGGCCCGAGGTTCCTCTAGTAGGGTCAGAGGAACCACGAGTGCTAAGAGTCGTATGCCCGAACCACGGCAGCTGAAGGGGACGGATGCCGTCCCCTACAGGACACTGCCAAGTGCGAGTTCCGTGCAGTGATCCGTTTTTTGAGTGCCAAGCGCACTACCCCCACAGTAATTCATCGTCAGTTATGCGAAGTCTATAGATCACAGTGTATGGACGTCAAAAACTTACGAAAGTGGGTCAGAGAGTTCAAAGACGGACGTACAGACGTCCATGACGAACAGCGTTCTGGTTGGCCTTCAGCTTCAGCCGAAACAATTGTAAAAGTGGAGCAGGAAATGCTTAAAGATCAACGTGTGACAGTTGACGAACTGTGTGAACTTATCCCTCAAGTCAATAAGACTACGATTGACAAGATTTTGACCGAACATTCGCATTATCGCAAAGTGTGTGCGAGGCTGATCTCCTGGTCCAGTTCGGATGGGACATCCTCACCCATCCCCCTACAGTCCAGACTTAGCACCTAGTGATTATCATCTGTTTCCTGAGTTGAAGTCACACCTGGGTGGAACACATTTCCAGACCGACGGAACCTGCGCAACTTGGCGGTAGAGTGTTATGACAAGGGTATACAAAAACTGCCACAGCGCATGCAAAAGTACATCGATCGCAGTGGTGATTACTTTGAAAGATAGCCGCAAGTGTCACCTTTCCAACAATGTAACATTCATTGTTAATAAATATGTTTTCTATATTACATAAAATTGCAGAACCCAAAGATGACGAGTTAACACCTTCAGTATGTTCCAAAGGAGAACGGCCGCCGATATGACCATAGTAGTTAAAGGCGGGGTATAAATGGAACAAGCAAAAAAAAAAAAAAAAAAAAAAAAAAAAAGTAGACCGAATTTTAAGGACACGCGTCGTATATGGCTTACATTGGAAGACGTTAATTTAAAAAATACCGATATCGTCAATGCACCTAATAAAATTATTAACCCAAAATCACTTTGTGGCTGTAAAGATGGGGATATTTATTAATGAACTCTAATTCGTCTACGTATCTTCGGTGCAATGCGCTGTAACTAAGCCTTTTCCTCAAATAGGATTTATAGTTTAACATAATCTCTCGGCAAGTTACCGTTATGAACTATTAAAATTCACACTGAACTCAGGATGTCATTGGTGCGTTCATTTACAACGTTCATTTATTCACACGGTAAAATAAAAAATAAACCATCGCGTATGTTTTCTTTGGAACTTTGCACCAAATACAAAGCAAATGCACCGATATTTATGCCTCACATTTGTAAATTACGAAGGCTGTTCAATAAAGAATCATCACAACTTTTTTAACACCGTACCTTTACTCATTCTCATAATTTTGACTGTCCTTCGCAAAATAGTCTCCCCTGAATACGATGCACTTGTCCCAGCGTTTCTGGCGGTCTTCAAAAACATGCTGGAAACCATTTTTTGAGAGATCTTTCAAAATCACCTCCGCAGCCTTCACCACTGCTTCTGAATGATGGCTAATGCCTCCCACGAAGGCGTTTCTTCAAGTTATGGAATAGAAAAAATTCAATTGGGTCTAAATCCGGACTTTAGGGAAGGTGAGGGATGCACTTCACCTTGATTTTTGCAAGATATTCAGCAACAACTTTGGCAATATGCGGCCGCGCATTATCGTGGTGCAGCATCCAGCCTGCTTCATGGAAATGTGATCTTTTGCGCCGGATATGGACTTGCAATTTCTTCAGGACATCTCTGTAGTATTTTCCAGTTACTGATGTGTGTGCAGGTACAACATGCTGATGAACCTTTCCATGAATATCAAAGAATGAGATGACCATAACTCTCCCAACAGAAGCAACCACTTTTTGCTATTTTGGTGGTTGGTGATGAAGGAGATTTCCGCACTGAGCTTTGCTGTTTGCTCTCAAGATCAAAATGATGTAGCCAAGTTTCATCAGCAGTGATTACGGTTGAAAGAAACTCCGGATCTTCCTCTAACATCAACTTTAACTGCATGTTACCTCCATTGCAGCGGTAGACGATACTGAACATGTCTGAACTTGCCTATTTCTCAGAGGCGGGGACCAGGTGTACCAACAATGAAACTACTACGGCGTGTTTGTTTCACATTAAGCTAACAGAATATAATAAGACTAAATTTTAGCGCGAAAAATTATGACCGTAAAAAATTATGACCATTCTTTATTGAACAGCCCTCGTATATGCAGAGTAGTGGAGAGTTGTAGAATATGTAACACGTGTATAAAATAGTCATAATTTGCAATAGATGTAAATGTAGATAAGTTGAATTTTGCAATGGTTCTACTTGAGTCTCGGTTTAGTAACACTTTTATGCTTCTCCCGCCTCGGTAGGATGCATGGTAGCATGTCTGCCTCACGTTCAAGAGGTCCCGAGTTCGAATCTCTGTCAGGGTGAGCTCCCTGTATAAGTTTTTTCCAGGGTTTTCCCTTATCCCGACGAATGTCAGATAACTCTAATCTCCATGGACCCCGGATTCATTTGAGCATCATTTCACCCAATTTATTCACCGTCCGATATGGTTTAACGTTGGAGAACGTGAATTGAAAAAAAGGCTTTATGCTTCATCCTTTGATTTCTGCCTATTAAAATCACTTCAAACTTTGGCTTCTTAAAGGCATTTTACATTCTTTCCTGATATTCTCATTATCAAAATTCTCTGATAAAAGTACTAAATGACTGTAGGAAATTATCACTACTATCTTAAAATTACTGTCAATTAACTTATTTGTATCTTCTGTAGCTTGTTGTATTTCAAACATTTGTTTTAAGCCTACTATACCAATTTCGTTAATCCCTTTGTACGTACAAGAAAATATGCATGGAAAGGTAGAGTCAGGCTGAAAAATTCAATACCATAGCCGGGATTTGAACCACGGATCTTCTGGTCTCCGTCCAGCCGCTCTAACCAATTGAGCTACTATGACCAACATGCCGACATGAAAGTACCACAAAAACCTAATCTCAGAGATATGGTCTACGGAAATCGAAGACGGAACATTCTGAGTCTCGCTCAGTAGCTTTAGATGTTATTCATATAATTATTTCTGATTAAATTTAGATCTGTCATTCTAAATGATACTTTCGTTTCATTTCTGTTACACTAATGTGCACTTAGATGGCCAAAGACAATTTCTGTAAGAAATGAATGCCACAGTTGTATCAGATTTATACTGTCAGTTCAACTTGTCTTCCTACCCGTTGGTTTTCTTACCTGGCATACAAAACTTAACTGCTTCAAGATATGTAAAGAAGAGTGAAAGGTGCTGTTAAATCTGCATATTAAATGAACCAAGGTAGGGGGAGCAAGAAGAAAAATCTACAGATCGATCTCCGGGTTAGCTAATCTGACACTCGTGTTTTCTGAGGTTCTGCAGAATGCTGGTAGCAGTGGCTTCAAAGTGAACATTTCTGTTATGCTCTAAGATAAAATTTCATAGAGTACATAACCTTCAAATGCATTATACGGAATGAGAAGAGTTAAGTGTTAGGAGATGTAGACATACCAGCGCTTATTTTTATGTACTTCGTCTTAATCGAGATTAACATACAAAGAAACGTTTACTGCATATTTTCTTGGAAATTAATTGTTCTTTCACACTGGCGTGTGTAGGCTAAAGTGTAGAAACGCAGAGTCAGACTGAAAAATTCAATGCCAGAGCCGGAATTTGAACCACAGATTTTCTGGTCTCCGTCCAGCCTCTCTAACCAATTAATCTACTATAGCCAATATGCCAACATGACAGTGAATTCTCCAACTAACTCATGTTTCTCCCTGTAAACCAGTAGGAGTTCTCATGAACACATGAGACAACTACATTAATGGCGATGATGATGAGTATAAGGGCGCTCAACTGCAGAGGTTATCAGCGCTCTCTTTTAACAAAACTGGCCATGGCAAAAGCCAGATATAAATTGCTCTAAAAACTATAAATATGTAAATAGACTTACAAATAATAGATGCACATAAAACTATACAAACAAAAGAAATGTATATCTAAAATGGCATAAATTCTCTTCGCCAAATCCTGAAGTCCAGTCTAGAAAATAATCTCAAAACTTTCTCCACTACTGCGTTATCATCCGCTAGCATTTCTGCAAAGCTGGCCGGCAGCTTCAGAGACCTCCTAAGGTGTGCCAGGGAAAAACATTAGCAGCACCGTTCTTCAACACCTTCATGGACGTGCTTTATAGGAACACTTCTATTAAACCAAAGCCTTCTGGTTTTCGTTTCCGGGAGCTCCTTAGACAACTTGATACTGAAATGTCCAAGATGTATCCTAGGGGGTAGAGGACATACCCTCCTTGGTTGTGCAGAGCGTCCCAAGTAGATCTGGGCATGACTAAATATGATAAATCTACCATGTCTATGTCTAGTATCCGCACATGTTTTTTAGAATTTTTATCACGATATGAGGACGGTTTTATAATTTATATTGATGCCTCCAAGAACTCAAATGGTGTTGGTTGTGCTTACGTGTGTGTAACCGAACCGTATACATTCGGATTCCAACTTAATGGCGACTTACTATGCTGTAAATACTTTAATCCAGGCTCAACTTATCCTGCGCATATAATATGTGCAACGCTGTTGCCAGAAACATGGCGCAGATGCTTGCTCGGAGACAGATGCTTCAGTTTTTATGTGCGCCTAAATGTCATAGTTGTGGATGATCCTTTGAGGTTCGTTAACTCACTCACTGACATTACTCAGTCACTCACTCACTAACTCGTTCACTCAGTTACTCAGAGTAGATCAGTCCGTCACTCACTCACTCACTCACTCACCCACTTAGTAGGTAAGTCAGTCAGTCAGTCAGTCAGTCAGTCAGTCAGTCAGTCAGTCAGTCAGTCAGTCAGTCAGTCAGTCAGTCAGTCAGTCAGTCAGTCAGTCAGTCAGTCAATCAGTCAGTCAGTCAGTCAGTCAGTCAGTGAGTCAGTCAGTGAGTCAGTCAGTGAGTCAGTCAGTGAGTGAGTCAGTCAGTCAGTCAGTGAGTCAGTCAGTCAGTGAGTGAGTCAGTCAGTCAATCAGTCAGCCAGTCAGTCAGTCAGTCAGTGAGTCAGTCAGTCAGTCAGCCAGTCAGTCAGTCAGTCAGTCAGCAAGCCAGCCAGCCAGCCAGGCAGCCGGCCGGCCGGTCGGTCGGTCGGTCGGTCGGTCGGTCGGTCAATCGGTCGGTCGGTCGGTCGGTCGGTCAGTCAGTCAGTCAGTCAGTCAGTCAGCCAGCCAGTCAGCCAGTCAGTCAGTCAGTCAGTCAGTCAGCAAGCCAGCCAGCCAGCCAGGCAGCCGGCCGGCCGGTCGGTCGGTCGTTCGGTCGATCGGTCGGTCGTTTGGTCGGTCGGTCGGTCGATCGGTGGGTCGGTCGGTTGGTCAGTCAGTAAGTCAGTCAGTCAGTCAGTCAGTCAGTATGTCACTCACTCACTCACTCAGTCACTCACACAGTCAGTCAGTCAGTCAGTCACTCAGTCAGTCAGTCAACTTACTCCCCGTGTACATCGGAAGTTTGTTTCGACGGTTTGTTTATTGTCATCTCTGAACCGATCCAGCTCGTCCAGCCTGGAATTCTAGTGAACTATATACGTCGCAGTGTGGAGGTCTCTGTTAGGTTTAATTAAACGGAGATGAAGTTTTTATTTCACTACTCTTCCATTTAACATTGATGTTACTTAGTCTAAGTTAAGCTTCCCAACTGTGTTATTATTACTCATTTGCATATAAAACATTACATTAAATAGGTCATTAATAAGTTGAAATTTTAATATCTCCTTTAAACATTATAGAATAAAACGGATTTTATCATCCATTGACTTGACAGAAAATACTTTATATGAGGTAGAAAATTACTGTTTTCTTCTCTTTTGTTTCTTATAGTAAACACACAATACATGTTTCCATACTAATTTCATACTTGTGCAAGAAGGCGGAATGTTATTGAGGGGAAAAAGCCTTACTGGAGTTTTGAAATGTTTAAAATAGCCTGGGGTAAGGCAATGCATTTCAGCATTGCAATATTATTATGACTTCGTGACTCACATTGTGTTTACAACTGGATGAATCAAAGGTCAGCGTTCATAGCATTTTCCTATATTACGTAAGCTCTCGGGTGACGTAGTCTTTCAAGATCACCACTACATATTAGCAGTACCTAGAATTTTATATCAATATGCTCCTGATTTTTAATGTAAAATGGGAAGTTTTTGGTCTATTTTGGATATTTTGAATTTATTGCGTTACTTATCTATTATTTCATTCATTTTATTGTAATATAGAAAATAGTTTTAGGTATAAATTCCAAAGCCTTATAAGTAAATATAATGGAATTGATTCTATGTATAACACGTATCAAATAACTTTATATTAAAACATTGTTTTTCAGGGCACCAAGAATGCTAAAAGGTTGCATGCTTCCTTTTTCTTCCATACTTCTCAAATCCTCGAAAGGTAGCTGCGTTGGAGAAACTCACTTGTTACAAGTTCAGGAAAAGGTATAATTGAAAACTTTATTATGTTTGTAGCTGCAGCGTAATGTGTTCATTGCATGATAGTGTCGCGATGACATTGTTGATCGAGGCGGCGCGGCGAGGCTTTCAAAGGGACGGGCAGTGTAGTGTGTAGATAAAGGCTCGCCAAAAGGGCGGCAAGAAAGGAGATGGATTTCTCGAGAGCTCTAGTTCTTTGTTTTAGCGTTCTTGATTGTTGGAGAACATTCCGGAATGTGAGTAATCTATAAAATAGGGAGCCCGGGTGCCAGAGTCAGGCGGTAATTGGACTCGCGTGCGTGAACAGCTGTGTTGTGGTCGTTGACCTTGCAAGTTGTATTGTGTATGTGACGTAATCCTGCATCTGTAGCATTTGACAAAGTGTATTTCTACGGAAATAAAGGGCAATTTTTGGTGTCTGTACCCTGGAATTTGGATTTCACGAACCCAAAAGTCACAATATCGAAGGACTTTCGTTTATTTGACTCGCCATTTTGAAACACTTATTTAGTTTGGCAGAGACATAGGAATCATGCAAGATTTCTCCCATAGAAGTTCCAAATACGACCCAGAGAATCGATTGTGCTCAGTTAGTTCTAGATACCTAAACAAATGTTCTCGCAGTGCTAGATATAAAATTTGGTATATTGCTTGAAACTCCCAATTTATTTTATTGTTGGTCTTTTAAACATCCTCCATATATAAAATAAGATCTGTTATGTATTTCAAATGGGAAGTTGTTTTGTCCTTGAGCGCTAATAGGTGAGCAACCAATCGGAGACGCGCGGTATTGTCGTACTGCATTCCCCCTAAGTGGTGTGTGACTAGCGCCAAACTAATCAATCTCTAATAAATACTATTCGCCCTAAGACAAAAATTGAGATTTTGCAAAAACTGATCCATGAGGAAGCAGAGAGTAATGTATCTAATACAGCCATGAAAAACCCATATTTTTAGCTTAAATAGTTTTCGTAATACAAATAAATAAAGTAGATACCATTATATTATAACAATGCATAGCGACATACGCACTGTAATGAATATAATTATTGGTTGGCATGCATGTGTGAATGTATATTTGAAATTACTCAGAACTGAAACATAAACATTTGACATGACGTGGTAAAAAAAATATGTACTTTGAATAAGCCAACGTGTTTGTTATATTCGACGAGAGAAAACGACACACTTCTTGCTGGTCTGGCAGAACATGTCTGGTCATATTATATCTTTGTTTATGAATGGTTCGTAATTTCTGTTTACTTTAGAGGGTTCAAAGCTGTATTATTCAGTTCCTCTTTTGTGAAAAAGTGTATCAGCTGGACCAATGAGACACTATCACCTTCCCATTTACTATTGCCAGAACAATCCAATAGAGTTAAATTATGTTGCAAACAGAAATAATATTTTTAAACTGACTTACATTGAACGACTTATTCGCAAAGAAATTGACAACCAACACAAGACTGTGAAAACTGCGTGAGACATCAGCTAAACTGCAAGGAGACGACTTTTAGAAAGAAATATCACGTACTGAAATTTTGAAAGCTATCATCATAAATTTGCAGTACTCAGTTGAAGACAATGACAATGACGAAATATCTCTTAACGTAAGTAACATTCACAGCTATACGGTTTTGCCGCTGGTATTTTCGTTGGATTAGAAAAATAATTAATTCCTAAAATATAATTAACTTTAAACTAAATAGGTACTTAAATAGTTTGCATAATATACGAATATTTATGTTGAATTTGTGATTTCAACAACTGCATTATTATAAAGGTTTGGAAAATTCAGTTTACGTTATCTCCAAGAAGACTCGCAAGTGTGCGAGAGGGAGGGAAATATAAAAAGAGTGAGGATAACGAGGTGGCAATGCTGAAGGCTTTGACGCATCTCATTCGCTACAGGCGAAAACTCTTCCCATAATAGTGAACAAATTACTGTGAAATGAACTGTTATTATTCTTTTGGTGGAATGCATTTACTTCACGTCAATGTTGCAAGCTCAAGTACTAAATCATAATTACATTTTAGTTAGACTGGAAAATCAAACATAAAACATGTTGATCTGATTAATTTTGTTTATTGCACTATGGCGCAGTTTTATATCGGTGTACTTATGTAGTTCATAGGCAGAGCTACCAGGCACAGACCATATGATTAGGAAAAAGTCAATAAAAATCAATCTTCCATTGTAGAGATACTAAATACCGGACGTAGGAGATATGTTTACTCTCAATGCAAGCCAGTTAGCTTAAGCTTATTTCTTGGTGATGTCATGTGTGTTGCCTATGCGGTCGGCTAATGGCAACGAAGATGTTCCCACCACCCACCCGCTTTTGCATGTACACTGCCTTGAATAGAGTAGGCAGTTGACCTCGAGAACAAATAACACTAATTCTAAAATGTCGGAGATAAAACCTGCAAATTAAGGTCTCGGAAAATGCCTACAGTACTGATTTGAAGCATTATGGGTATCTGAAGTCACGAAAGTGAAAGCACGTTGTTTTGAAATACTTTTTTCGCCTTTGTTAATCATTCTCTGTATTAAATTTACGGAGGTTTTGATTTTTGTGTTGAAAATACGAGAGCTGTTCAGTAAAAAATGATCAAATTTTCTTACCCTCATAATTTTTCGCACTAAAATTAAACCTTATTACAATCTGTTGGCTTAATGTGAAACAAACACGCCGTAGTAGTTTCATTGTTGGTACTCCTAGTTCCCGCCTGTGAGAACCAGGAAAGTTCAGACATGTTCAGTATCACCTACCGCTGCAATGGAGGTAACATGCAGTTAAAGTTGATGTTAGAGGAAGATCCGGAGTTTCTTTCAAACGTAATCACTGCTGATGAAACTTGGCTACATCATTCTGATCCTGAGAGCAAACAGCAAAGCTCAGTGTGGAAATCTCATTCATCACAAACCCCCCAAAAAGCAAAAGTGGTTGCTTCTGCTGGGAAATTTATGGTCATCTCATTCTTTGATATTCATGGAATGGTTTATCAGCATGTTGTACCTGCACACACATCAGTAACTGGACAATACTACAGGGATGTCCTGAAAACATTGCAAGTCCATATCAGGTGCAAAAAATACATTTCAGTGGAGCAGGCTGGATGCTGCACCACGATAATGCGGGGCAGCATGTTGCCAATGTTGTTGCTGAATATCTTGCAGAAATCAACGTGAAGTACATCCCTCATCCTCCCTTTAGTCCAGATTTAGCCCCATGTGTCTCTTTTCTATTCCCTAACTTCAAGAAACGCCTTCGTGGGAGGCATTATTCATCATCAGAAGCAGTGGTGAAGGCTGCAGAGGCAATTTTGAAGCATCTCTCGAAAAATGGTTTCCAGCATGTCTTTGAAGACTGACAAAAACGCTGGGACAAGTGCATCGCATTCAGGGGAGACTATTTTGAGAAGGACCGTCAAAATTATGAGGATGAGTAAACAAAAGATTGTGATCGTTCTTTATTGCAGAGCCATCATATAAACACAGAAAGCAATAAAAAATTAAATTTATTATAAGCTTTATAATTTTATAATTTCTTTGGAATTTGCCTAATGGGGAAACAAAGTTTTTGTTATATAACAGCAAATTGTCCTTTCGTTGGGCACACAAAGTTGAAGCTCTAAACCTTTAAAATCAAAGAAAGGTCTGTTGTAGTAGGAGCTGGGATAGAACCGCGATTATGAAATCTTGTCACAGTCAAGTAACCTTCGTCGCTCTATCAAGATTGACTCTACTAAATTCTTCTTGAGGTTCAAACTGCCTAAGCGCGTGCCATGTATTCCTTGGGAGGTAAGATGCTACGGACATATTCAAGTGCTCATGGTGAATAAGTACGCATAACGTAACTGGACTATTTATAAATTAATTGCATAAACAAAGCAGGCATGTTTATCATAGTAACTTGACTTACTGTGATTCTATTCATTTATTCTTGTACATACAACTGACCCTACGGAATGCTATTTTGCATCTACTTGATTTTAAATCTTTGTATAGATAACTACATTGTACATTTCGTTAAATATTTAACGTGAAGAGAATTTAATAACAGCATAATAACGCGAATCGCAAAGACCTAAGCGCTATATATATTTGCGTAAATTTAGCGACAAACAGTTGAATATCAAAAGAGTCTAAATTGAGGCAAAATATTGAAGAATTTGAATCACAAATAAGAATTTCCTAAAAGGCATATAGACAGAAAAGTTATTTAAAATACAGGTTGGTGTTTTTAGAGAGATATACACTTTTGTATCCTACATTTTGTTATGTCGCTTAATATTTACCACATATAGAAGATTCATTCCGAATAAAGTGAACTATATAGCTATTTCAAGAATACTTAAAATATGCATTTAATTTGTAATATACCTACATATCCTTAATATACAATTTTAAGACAAGGCTACACTGAAATTCCGCTGAAATTTTTGAAAATAGTTGAATTTTCTTTTTTGTAATTTTTCGTAACTTAGGGTGTGTAGTAATAGATGGCATGCAATTTTTATCACTTGCACCACTGTAGGCCATCACGTGATATTTTAAAGAGGCCTTTAACAATCGATAAAAGTAACACTCATTACAACTCTAATATATATATAAAAACCTTGTGTATAACGTAAATATAGTTAGCAGTAGGCTTACAAATAGACAAACATTTTTTAAAATTTAAGTTTAATTTGTCAAAAGTTACCAAAAATAGGTGTTAGATGGTGGTACAACATATGCATGGAGTTAAAAATAACTTTGCTGAGAAACTTTTTTTCTAGCAATTTTCAGAGTACAAAATGCCACACGCGTCAAAGTTTTTCATTTAACTTGGTGAAACCTACGGAATAGGTCCATGATATATAAATAAGAAAGTCGCTTTTAGTTAATTCTCTTGTTTTGAAAATTATACGGTATTAAGAAGTATGTTATTATATGGTGTTAAGAAAAGTTAATATTTTCAAAACTTTTAAAGTTTTTTAGAAAATTTTAATGCCCACCTCGGTAGCGTGGATGGTAGAGTGTCTGCCTCACGTTCAAGAGGCCCCGAGTTTGAATGTCAGTCAGGGTGAGTTACCTGGATAAGTTTCTTCCAGGGTTTTCAATTATTCTGATAGACGAATGTCGGGTAACTCTAAGCCCAATGGACTCCCGACTCACTTGAGCATCATTTTACCAATTGCATGCACCGTACGGTATGACTTAACCTTGGAGGACGTAAAGGAAGAAAATAGAAAAGAAGAACAAAATATTAATGAAATCTATGCAGTTTTCCTTGCAATAACTGTCATATATTAAAATGTATGATTTACTGTATTATAGTAGGTGAGTGGAATCGAATATGCATAAGTAAAGGTTCAGTATTCAAACCAACTAATTCAATAATTTTACTTTTTGTGTTGTGTAGTCTGGTTTCATATTTTTACGTATACTGGTTGTCCCACAGTATAAATTCAACTTTCAAATAGTGCAACTTTCCAAACAATATAATCCCTTAAGACTGCGTCCCAAAACATTCATCATAACACATTTTTTCAATTGTCTTTCTACTACCAAACAAAAGAATTGGATACTTTGCTTAGGTTTTGTTAACAAATGACGAGCTTTCCTTCAAAACTCAATATGTCCACCGAAAACCTAAAATGAGTTAGTAATGAGATTGTGTTTAAAATTCTTGTTGTAATATAATCCTGCTCTTATTTTCTACCAAACTGAAAATGTCATGTATAGATATGTATTTAAAGTTCTGTTTTCACATCGAAACTTAATATGTCCATTACATTGTAGCGCGATGTTCATTTTGTTAACAAAGGTGAATATGTCCAGTATAATTTACCACAGAGTCAAATTTTGTTTTTCAATTTACGTCCTAGAACGTTAAGTCATATCGGACGATGAATGAAATGGGTGAAATGATGCTCAAATTAGTCCAGGGTTCTTGGAGCTTATAGTTACCCGACATTCGTCTATTAGGGAAGGGAAAACTCCGATGTAAACCTTATCCAGGTAACTTAACCTGGCCGAGATTCGCACTCGGGACATCTTGAATGTGAGGCAGACCTACAGTCAGTGTTTTGTTTTCATAACTGAACATGTCCACTTTCAGAAATTTTCTCTTTGTCATATACTTCCTTCACCGGAAGTTTGTTAAATTTACATAATGACATTTTACCCCCTAAATAAAGAGGTTTTAATATGTTGTTACTCGATCAGTGTGCGGCAATTGGGTCTCGTGTACACATTAGCTTTTGGTAGCGGTGCAGGTATTCTTTACACATGAGGTGCTCATTGAGGTGAAAGAAAGTGAATTTTGAACGTGCAATGGAAGCAACAATCGATGAAATTTATTTTTATACTAGGAAGAGAGATATACCGAAATCGGAAACCAAATTGAGAAGCCAAAGCAAAAAATTATGCTGATCCAGACCCTAGAATAACCCAGCTCAGCTGTTTTCATTTGCCATGATCACAGAACACTAATATGTTGGTTTCTTAAGAAATTCCTCAAGAATTCCTTGCTCCCTTCAGTAACTTTAATGTATGGAACAGTAAAGCAATCAGTGAATAGTAAAGAAAAGGGCATTTTAGTTTTCACTAGCAAGACATTTGTTTTGACAAAACTGGTAATGCCCCATCATTTTTATCAAAACTTAACATGTCTAATTTTTAGCCATTAATTTGAAAACTAAAAGTACTATATATGTATTTTTTACGTATATGATTAAGAATTCTTAAAGCTCCATATACAGCCTTACACCAAAGAAAAAGGATAATTTATAGGGTAGATATATGTCTTTTTCATTTCCTGATTATTTTCAAGTATGGTTATGTACTGTTTTGAAAAAAAAAAATATCTCTCAAATATGCTCTGATTTTACCTTCCCAATTAAGGTCGTCTTATATGCTAATCCCTCCCTTTAATTTTTATAGGAATATGTTTAGTTTAACGTACATAGAAGCTGATATAGCGGAAACAATCGTTTTTCCCTTTATAATTGTGATTGGGCTATTATCTCAATAAATTGGAATTCTTCAGCACCTGATAATGTCCTTGTGGCTACGATGGACGACCGAAGTGTTTTTCTGTGCCCAAAATTAACTGTTTCTAAGTGGTACTACTCCCAGAAGTTACAAATAGAAGGAGAAAGGAAAATTAAAGCCAATGAATTCACAAACTGCATCCTTAATTTCATAAGGAAACATTTGACGTACAAACAAGATCATTTTGGTGTCCGATGGTTGTGCGTACCAAAACAAAAATAAAGTTTTGGCAAGTGCTGTGAGTCTTCCCCATGGACCTAATTAACTAGGGAAATACTGAATAATTATACAAATATAACAATTTGTAACAAAAGCTTCACTTATCTTAAGAAAATTTATGTCAATTTTTCTTGAATTAGTTGAAGTTGAAATCGATTTCACGAAACCCTTTTCGCATCTTCAGTCAAAAACACATTCGTTGTTAAGGAAGTTACTATGATGTTATGTTTTTCTAGTGTTACCAAAATGTGAAAACGAAACAAAATTAAAAACAGAATCAACTGCTGGTAGTTTAAAATTCATTACGTCATAAGACCTGATTATGCAGTATTTCATTTTGGGGTTATAACATTTTATAAATATCGTGAAGATGGGAGTGAGGTACTCTCCCGAAACGTTGATATCTAATCAACTTTTCACCTGGCTGTTTGCCCGAAAGGAAAGTGTTCATTACGTCATATTTATTTTTTTAAATAAATACATTTTCCCAAACCATTAGATCTATCGCACCATTTAATTGTTTTATTAATTTAACTTCAGGATTTATTTAATGGATAAATGACAAAAATGATCTGCTAGGGCTGATTTATCAGTTTGTTTATATTTGATGTTAAGAAAATGTTTTTTTTTTCATTCTGGTTTCCAAATTACGTTTCGTCTTACCAACATAAACCTGATCACAATCTAAACAATTAAATTGATAAATACCAGATTTTTTTCCTATTAGGAATTTCATTTTTTAGAGAAATGTAGTAAATTTTTAATACTATACTTATTTTGAGGAACTAAAGTTATACGAAACTCTTTAAAAACTTCTTGAAATTATTTATTAAACCAAGGATGTTTATTGGACTTTTGAAAATTATAACTGTCTTTTACTTTTTTTAATAAATAATAATAAATTGGATTTTTGTATTTATGGGAAGTCTACTCATATCGATAATTTTCCACATAAATTTTCTGTTTTTAATAGTTTGATTTATAGATTAATAAATATACCCCTGAAAAGAGGAATTTAATAACGAATATGAATATATTAACATGGCTTTAATTAATGGTTTTAATAAAGACGTCATCCTGCAGATATTTTTTAAGACACGACCTACCTTAGTATCTCCCATTTTGGCCAACCAAGAGCCGGTATCTTTATCCGAAGCGGTGATCTCGAGGGTTGTGGTGCTGCCATGGACCATAGCAGTCCCGAAGGTAGCCACGGCGGCCAAGCTCAGCACTGCTAGCACTGACGTCGCCATTGTTAATACTGCTGTCAGAATCTACGGCGTCTCTCATTATATACCTCGGTAGAGATCACCTGAAGGTTACCAGTGGTTGCGCATCGTGATGGCCAGGGTGCACCAAAGTTCCGACCTCCAGCTTCCGTGTCACGAAGAAAATGATGAGAAACGAGCGTGCAAGGCTATGTAATACTGTCCTTGCAAATTTCAGAAACATTCCTTCCAGGAATTAAAGTTATAAACTTTATGGTGCGTCTACAGAAATATTTCAAACTTTGTTTACTTATGTCAGTGGTCTATGCTAGTGATTACTTAATCCTAGCACGAGAACCCGGAGATAGAGAGTTAATTAGACAGAGATACAGATAGGCATGCAGCGGTCGTGTCTGCGTATTTCAAGTGTTTTAGGGTAGTCAATGTACTTGCTGACGTCACATGATTATTCATTACCTATGAAGTAATCTAGAATAATTATTGAATTATTAAGACTTGTTCAGCAATAGATTTAAAGTTAATTGTTGTAAAAACAGATTGTCTTATTAGTTATGATGCATAGGTTCTTATGGAAAATATGCTGGCTTCTTTTTTATATTTTAAACACACAACAAAGCTTTATGCTTAGCAATTTTGTATTAAAATAAAGTGCATTTAGTAGGAAAGGTGTATCAAAATTTCAGCAGTTATAGCAGTAAGTTTAAAATATAACATTATTTCCGACATTATTTTCAAAAACACTTTTAAGGACAGAGGGACGTGTGGAAAGCACAATACTTGTGTTTAACTACACACTTTTTAAAAATCCAAATTCATGGGTTTGCTTTGTCACAGGGCAATGAAATTCATACCATCTAACAAGCAACTATTTCTTAATATGTTGATAAAGCAAAACATGTAATACAAATTCATAACTTTTCTCGTATGCTTTCAAAGATGACGTCAACAAACGAAATTTTCTAAACACATGTTATTATTTAGTTACACATAACGTCCATTAATTGTTTTCGCAAATAATCAAATTTTTATGAGAAATAAAGTGCTCAGTGATGCATAAAATGACCGTGTTAGAATTTTTATATAGTGAAGTATATAGACAAAAAAATGTTGAATTTGATACCATTATTCTTTCACTTAAAATGCACAGATTTTATATTATTAAAAATTCAAAATGTTTTACCTGAAAATATCTTTAGGGTCATTTTAATAAACGTAATGGTTTGTGAAACTACAAAAGTTTCAGACCTCTAACATAAGTGGTTTCTGAGAAATGTGTATCCAAACATGTAAAATTGCAACTTGTGGGAAAATGCAAGATACTAAAACAACAGGTTTTTCAGCTAACTCACCAAAAGTTACAACATTCCTGTACTATTCTACACCAGTTTGGACAACAGTGATAGCTCCGGAGTGACAAAACTCTTCTGAGCTCCACTGTTATCTACGCGAAAGCTGTTGTCATCATCTGATTGAATGTGAGACAATTTTTTTCTAGAAGCTGAAAACTTACTGCAACTAGGAAGGTTAGATACACTTTCAACGTCACTGTTCTTTGTGTTTTTGCGACAAAATACTGCCTTTCTCAAACCAAAACGCTTTACTCTACCCATATTTATAGCAAAGTTTCAAATCACCTTGAATAAATAACACTCAAGTGGATAATTTGGACTGTAAACAAAACTACAACTATAATCCACATGCACTTCAAATGCAAACAATTCGCCATATTGTGAGAGCTTTCTGAAAATACACATGCAGCCATATCTGCAGCAGGGATACCAACAACAAGCATAAAATTTACCGAATAGCTCTGCTGCCACAAATCACAAAGTTATAACAATTTTAATTTCAATGCTATGTATGTATTTAAAAGGGGGCGTGGACATGGTGACGCCATACTTAAATCACCATTTAAAGGGCTTAAATATTAAGAATACCCATACTGCAATACATCATTGGATTCGTAAAATCTTGCAGACTTTTATAAGACATAAAACAAAAATTCGATTTTTTGAGGCATTCACACGTCCCACTGTCCTTAAACTATTTGCAGTTATACTGGTCGCCAAACTAGAATGTGATTGACAGTAACCACATAGAAAAACGGTCTAAATAAATGGGAGGGGATGAGTACGTCATAACGATTGACATGGTAACGATTAGAGGGACCAATTAGAGTCGAGACGTTTCCATTACAACGTTAGACGCTAAACCTTGGTTGCCGATGCCCGCATCGGTAGCGTAGATGGTAGCATGTCTCGGTCAGGGTGAGTTACCTGGATAAGGTTTTTCCGGGGTTTTCCCTTATCCTGACAGACGAATGTCGGGGAACTCTAAGCTCCATGGACCCCTGACTCATTTGAGCATCATTTCACTCATGTCATTCTTCGTCCGATATGACTTAACGTTGGAGAAAACGTTAAGACATTTCTTTCAGCAAACTAACTATTGTGCTGTAGCACTGTGGCACATCAGCACGAGCCGCGCCTTCACTATACAACTATTAAAATGGTATAATTCCATTCTTCCTATGAAATCTATAATTAGGTGGCTAAAATGCTTTCAAATTAAAGACGTAAACAGTTATACAACTAAAATATGCGTATAATGTTTCAGATACCAAATGGAAAGAAAGAGAAGTAAAATAAAAAATCATTAACGACTCCTTGCAAGAGTAGAGTAAAAGCAAATATCAATAAGATGAGACCTGAAGCATTCCTGGCAACGAATATGCTCACTTGCTTCTCGGGCAACAAGCCAGGTGAAAAGACGATTAGAAAACAACGTTTCGGGAGCGTACATCTCTCCCATCATCAGTATAATTGAATAAATGTTATCACCACAAATGCATCACTGTATAATACACAAATATAAACAAAGACAAAACACTATCAAAATTCGCATTACTGAACAAAGGACTGTTTTCAGTAAATTAAATTACAGGTCAGAAGATGGCGCGAGTATAGCAATTTTTTTAGAAAAGACGTAACTACTTAATTTGATTATCAAGCTGTATTGACCTTTGCTTCTTAAATCGACGGATTTTAAGGCCGGTTTCCAAGAGGAGCTGAACAGAACTACAGCATTCACGATTAAGCATGATCCTTTCAGAGGAAAACGTCAAAGCCTCCTCAATTTGCCGCTCCCAATTTGCCAAGATGGTCACCTTCCGAAAATTGGCTCTATGGTCGTTATCAAAACAATGCTCTGCCAGCCCAGACTTCTCAGGTTGTATTAAACGAATGCTGCATTTACGTTCGTTTATTCTGATAGCGATGGCCCTTCCGGTTTGACCTATATAGGTGCCCCACATTCACAGGGAATGCGCTCCCGGAACTTGCAAGTCCAGTTTGTCTTTATGGCCTCAACAGATGTTTAATCTTCGGAGGTGGCTTGTGGATTGTCCTGATGTTCTATTTGGCGAGAATTCTGCTGATTTTGCCGGATAGGTTGCCGCTAAACGGGATGTAGGCTGTAGCGGTAGGCTTATCTGACGCTTGCTGTATTACAGGTTTCCCTTTCCTAGCTTTGGTGATCGAGAATTCTGCGTAGGCTTATCTGACTCTTTCTGTATTACAGGTTTCTCTTTCCTAGCTTTGATGATCGAGAATTCTGCTGATTCTGCCGGATAGATTGTCGGTAAACGGGATGCAGGCTGTAGCGGTAGGCTTATCTTACACTTGCTGTATTAGAGGTTTCCCTTTCCTAGCTTTGGTGATCGAGAATTCTGCTGATTCTGCTGGATAGGTTGCCGGTAAACGGGATGTAGGCTGTAGAGGTAGGCTTATCTGACGCTCGCTGTATTACAGGTTTTCCCTTTCCTAGCTTTGGTGATCGAGAATTCTGATGATTCTGCCGGATAGATTGCCGGTAAACGGGATGCAGGCTGTAGAGGTAGGCTTATGTGACGCTCGCTGTATTACAGGTTTCCCTTTCCTAGCTTTGATGTTAGAGAATTCTGCTGATTCTGCTGGATAGGTTGCCGGTAAACGGGATGTAGGCTGTTGAGGTAGGCTTATCTGACGCTCGCTGTATTACAGGTTTTCCCTTTCCTAGCTTTGGTGATCGAGAATTCTGCTGATTCTGCCGGATAGATTGCCGGTAAACGGGATGTAGGCTGTAGCGGTAGGCTTATCCGACGCTTGCTGTATTACAGGTTTCCCTTTCCTAGCTTTGGTGATTGAGAATTCTGCTGATTCAGCCGGAAAGATTGCCGATAAATGGGATGTAGGCTGTAGCGGTAGGCTTATCCGACGCTTGCTGTATTACAGGTTTCCCTTTCCTAGCTTTGGTGATCGAGAATTCTGCTGATTCTGCCGGATAGATTGCCAGTAAACGGGATGTAGGCTGTAGCGGTAGGCTTATCTGACGCTTGCTGTATTACAGGTTTCCCTTTCCTAGCTTTGGTGATCGAGAATTCTGCTGACGCTGCCGGATAGATTGCCGGTAAACGTAATGTAGGCTGTAGAGGTAGGCTTATCTGACGCTTGCTGTATTACAGGTTTCCCTTTACTAGCTTTGGTGATTGAGAATTCTGCTGATTCAGCGGATAGATTGCCGATAAATGGGATGCAGGCTGTAGCGGTAGGCTTATCTTACGTTTGCTGTATTACAGGTTTCCCTTTCCTAGCTTTGGTGATTGAGAATTCTGATGATTCTGCCGGAGAGATTGCCGATAAACGAGATGTAGGCTGTAGCGGTAGGCTTATCTGGCGCTTGCTGTATTACAGGTTTTCCTTTCCTATATTTAGTGATCGATAATTCTGCTTAATCTGCCGGATAGATTGCCGGTAAACGGGATGTAGGCTGTAGTGGTAGGCTTATCTGACGCTTGCTGTATTACAGGTTTCCCTTTCCTAGCTTTGGTGATTGAGAATTCTGCTGATTCTGCCGGATAGATTGCCGGTAAACGGCATGCAGCTGTAGCGGTAGGCTTATCTGACGCTTGCTGTATTACAGGTTTCTCTTTCCTAGCTTATGTGATCGAGAATTCTGCTGATTCTGCCGGATAGATTGCCAGTAAACGGCATATAGGCTGTAGCGGAAGGATTATCTGACGTTGCTGTATTACAGGTTTCCCTTTCCTATATTTAGTGATCGATAAGTCTGCTTAATCTGCCGGATAGATTGCCGGTAAACGGGATGTAGGCTTTAGTGGTAGGCTTATCTGACGCTTGCTGTATTACAGGTTTCTCTTTCCTAGCTTTGGTGATCGAGAATTCTGCTGATTCTGCCGGATAGATTGCCAGTAAACGGCATATAGGCTGTAGCAGTAGGCTTATCTGACGCTTGCTGTATTACAGGTTTTCCTTTCCTATATTTAGTGATCGATAATTCTGCTGATTCTGCCGGATAGATTGCCGGTAAACGGCATGCAGCTGTAGCGGTAGGCTTATCTGACGCTTGCTGTATTACAGGTTTCTCTTTCCTAGCTTATGTGATCGAGAATTCTGCTGATTCTGCCGGATAGATTGCCAGTAAACGGCATATAGGCTGTAGCGGAAGGCTTATCTGACGTTGCTGTATTACAGGTTTCCCTTTCCTATATTTAGTGATCGATAAGTCTGCTTAATCTGCCGGATAGATTGCCGGTAAACGGGATGTAGGCTTTAGTGGTAGGCTTATCTGACGCTTGCTGTATTACAGGTTTCTCTTTCCTAGCTTTGGTGATCGAGAATTCTGCTGATTCTGCCGGATAGATTGCCGGTAAACGGGACTTAGGCTGTAGCGGTAGACTTATCTGACGCTTGCTGTATTACAGGTTCCCCTTTCCTAGCTTTGGTGATTGAGAATTCTGCTGATTCTGCCGGAGAGATTGCCGGTAAACGGCATGCAGCTGTAGCGGTAGGCTGATCTGACGCTTGCTGTATTACAGGTTTATCTTTCGTAGCTTATGTGATCGAGAATTCTGCTGATTCTGCCGGATAGATTGCCAGTAAACGGCATATAGGCTGTAGCAGTAGGCTTATCTGACGCTTGTTGTATTATAGGTTTATCTTTCCTAGCTTTGGTGATCGAGAATTCTGCTGATTCTGCCGGATAGATCGCCGGTAAACGGGATGTAGGCTGTAGCGGTAGGCTTATCTGACGCTTGCTGTATTACAGGTTTCCCTTCCCTATCTTTGGTGATCGAGGCTGCTGATTCTGCCGTATAGATTGCCGGTAAACGGGATGTAGGCTGTAGCGGTAGGCTTATCTGACGCTTGCTGTATTACAGGTTCCCTTTCCTAGCTTTGGTGATCGAGGCGTCAACGTCATATTCGGAGTAGCGGTTTTGACTGAAAGTGAGTCTCAGGTGCTGTAATTCTTGCTTTAAGTCCTGTTCCATCTATTCAACTGGCTTGCTGCCCGAGAGGAAAGTGAGAAGATTCAATAACATTTCAAACAGTAGGAGCTCATTTATATCCAACGATACAGCATGAAATAATTCCTTAAAGCCTAAGGTTATGAAAAAATGTTCTTCAGTCATTTCCTCTTCTTTGTTGTCAAATGCTAGGCTTTGGCAATGAAGCCATTAGCTTTCTTGCTCTCCAATATTTCTGTGTAGTGGGTCCGGCATGTAGGGCTTCAGAGGTTAAAAGATGTTCTTCAGTCATTTCCTCTTCTTTGTTGAACAGAGAACAATTTGGACTTCTGTAAATTTCTATACGTGGGATCTCTTGAGTAATTTCACGATTTTTAATTAAAATGTTCCATTTTTATGTTTGGCTTTGTTAAATATCAATTGTGTTTTTAATTTTTATATTTGGTTTTAATTAGTCTTTTTATTGTTGTAAAGGGTAAGATTCTATTTTTGTTCTGAATTAAATTTGATCCTTTTTGGCAAGAAAATCAGCTGATTCATTCCCAGCAATTCGACAAAGTGCAGGTATCCACTGTAATATAATTCTTTTCTGTAGTTTTTGAAGTTGTTGGATCATTTTGTGACATTCTTTAATTTGGATTGACATCATTTTATATGAATGTTTTACATATAATGATGCTTTAGAATCAGAAAGTATGACAGCATTTTTAAACTTATCTATTCTGTATAGAAGGTGTGGGAGTTTAATAGGAATAGCTGTTGATAGATTGAGAATAGTGCACACGTAATTCCTACTGTCCAAGTTAGATCCATCTGAGCAGATCTGTACCCATTCTTTAGGTGGGTATATATCGTTCACAGTTTCTAATGCTGGTGCTTATAGTGCAGGTTTGGAAGCCTCAGATTTTGTAACTATTTCTTCTAAATCTAATTGAATATTAATTGGTTCAAAAGTCAGTGGGTTTTCTTTGATTAAAATGTTTTCTTTAAGGTTAGAAACATCCAGATCTGTTTTTAGTTCCGTAACTTCAGCAGGAAACTTGTTTGTGTTTTCATATTGATTGGTTGTAGTAATCTTTTCTCCCATTTTGTTGATTTAACCGCAAAATTTTTCATGTCATATTAGTGCCTGCTCCTCTAAAGTTAGACGTATTAGAGAGCTCTGAGTTAAGCCTTGCAATGCCGTAATTGGAGTTGGTTTTGCTGCAACAGCCATTAGTCGCAGGGCCTGATTTTGGCATATTAAATATTTTAGTAGGTATATAAAGGTTTCGTCAGTAACAGAATCTCTATCTATCTCTCTCTCTCTCTTTGTGTGTGTGTGTGTGTGTGTGTGTGTGTGTGTGTGTGTGTGTGTGTGTGTGTGTGTGTGTGTGTGTGTGTGTGTGTGAGTGAGTGTGTGTGTGTGTGTTCGCGAAGGTGTGTGTGCATCAACACATAAAGTTGTAAAACCAAAGTTAGTGTTTTAAATTGTGAAATTTCTTCTAGCCATAAAATTCTCTATTTTCCCAATGAATAATATTTTTCATTAAAGTACAAGATGCTGAAAATATTTAATTGATTTGAAATTTGTGCCAATTAGATCTGAAGGTCTCTTCAATCGAAATATGTTCTTAATATTTAGATAATTTAACCAGATGCACATCGAATTCAGCTTCTATGCACTTGGCCGTGAATGTTGTAATCCTTGAGGGTGATATTGATTTTATGTTTTGTCATTATTTTGGAAACAGGCTCGAGAAACACTCGTAGAGTCCTCAAATGTCAACTTGTATGTGTATGTGTGTGAACACCCACATCGATTTTCAGTAAAATCTAATTTCTCTTCATACACCTTCTTTAAGGATTTGCTGTATGGATGTATTCTTTATAGCTAGCATTATTGAATCAATAGTTGTTCTTACTTTGATATATGACGGTTTGATTTTGAATTGAATCAGCATCTATATTATTTGTGACATATGTATTTCAGAATGCTAGGTTTTAAAGGAAGCAATTGATTTCTAAAGACTGTGAGAGCATCTTCATTTGCTATATTGTTGTTCAAGATATTGACGCGATTGTATACACGCAGTTTACCAGTTAAATATCAAAATGTTTTTCATATTTAAGTGCCGTGATTGTGAGTCTATTTGAAAGTCACAGAGTTAGGTGATAGCAATAAAGAAACAAACTTAGACATCATAATTTTGATACAATAGCAATAATAACATGATTAATTTCTCAATGATTTAATGAAATGTATATCAATGAATTCAGATTCTACAGAGCGTTCGAAAAGTCACCGGAGTCAAAGTTTAAAAAATTGCCTCTAGGTTATTTGATTGAATAAGTTGGCAAGATTTGCATGACGGATAACTTTAACCTTATAGAAGGGCTCTGGGCTATTTTCACGTTAGCGTAGCTCTTGCGTTGCTCGGTATGACAAATGAATCGCAGCCGGGGACAATGACTTTTATGCACGCGCAAAGAGTCGCTACGCTGGAAGCATACTTTGAGTTATGTCGCATGAAAGATGTTTAGAGAGATGGAGAAGGCTGTTTCCAAATGGTCCGACACCAAGTAAAACTAACGTTTACGACCTTGTGCGCCGATTTTGTGATAAAGGTTCCGTGGACGTTAGGTGACGAAATGGAAGACCGAAGGTGGTCACAGAAGATTTCATTCGTGATATCAAGCAGCGACTAATCTCTGTTTCATATGGCCTTGCCCCGCTGACATGTATCACTCCGCGTGCAACTACCTTCCCCCTCACCGTAATTGGCTAATGCTTTCTCGCCATAGGCCATAGACGGTGCCTTCCCGTCAAATTTAAACCTGCAGTAAACGTCATAATAATTTCCAGGAGGATAGAAATAAGAATATGAAGGCATGCAAAAATAATGAAGTTTATAATGAAACTGAGCAATTTGAAATTGAATGAATGAGCAATGAAGCTGGAACAAGTTTATAACTAAAGGCCTGCGGACTTTTTCACTGGGAGTTTTTAAACCAGCACACATACCTTTCAGTTTTAAAAGTCGTGTCACGCCATACTTATCGTGTGTCCTTCATTCACCCAAGTCTCATCAAGGTAGTATATTTTGCGATTTTGACAATTTGATTGTCCTTAAATAACGTCTTCGCCACACAGCAATATCGCCCCTGGAGTGTAAGTTTTCCTGTTGTCTCAATTTCATGTCGCGATGTTCCTATGCATCTAACACTCACACCTGTAAGTTCAGGGCACAGCGGTTCGACTTCTCTCACTGACAAAGACGGATTCTTCTCTGTGAGTGTATTAAACACATGCACCACAATTCTTTTTTCGCCGCTTTGTAAAGGTTTTCCCTTGCGATGCTTCAGCGAAAAACTGGCGGTAGACTCTGCCATTATACATATAATAAGTACATTCGCAATAAACGATCAATAAAATAATTTAGCTCTCGCATTCGGCAGAACGCACCGTCAAATGGCGATATATGACTTATCCAGTTCAAAATAAGGTCAGTGATTAGTCATATAAACAAATATGTCATCACTACCGCTAAATCACGTGCTATCGTACCATGTGCTTGAGAGCAAAGGAACCTTCTCTTTACTTCGTTTAAGAATTAACATACATTTCAGATAAATCAACTCTGATGCGTAATATATTTCATAAAAACAGTTACGAAAATATAAATTTGACAATTCTCTTCCAACGTATACAGACATATTGCCATGTTAAAAAACGAACTAATTTTTTTTGCTCAAGTCTGCACCATAACAGCAGCCAATGAGAGGTGATAAGGTCACGTGACCGTTAAGAGATACGGGGCAAGTTTACGTGAAACAAGGATTAGTTACCTCTCCGCAAAAACCGATAAGGCGTTTGGCACAACAAACTGGATCATCAATTGGCTCCACACATAAATCTCTTAACGTGGCCAAATTGCACCCGTATCGTGTTAAGGTCATCCAGGAGCTGCGGTCACCTGATCTAGTGAAACGTCGCCATTAAATCCAACGGTTTCGTTCTTTCACACGCAACAATGTAGCCATTATTATAATACCTTTTTACAGATGAGGCGTGATTCTAGTTGCATGGCTACATTAACTCCCAGAAGACTGGAACTTAAGCAAGCGAAAATCAATATATATATTTCATGAAGAGCTGCTTCATTCAGAACAAGTCGGCATATCGTGTGCGGTATCGTGAAGGATTGTTGTGCCCTTCTTTTTTGAGGAAGCAATCTACGATGGTGGCTGCAGGGATACTGTGCAGCAGATCGTCGCTATACTGGAAGAGGATGGACGTAATGCTTGCTTTGAGCAGGATGATACCGTCATACTGCACACAAAACCATGGAAATGTTAAGGGGATTTTTAGGTAAGCAAATTATCTTGAAAGATTTATAGCCTCCGCGATCCCCTGATCTTAACTCTCCAGAGTTCTTTTTGTGAGGTTATTTAAGGGGAAATGTGTACAGCGACAACCCACAATCAGTAGAAGAACTCAAGTGTGCAATTTATAACTGTATTGCCAAAATAACACCAGCAATATTAAAAAAAAGTGTCACGGAATATGCGTCGTCGAGTGGAATTGTGTTTTCAAGAAAACATTTTCAGCATTTTATGTACAAAATTAATATGAAAGATGTTCTGCAACACGTGTAATGCAATTTGGAAGAAAAATATGACTGTTTTCATCAGCTGCTATGAACTGGAATGTCGCAAAACTAATGCATGCAAAATGGTTTGCTGATATCGGTGTACTTATTGTTCTCAGAGACTGGAAAATCATACATATTGGGATTCAAAATTGCTTTCAGGTATTTAAAGGTATGTGAAACAAACATACATACCCACGGCTAGTGTGAAAGAACAATTACTTTCCATTAATTGTACCTAATAGTGGTCCGAACTATAAAGCCCGGGCCTTAAAGTACTTACAGCATAGTAAGTCGTCATTAAGGTAGTTGTCTCATGTGTTTATGAGAACTCCTAGTGGTTTACCGGGAAAAACACGAGTCAGTTGTACCTAATAGTGGTCCGAACTATAAAGCCCGGACCTTAAAGTACTTACAGCATAGTAAGTCGTCATTAAGGTAGTTGTCTCATGTGTTTATGAGAACTGCTAGTGGTTTACCGGGAAAAACACGAGTCAGTTGTACCTAATAGTGGTCCGAACTATAAAGCCCGGACCTTAAAGTACTTACAGCATAGTAAGTCACCATTAAGGTAGTTGTCTCATGTGTTTATGAGAACTGCTAGTGGTTTACCGGGAAAAACACGAGTCAGTTGTACCTAATAGTGGTCCGAACTATAAAGCCCGGACCTTAAAGTACTTACAGCATAGTAAGTCGTCATTAAGGTAGTTGTCTCATGTGTTTATGAGAACTCCTAGTGGTTTACCGGGAAAAACATGAGTCAGTTGTACCTAATAGTGGTCCGAACTATAAAGCCCGGGCCTTAAAGTACTTACAGCATAGTAAGTCGTCATTAAGGTAGTTGTCTCATGTGTTTATGAGAACTCCTAGTGGTTTAACGGGAAAAACACGAGTCAGTTGTACCTAATAGTGGTCCGAACTATAAAGCCCGGGACTTAAAGTACTTACAGCATAGTAAGTCGTCATTAAGGTAGTTGTCTCATGAGAACTCCTAGTGGTTTACCGGGAGAAACACGAGTCAGATAGAGAATTTAATGTCATATCGGCGCGTTGGCCATAGTAGCTCAAGGGTTAGAGCGGCTGGACGGAAACCAGAAGATCCGTGGTTCAAATCCCGGCTATGGCATTGAATTTTTCATTCTAGCTCTACCCTTTCATACATACCCATGTCAATTTGTTCGTCAAATAAAACCAGTTCAAAAAATTAAAAAAATCTGATTCCGGGAAGTTTAAGAACACTTTGTATAAGCAGGAGAAAAGCTTCTTTAACCGCTTCGTTAAGAGCAAACTGTGCTCATAGTGCGTGACTCACAAACGGAGGTCAACAAAATAGAAATAGACTTGTCCTCGCCCTTGGCAATCTTATGCCTTTTTTACTTTCTTTATGTACGTAGTTTCCAGCTTTCTGTATTAATTAGACAACCATTCAGAAAAAGTATTTTGTTTCAACCAAAATTTACATATTATAATTCAGCTGTAGATCGTGCAAGAATTCATGTCTCTTAAACTCAGAGGAGATATATACAAGGGTGGTCTGAAAAGTTCCCGACCTAATAGAGTTACAAGACATTTTCTCAAAATCTTTAATTTTTTTATTATTAATTTTTTTTTCTAATTTTTCAACAGTTTTCTTGTAACTCTACACACTTCTCCCAGCAATGTTCCCATCTCTGTAACACGTCCAAATAGTATTCGGCGTTTTTCAACATAGTCTCCTTGTAACTCTACACACTTCTCCCAGCGATGCTCCCATCTCTGTAACCCGTCCAAATAGTACTCGGCGTTTTTCAATATAGTCTCCTTGTAACTCTACACACCTCTCCCAGCGACGCTACCATCTCTGTAACCCGTCCAAATAGTACTCGGCGTTTTTCAACATAGTCTCCTTGTAACTCTACACACTTCTCCCAGCGACGCTACCATCTCTCTAACACGTCCAAATAGTACTCGGCGTTTTTCAACATAGTCTCCTTGTAACTCTACACACTTCTCCCAGCGATGTTCCCATCTCTGTAACCCGTCCAAATAGTACTCGGCGTTTTTCAACATAGTCTCCTTGTAACTCTACACACTTCTCCCAGCGATGTTCTCATCTCTGTAACCCGTCCAAATAGTACTCGGCGTTTTTCAACATAGTCTCCTTGTAACTCTACACACTTCTCCCAGCGATGTTCCCATCTCTGTAACCCGTCCAAATAGTACTCGGCGTTTTTCAACATAGTCTCCTTGTAACTCTACACACTTCTCCCAGCGATGTTCCCATCTCTGTAACCCGTCCAAATAGTACTCGGCGTTTTTCAACATAGTCTCCTTGTAACTCTACACACTTCTCCCAGCGATGTTCTCATCTCTGTAACCCGTCCAAATAGCACTCGGCGTTTTTCAACATAGTCTCCTTGTAACACTACACACTTCTCCCAGCGATGTTCCCATCTCTGTAACCCGTCCAAATAGTACTCGGCGTTTTTCAACATAGTCTCCTTGTAACTCTACACACTTCTCCCAGCGATGTTCCCATCTCTGTAACCCGTCCAAATAGTACTCGGCGTTTTTCAACATAGTCTCCTTGTAACACTACACACTTCTCCCAGCGATGTTCCCATCTCTGTAACCCGTCCAAATAGTACTCGGCGTTTTTCAACATAGTCTCCTTGTAACTCTACACACTTCTCCCAGCGATGTTCCCATCTCTGTAACCCGTCCAAATAGTACTCGGCGTTTTTCAACATAGTCTCCTTGTAACTCTACACACTTCTCCCAGCGATGTTCCCATCTCTGTAACCCGTCCAAATAGTACTCGGCGTTTTTCAACATAGTCTCCTTGTAACTCTACACACTTCTCCCAGCGATGTTCTCATCTCTGTAACCCGTCCAAATAGCACTCGGCGTTTTTCAACATAGTCTCCTTGTAACACTACACACTTCTCCCAGCGATGTTCTCATCTCTGTAACCCGTCCAAATAGTACTCGGCGTTTTTCAACATAGTCTCCTTGTAACACTACACACTTCTCCCAGCGATGTTCTCATCTCTGTAACCCGTCCAAATAGTACTCAGCGTTTTTCAACATAGTCTCCTTGTAACTGTACACAATTCTCCCAGCGATGTTCTCATCTCTGTAACCCGTCCAAATAGTACTCAGCGTTTTTCAACATAGTCCCCTTGTAACTCTACACACTTCTCCCAGCGATGTTCTCATCTCTGTAACACGTCCAAATAGTACTCAGCGTTTTTCAACATAGTCTCCTTGTAACTCTACACACTTCTCCCAGCGATGTTCTCATCTCTGTAACCCGTCCAAATAGTACTCAGCGTTTTTCAACATAGTCTCCTTGCAACTGTACACACTTCTCCCAGCGATGTTCTCATCTCTGTAACCCGTCCAAATAGTACTCGGCGTTTTTCAACATAGTCTCCTTGTAACTGTACACACTTCTTCCAGCGATGCTCCCATCTCTGTAACACGTCCAAATAGTACTCGGCGTTTTTCAACATAGTCTCCTTGTAACTGTACACACTTCTTCCAGCGATGCCCCCATCTCTGTAACCCATCCAAGTAGTAATCGGCGTTTTTCAATATAGTCTCCTTGTAACTGTACACACTTCTTCCAGCGATGCTCTCATCTCTGTAACACGTCCAAACAGTACTCGGCGTTTTTCAACATAGTCTCCTTCTAACTATACATACTTCTCCCAGCGATGTTCCCATCTCTGTAACACGTCCAAATAATACTCGGCGTTTTTCAACATAGTCTCCCTGTAACTCTACACACTTTTACCAGCAATGCTCCCATCTCTGTAACCCGTCCAAATAGTACTCGACGTTTTTCAACATAGTCTCCTTATAACTCTACACACTTCTCACAGCGATGCTCCCATCTCGTTAACACGTCCAAATAGTACTCGGCGTTTTTCAACATAGTCTCCTTGTAACTCTACACACTTCTGCCAGCTATGCTCCCATCTCTGTAATCCGTGCAAATAGTACTCGGCGTTTTTCAACATAGTCTCCTTGTAACTCTACACACTCCTCCAAGCGATGCTCCCATCTCTGTAACTCGTCCAACTAGTACTCGGCGTTTTTCAACAAATTCTCCTTATAACTCTACACTCTTCTCCCAGCGATGCTCCCATCTCTGTAACCAGTCCAAATAGCACTCGGCATTTTTCTCTGTAAAATAATTGTTCACGAATATGATTGCCTCCTCATTTGACGAAAATCTCTGTCCTCCGAGCGCAATTTTCAGATGAGGGAACAAAAAGAAATCGCTTGGGGCTAGATCTGTTGAGTAAGGCGGGTGGTCAAGCAGTTCAAACCGCAATTCGTGGATTTTCGCCATTGCAACCGCTGAGGTGCGAGAAGCTGGGTTGTTTTATTGAAACAGCATTTTTTCTGCAAATGTGACGGTTTTTTGCACAAAGTTCTGCCTTCAGCTTGTCAAGTAATGAGGCGTAGTATGCTCCTGTAATGGTATTTTCCTTTTTGAAAATAATCGATTAAGATACCTATATGACTATCCCAAAAACACTCGCCATCACTTTCCCAGCCGAAAAAACAACAGTTTTTTGTTTTTATGCAGCCGTTTCGCCTTTTGCAGTCCACTGCTTGGAATGTGTTTTTGTTTCGGGCGTATAATGCTGTACCCAAGTTTTATCTACAGTAGCTAATCGGCTCAAAAACTCGGATTAATTGCGCCTAAATTGCGCCAACAGAGCGTTGGAAATGTTCATTTGAACACGTTTATGGTCTAACGTGGGCAAACGTTGCACACAACGCGCGGACGGCTTTCTCATGTCTAAATGTTGATTTAGTATGCTACAACCACGTTCTATCGACGTGTTCATAGCCTCTGCTTTCTGTCTAACGTTAATTCGGCGGTCGTGTAGCAGCTTTTGCTGAAATTGGCGATGTTTTTTTGTCGGTAGTTGTAGTTTGAGGACGTCTCGAACGTTCATCGTTTCCCAAGTTCCTAGGGTCACGTTTGAATTCAGCTGCCCAAAATTCCACTGTGGGAAATGATGCTCCGCAAGGAAGGTGATCCGTCCCCTTCAGCTGCTGTGGTGCGGGCGCTGCGGACCCCTAGCACTCGTGGTACCTCTGATGTTACTAGAGGAACCTCGGGCCGAACATTCGAGCCCCTCACTGATTGGGAGCTGTTCGGATTGGGTTGGACTCGAGAGGGCAGTGTGTTCCTGACACACACGGGAAATTGGGTAACTCCGGCCAGGCTACGGCCGCCCGGAGGGGGTAGAGGGTTACCTAATAAGTCCCGGGTACTAACCTGCAGAGATAGTAGATGTGCTAGATCACCAGGCGGCCCCACCGAGGTTTTCGGTAGTCTTCCCTGCGGAGTTGAGGCGCATAAGCGGCGTATCCACTTCCTCCCCTCTTGATTTTCGAGTCGATGTGGTGGGGGGGGCGCTTTTTAGACTCCAGATATTGTCCTATGAAAAGGGGCCCGGAGCTTCGGCTCCGTAGATGAAACAGTCGTGAACGCTTTCAAAATTATGAATAAGGTAATTGTATTAACGAAAAATAATGGATATATAACATGTAGGGTAATTAAAATGTATAATAATGCCAGTTTAGCAGCCAAAGTAGGGTATGGTGCTAGCTGTTGGGGTGAGAGGACCCTTTTAGAAACAACCAAAAGGAAAATAAATAGCTTACAGCGGAAGGTCTTAATAAGGATGCCGGAAGCATTTTCCACTACTCTTACAGATGCACTATTAATCATTCTAGGAATTTTACATTTAGACTTAGAAATTAGTGTGACTTTGTGGGTTCGTGAAATTAAAATTCCGATTGCACCACTCAAAAATGTTCTTTGTTTCCACCGAATTACAGTTGAACACTTGCCAATTACACAGAATTACGTAATGCACACAATTACAATTCAACAGTTCGTCCGGTACAGTTCCACTTGCACTCGCAATTACGTACACTCCTCCGACGCATGTACGCAGTCTTCTCGTCCGTACACTAGCACGGCGCTACTACGCTGCTCGTCAAGAACTGACCTTTCCTCCAGCCCGATGCGTTGCTTATATAGGACCAACTGGCCAATCTATAAGGTTCCGGATTAGACGAAACACCCCGCACGTTCGAGAAACCAGGGGGAGGGGAAAGAGACAGCACAGTTGCCCGCGATCCTTCTCCTAATCATTCCTTCAGTTAGTGACAGGAGACAAATGGGTAGGCGCGTGCAGAACGCCCCAAGCCCGACCCCACCGTCGGCCAGCCCCACAGGGAGGTCCGACGTTCGGGTGACATTAGGAAAGGAGCTTTACGTTACTGGCTACGTCGGGAAAACCTTGCCAAAGCTTCCAGTATTTTAGGTTGTAATATAAAAGATGAATTAGATGTAAATGATAAAATTTTAGCAATTTGGCAGGATACCTGGGACGTAAGTTTAACTGGTAGGAGGACTTATTCTATCTTTCCAGATATTCGGGGAAGATTGCAACTAAATATATATACAGCCATTCCAGGGCTTAATACACTACGTAACGGGACATGGTCCATATTCAGTATACTTATTTAGACTTGGCCAAATTCAAATTGACAGATGTGCATGTGGTGAAATTGGTACCCCAGAGCGTTCACTATGGGAATGCCGAAATACTGCTGATCTTAGGTAGAATTTTCAAAGTCATTTACAGAATAAAAGATTATATGATATATAAGAAAAAAGAAATTATACTTATAATTAAATACTTTAACAGACAGGTACTTAAAATTTAAGTACAAAAAATTTTATGAGGTGGGTAACAGGTGACTTTCTCATTCCTTAGCATAAGTTTTAATACGCTTTAATATATTTTTAAATATTTTTATTAAATAATTTTAATTAATTTTACTTTTTTTTGCCTGTATCTTTTGCATGAATTTTTAACGCCAATGTTAATAAATGTTATTATTAATCTTTGTACGAGGGCAATTCAGAAAGTAACCTCCGGTTGATTGCAAAAAATTCCCCAAGTTAAATAAAAATATTTTAATATATACATCTTACAACTACATCTTTGCACTATTTTTCTACATAGTCTCCATAACGATTGAGGCACTTATCGTATCTGTTCACAAGCTTTGAAATTCCTTCTGCATAAAAATCACCCGCTTGTGCCTGGAGCCAGCCTGTGACCGCATCTTTGAGCTCTTCGTCGTCATCAAACCGCTGGGACCCAAGCTATGTCTTCATATTCATGAAGGGGTGATAATCGCTTGGCGCCAGATCTCGGCTGTAAGGTGGATGGTTGACAACGTCCCACTTGAAGGACTCAAGAAGGGCTGTTGTTCTGCGAGCAGAGTAAGGACAGACGTTATCGTGCAAAAAAAAAAACGATACCGGAAGTCACGATGAATAGCTGCTGCAAAATATCCTTTGGCTGTAAAAAACCTTATAACAGCCCGCACTTCACATTTGGCGGGGTTTTCTATTGCAGCACACATTTCAAACGGCCACAAACACTAAACTAGCGCAGATACGACATTCACTCGACCACGGCTTGATGCCGACTGACCTGCTGAGTGCGTGAATGCACAGATGGTGTCGCTACTCCCCCCACTACCCGCACTAAGACCGATCGGAGGTTACTTTCTGAACGGCCCTCGTAGGCATTTGAATGTAATATAAATTGTTATGTTAGTTATTTATTATTATAAAAGTATGAATTGTAGTTATAATTAATATGTTCAATCATACTGTACCTATAATCGTAAATTTAAATTATTGCAACTCATTTTTATTGCGTAGTGAAATTTGTTTATGGGGCTCGACCAAATTATTAAGATGTCAAGTCGTAAAGAAATAGGAGAAATTAAAATTTCCCAGCTTCGGCTCCCGGGTAGAAGAAGGCCCAGGTCCTTCGTCCTACGGGTCTAGGGCTAATTTGAGTAGAATGTCTGGCGTAAACGTGTGGCAAATGATGATGCAGAGTCCCCATACACAGAATCCAACTTATCTTTGACTTCCCTAAGCGAATTGCCTTTCAAAAACAAATATTTTATGACAACTCTATACTCGATTTTGTCAATTTTAATAAAAATGTTCACATCAAATCACTCAAATGAGTGTTACGTATAACTTTAGCTCTTAGAGACTATTTTGGATACCTGAGATACTGTTTCTAACGGTCTAAACTTCGAATCAATTTACAGTGTTTGTTTATGTCCATAGAAAATCTACGTCCAAATGGAAATTATGATGTGTAGTAATGACAGTATCACAGTTGATGACCAGACGCTGTAATTGTTATTACTCCAATATCATGGGAGCGATCCTCACCGTAAAAAGGCGTTAGCTTAGGCATGTAAATGTAAATGGCTCTAATGGCCGTTGGTTCAACAGGTAGCTGGTTTGTTTTCGGTTAGGGAATTGGTCTGTAACAGTATTTATAGCAGTAGTTGTTAACAGGAAGCACTTTCGAACCTGGTTTAGCCATTGATTCAGAGAGAGTGTTGTCTAATGAAATGAGAATGATTACGGAAGTAGTAATGGAGAGAAAAACACGTTCACGCAACCTTTACTACTGTATACCCCTATTCTCCTTGACTTCACATAGGTTGCAACTAGTTCATTGTTGCAAATCGTCGTTAATTAGTGAAGGGCAAGGGAAACGTGACAGCCGTTGCTCCTGTGTTAGCATGTATGTGCATGCACGAGTCCAATAAAAACCTATCATTAAGCCTGCAGCAGTATATTGAATTTCAAACTGTAATTATTTTAGTTCCGCAAGCCCTTTGTTACGTATCGAAATATCTTTCCATGAAACAGCAGCTACCAAATTAAATTATTGGATAACATTGTTTTCTGGCATGAAAATGATACAAAACTCAATTTTCGTTATTCTTGACTTCAGAAGAGTGATATCTCATACAACGTAGTGAATAAGCTTCTTCGTCAAACTGTAGCGAACACAGTAATATGAATAAATATCCATTACATCCTGCAATTTAATCTAGTGCATCATAAAATGTATTGATTACCTTTACAGTGCCCCTAAATTATAATATGAGGACTGTTCAATAAAGAATGATCACAATTTTTTTAGACATAGTACTTTTACTCATCCTTATAATTTTTGACGATTCTTCTCAAAATAGTCTCCCCTGAATGCGATGCACTTGTCCCAGCGTTTCTGCCAGTCTTCAAAGACATGCTGGAAACCATTTTTTGAGAAATCCTTCAAAATCGCATCCGCAGCCTTCACCACTGCTTCTGATGATGAATAATGCCTCCCACGAAGGCGTTTCTTCAAGTTAGACAACAGAAAAGGTCACATGGGGCTTAATCCGGACTATAGCGAGGGTGAAGGATGTACTTCACGTTGATTTTTGCACTATATTCAGCAACAACAGTGGCAAAATGCAGCCACACATTATCGTGGTGCAGCATCCAGCCTGCTTCACGAAAATGTGGTCTTTGGAATCTGATATGGACTTGCAATGTTTTCAGGACATTTTTGTAGTGTTGTCCAGTTACTGATGTGTGTGCAGGTACAACATGCTGATAAACCATTCCATGAATATCAAAGAATAAGATGACCATATCTTTCCCAACAGAAGCAACTACTTTTGCTTTTTGGGGGTTGGTGATGAAGGCGATTTTATTTCACACTTAGCTTAGGATTGTTTCGATAACGACCATAGAGCCAATTTTCGGGAGACGACCATCTTGGCAATATGCGACAGTTACTGGGGGCGGAGAATTAAGGAGGCTTTGGCGATTTCCTCTTAAAGGAGCACGCTTAATCGCGATGCCGGATTTCAGTTCAGCTCCTCTTGGAAACCGGCCTTCAAAATGGAAATCCGTCGATTTAAGAAGCAAAGATCAGCACAGCTTGATAGTAAAGTTAAGTGGTTACGTTTCTTTGACACAATTTTCTATACTCACGCCATCTCCTGACCTGGCATTTAATTTACTGAAAACAGTCTTTTGTTCAGTAAGGCGAATTTTGATTGATTTTTGTCTTTGTTTATAGTTGTGTTATATCCAGTATTTCATTTGTGGTTATAACATGTTATAAATATCCTGATGATGGGAGAGACGCACACTCCGGAAACTTCGATATCTAAAAGTCTTTTCTCCTGGCTTGCTGCCCGAGAAGAAAGTGAGCATAAAATTTTTTAGTAAATAATATGGTCACTAACATTAGATCCTCTTATTTTTAATTGTTATTAGCTTATATGATTTACCATTTATAGCTCCAATTGAAGACAATGTTGCCACTAAGTTTTGAATGACCCAGGTATTTTTTATTGCGGCATTTATGATATTTATGTGTCATTCATAATAATTTTCGATTACCAAATCGAGTACTGTTTTATATTACATGCACGGTCTACATACTTTTTTCGTGAATTGCAATTAATGTACATAAATGCCATTTCTACTCATTCTCAAAGTTTTATCAGTTCATTTGGCTTAGTTTCCCTAAAGCGGCGTCTTTACCTGTGGGGGCATTGACAGCTACGGTCACTCTCTGGCAGTCCTTCATTGATATGATAACATATTGATCAGGCAGAGAATGCGCACTAGTATATAAACACAAGTACTTGCATAACATTGCTGAATACAATGAGTTGTTCCGGAATATTTGCCTGAGCATCTGCGGAAACGTCAGATTAGCCAAGTAGAGTCTAGATACTCAAGGTAGCTCTACAGGCAGTGCATTTATATCGTAAATCTATTCCTAATTCTATTCAGCCAGAAGCTAGAATTCGATGAAACGTTCAAACTGTTTACTTCAGTATTCTGAAGTGTTTAGTGACGGTTAAATCTCGCTTAGTTCCTTTCGCTTCCATTCCTCATTAATTCTCAGGTGGTTTCCAGGAAAAGACCATCTCACGGTTGTTCGCGCATGAGATTGTTTCACGGTCTTGCTTCTTTTTTAAGGTTACGTAATGTGTAAGCAGTTTGCGTATTGACCCTTTCTTTACTTATATTCCAATACTGTTCTACAGCAGCTCAGATGCTTGCAATCAGGAGATGACCCATCACCATCCGTCTAATCATGTCTTTAGATTCTCGTGTTTTTTCCTGATTAGTAGAACAATGTATATATATATATATATATATATATATATATATATATATATATATATATATATATATATATATAGTACAACCCCATTACTAGATTCTACACGCGCATTTAAGGGACCCTGGAACTGAAAAATTACCGAAAAATGGTAAAATTTGCCTAATTTAGGTTTTACTATATAAATATTCCCTAAAGCTACAGTCATCGGTTGGCACCGGGATTTTTTAGATTTCGCCATTTTTAAATGTTTAACGCCGGATTTAAATGACACGTGCATTGGCATTTAAACGCCCCCTTTACGCTTAACCACTCTAATGGTTAGTTTTCACCGCATTTAATGGCTTTTTAACTGTTATTTGCGATCAATTTGAGGAAATAGAGTTCAAACTTAGTACAGGATTGCTTTTTGCTGCTATCTGGTGAGATGGCAGTGAATTATTACTACGTATACAACATAAAATCTGTGATCAGCTAAAATATTCAATCATATCTCCCATAAAGTGTAGTTTAGCATTATAAAAATATAATGAAATATAAATAGAAATATAGAAGCCAAAACAATAACGAATCTGCAAACATAGATAACTTTATGAACTATACAATACAACAGTTACATATATAATGAACCTCTTTGACGTTTGTACGTCTGCAAATGTTCACTGCAACCAGTGAAGCAACATAAGTTACTTCCCTTGTAATCTTCTTCTGTTAATACTATTAAAACAGCAGTCTACGACCTCAAGTAAATTCATACAAACGTCGCACAAACACCAAGCTTGACAATAAACTCGCACGGAAGTCATTGCTGCCCATTATTTGCTTATTTCGGACGAAATTGCCCTGTGAGCGGAGTAGCCCCGCCCTATCCTATGGGACGAGGTGGGCGTTGCTGTCGCCTTGGTCCTCCATGGGCTGTTGTGCCAAAGAGATGAGGAGCATAAGTCTTAACGTCTATGTGGTCCAAATACATAGTTATGACACATTTCCTTAAGTCTAGTCTACTGTGCTTCTATTGTATTAGAAAGTAAACAATAAAATCATTTCCAAAGGTTTCGATTGTATTGAAGCAAATATAGTACAGTTTATTGAAGAATGGGAAGAGAAATTCATCTGAATTTTACAGATTTCCCCCTCCCCCCAAAGGAGTTGTTGAAGATAAAGTACTGTCACCCAATAATCGGAAAGCACAACTAACGACAGCAGAGTAAGGGATCAGAGGCCGCGCCACACCCACCCATTAATCTCAGTTACTGAGGGGATGATTAGGGAAGTTTCACTTGTCGCTGGCCGTTTCTTCCCCCTCCCTCAGCCGTCTGGAACCTTCGCGGTGATTCACTGAAAACGAGAGACGTCTAGAAAACAGTGATATTCCTATAAAAAGGGCTGCAATGAGTGAGTTGAGTCAGTGCTTGACAAGCAGCGAAGGAGCGCCGTGTTAGTGAACGGACGAGAAGACTGTGTACCTGTATCGGAGGAGTGTACGTAATTGCGAGAGCAAAAAGGGAACTGTAACGGACGAACTGGTGAATCGTAATTTTGTACATTACGTAATTCTGTGTAATTGGCAAGTGTTCAACTGTAAGTCGGTGGAAATAAAGAGCATTTTTGAGTGGTGCAATCGGACTTTTAATTTCACGAACCCACAAAGTCACAGTGCGTTACCTTCAGATAAAATATATGTTTACAAATTTTATGTGTTCCATATGTGGCTTAATACGAGGTACGTCCAGAAAGTAAGCTCTGTTTGGTAATAAAATTAAATTGTGTACAGATACAGAAAAATTATTTATTGCACAAAATTCTACAACTCTTAAACTACTTTTCCACATAACTGCCAAAATTTTTGCAGTCATTTGTCATAGCGAGGCACAAGTTTTTGTATACATTCTTCATAGAAGTTTGCTGCCTGTGTCTTCAACCAGTTGGAAACATTTTCTTTCAGCTCTTCGTCATTGTTGAAGTGTTGACCGCCAAGGAAAGATTTGAGATGCAAAAACAGATGAAAGTCGCTAGGAGTGAGGTCGGAGCTGTACGGGGGTTGGTCAAACACATTTCAGCCAAAACCCTGTAGGATGTTTTTGTCACATTTGCAGTGCGTGGTTGTGCGTTGTCGTGAAGAAACACAACACCGACAAATTTGCTGATAAATTTTAATTGGCTTCACTTTCCTAGCATTCAGAAAACGAATCACAGATCTGATATCACAAGTGGCGTGATTTTCAATAAGCACCGACATTGTAAACAAGTACAACAAAAAGCCCACCTTGGTAGCGTAGATGGTAGCATATCTACCTCACGTTCAAGAGGACCGAGTTCGAATCTCGGTCAGGGTGAGAGCTGGATAAGGCTTTCTCCGGGACTTTCCCTTATCCTGAAAGACGAATGTCGGGTAACTCGTAAGCTCCATGGACCCCGGACGCATTGCGCATCATTTCACCCATTTCATATCGTCCGATATGACTAAATGCTGGAAGACGTAAATTAAAAAAAAAGCACAACAAAGCGTACGTGGCTGACAGCGATCTCACAATGACGCACGTTTCTGCTCCTTGATACAGAGCGTCTACCGCGCATGTTCGGAACAGCGATCGTAGCGCTGCAGCGGAGATAAATTGAAACAGAACTTACTTTCTGGAGGCCCCTTGTATTTTTGCCATTAATATGTAGTTTCAAATTGGGTCCACACTCTCCTGGCTTGCCTACCACCATTATAATTGTTTGTGCTTTGATACCGAAGTTAAGGGATGCAATGAATAAAGAATCGTAATGGATTTCAAAGTAACGTGGTATATTTGTTAAAACGCGAGCAGGTGCACTTGGAGTTTAACAATTTGCCGGGAGAAACCGGGTTCTTAGCTGATATTCTAAGTGGATAACAGCTGACTCCGTATGAAAAGGCATTGCTCGGGCCCTTAATAATAATGATACTAATAATGACAATGGACAAAAGACTCCCAAAAGGAATTTTGGTGTGAATAAAGACAGGCTTCGAGAGGTGAAAGTCACACGCAGCTGCAGTGAGAAAGACACAACAAGGCTGGCGGTCCATTAAGAAAGACAACTGGTTCTGTCTTCGTTGAAGGCAGACAAGAACCGAGGAGAATAAGATCGGTTCTTACGTAAATAAGGAGTTAAGTGTTGTCACGTAATAAGCATTCTAAATACGGTCAATCTGAACAGTGACCCTTGGTTGACAACTTGAGTTTGATATGATGATAAAAAGAAGCAGTCATTAAACCAGTTTGAAACTTGCATTCCAGTGTCATTAGAACCATCCTTACTCCCATTGTGCGTTTGTTTTCACTCCGGCACCTTTTCTTCTTTTCCTCGCCTTCCCGGTTCGAAGCGCTGCTGTTTCGGGGGTTCGCTTCGGCTTCCCGCCGTGCTCGCTGGGAGCGCTGCGGTTCCCGAGGCTTCTTGTGTGCACTGCCTTGAATTTGGAAGAGAGTTGGCGCTTGGTACTGGACGGGTTTATGACTGAAATTTCATGAAAATCGTGAAAATAACGACTTTTTTTATTTTAATTCTATAAAATAATTTAGACATTCCCGAATGTGAAAAATGCATAATTTGCATCCGAACGCCATTTTTAAATGCTTATTTAAATGTCGGTGGCCTTTAAACTCTGTCAGAGTCACGCCCTCTTTTGCCTACATCCACATTCTTGGTCTGTTTTCCGTTCTTAAATTTTCAATTCAAGAAAAGAAAAATAAGGCTTTCAGACAAAATAGTTGCTAAAATGTTGCCAATATATCAGAGGCTGGCTTCTACAACATTACTAGAGAGGTGCAAAACAGGAAAAACACAGAATGCCAATGAATCTTTGCATCATGTCATATGGAATAAGTGCCCAAAGGAAGTTTTCATATCAAAACAAAAATTGGATCTTGCTGTTATTAAAAGCATCAGTGAGTTTAACATGGTTAGTCTTAAGTCATTGGAGCTGCAGCAAAATATCAGAGGTGAAAGTGTAGTAGACTCAGCAAGGAAAACTTCAGTGCAGCGAGATCAGACTCGTATCCTGCAAAGCAAGAAGCTAAGTTGTGCAGAAGAAAAGCAACATCTAAAGAAGAAAAAGGTGGAAAAAGCAGCAACAGAGGAGAGGAAAAAGAAATCTGAGGGTCCAACCTATCAGCCTGGTGGATTTTAATGTGAGTTATGCAATCAAATCTTTAATCGCTGTTTTCTCAATGTTCATATTTTCAGCATTTTTCTTCCTGTAAAATGCTCCTTGCGATGCAGTTTTTGTACCACATTCATGAAATTTCCTACACAGGTTCAGAATATCACGAGGAATGGAAATTGCCCTAGGTTTTATTGTGAAATGTATATAAGCATATACTTTTAATTTTCAAACACAAAACTTACAGTTTTTTAGGCAAAAAAAGAATATTTGTAAAGTAAAAATTTTTGTGACCTAAACTAAAGGAGACACAGAAAAACCCAGAGCAATTTCAAAAAGTATGTGTATTATGAACATAGGGTTAAAATATTAGACCAAAATTCAAAATATTTTGTCGCAAGGGACATTTTTAGTGACGTAACAAAAAACATACAAAATTTATCATAATTTCTAAACTTCTGGAGAAAAATGGTTTAAGTTTAGGTTGTAACATGTTTGCATTATACTACACATATGGTGTAAATTTGAAAAAGCTAGCATTATTAGTTCAGAATTTGAAAATTTCAGTCATACATACCCTTAAGTTTTGGATTTTGCTAAAAGTTCTATGTGTTTAGATGATCACCATTGGTGAGCCGTGATAATTTTATGTGCTCTTTCCTTCAGTTCCGGGACTAGAAGCTTCATTACTTTTTTATGTTTTTGGATTTAAAAGCAAAGGGGTGGCTGCTAGTTGCTTAGAATTTCTACATCGTTAAATGGGGGACGGTATTTTACTGTCGGCTTAACCTGAAGTCACTTATGTATTCAATTGTTTTGGAATGTTATTCATGTAACTGTTCTACTCAGTTATTTGTTTGGGTAAATGCTTTCTGTGCAGCTGCTGGCTAACATCATCGGCAACTTAAATTTTTCCTGGGACCCTGGTTACCCTCAAACTTTATTATTGTTCTTTCAGGTGTAAATCTCCTTTACAAGGTAATTTTATAAAGATTGCGATGCTCGTTGTTTCCTTGTGTTACTTAAAGGGAGCATATATTGTTATGTTTGTTATAATCAAGGATTGTAATAATTAATTTAATTTATTGGAGGCAATATTGAGGCAGTTCTTTGTATGTCGTGTACCCTAACCTGGACCATTGAGCTTTAGGGTTTGTAGGACCTAAATTCCTCACCTAAGTTTAGCGTGTGTAGGAAGTGTTGAGGTGTGTAACGCTCGGACATGGCGGGTCCTTCAAACCATATTGTGACTTTGTGTATTCGTGAAATTAAAAGTCCAGTTGCACAAACTCAAAATGTTCTTTATTTCCACCGAATTACAATTGGAACACTTGCCGATTACATAGAATTACGTAGCGCACACAATTACAATTCACCAGTTCGTCTGTCACAGGTCCACTCCACACTCACAGTTACGTACAACTCTCTCCAGAGCTGACTAAGAAATGCACGCAGTCTTCCAGTCCGTTCTCTGACACTTCGCTCTTCACGGCTGCTCGCCAAGAACAGAACGGACTGGTCCACTGCATCCCTTATATACGCAGATCGCTGTGTCTGGAAGTTTCGCAGCACAGTGAATCATCCTGGTTGTTCCAGAAGTCAGGGAGAGGGGAAAGAGACGGTACGTGATACTTCCCTAACCATCCCCTCAGTTAGCGCTACAATATAAATGAGTAGGCGTGGTCTGAATGCCTCCTGTCCCCCACTCAGCTGTCAGTTGGTCGTGCCTTCTGATAACTGGGTGACAATATATATCCAAGCATACCCTTTGAGCAGGGGCGGTTCCTCCATAAGGTTGCAGGTTTGCGCTACACCCACTGATTCTGAATGTACAACAGGTGCATTTTGCACATTAAAGCTGTACTTGTTTGCATTGTTTTATATACAAACATGTCTCAATTACGCTTATCGTCTGTAGCTGCCCATGACCGCAGAAGTCGAATTAACCGAGCTTAGCTGTAGGAGTCGCAGGTTTGCAGTGAAGAGTTAACCTAAAATTTCGCCCAAATGTAGGCTCTCTGAGCGGGTTGCGGGAAGGTGAAGAGATGGGAGGGGCTTCTTATACATTGCTTAAATGGAGGTTTATAAACCTAGCTCCTCCTACTCTTAGCAACGGCTATAGCGTGACCTTCAGGCTTAGCTTCTGTGTGCTCTGCTTTTCGAACACAGGGAAAATTTAATTAAATGCTTGGAGGTTATTCAGAAGAGAGCTCTGTTAAACAACAACGCCACACTTGTTCAGGCTTCTGGGTTTATGGCCACTTTGAAAGATTATAACTTTGTATTCTGGCTGTCTTTCTTCTACAAGATCATGCCACTTGTGGACATTTTGTACAATCAGCTGCAGAAACGAGACTGCAATGCAACGTTTGCCATCGCCCAGCTAAACGCATTTAAAAGGGAAGTGCAAATAGTAAGAAATAGTGTGGATATCGAGGAACACGAGGAAACTGCAATTAAGAGGAGAAGAATAGAAGATCACGATGTGAAAAGAAAAGAACCTCTTGAAGTATGTGACATTCTTAGAGAAGCAAAGGACAGATTTAGCTTCACGGGGCATCTGGTAGCCTCAACTTTGTTTCATCAAGAAAATTTCTAAGACATTTCCAGAGGAGAAACAATAAGGTTCTATCCTTTTATCATTGGAACAAAAATTCGTAGAGAACTGACTGTAATTTTCAGTCGAGAGGAATTTCGTGGAATGTCCGGCGCTTTGTGCTTGATGAACTTCATTAAGGAAAACAATTTATGTTCTACATTCACCGAATATGTCAAACTCCTTCGAGTACTGTTAACTATGCCAATGTCTACCGCTGAAGCAGAATGCTGTTTCTTAAATTTAAAAAGAATAAAAACTTTCCTTAGGAACACAATGTCACAGGATCGATTGACAACATTAGCAATGCTTTTAGTTGAGAGAGATTTTGTTATGAAGATCAGCGACTTCAACGCAAAAGTTATCGATAGATTTGCCAGGTCTAAGGAGAGTAGAGCAGAGAATCCGTATAAATAGGTGAGTCATTACTACTCTGTATTTTATCTTTCATTTATGCACCACCAATAATTTAACCCATCAGCCGCCACTGCCTTTGAGGGAACACTTTGCTCTGCCTTAGGATAGGCCACTCTGCTTCAAAATTTTTTACATAAGATAAAAATTTCAACTAGCGGCCAATACGTGCAGAAACCTGTTCCAGTGTATAATAATTGATGTGAAAAGAGCTGTGCATGAACTTATATTTTATCATTTATCATAAAAATGGGAGTACAAAATCATATACTCTATATAAGTAAAAGTTTTACGTATATAAACCATTAAAACGGCACAAAACTATTGTACAAGTCGCTGATTAGCAAAAGCATTCTGACCAAACTATAGATGTCATCTAATGGCTAGGTGTGATGCAAATCAGGAGAGATTGGCCTATTGGGAGCATAGTTAATTGCTTGAATTAGTAATGACATTAGCAGCCAGTAATGTATTTGCTAAGTGTGCAGCTAATCGATCTATCGGCTGTCACATGCTTCGGTACCTGCTCCTCAGAAATTCAGAACAATCTGCCAATTTCCTGACCTCAACAATGCTTTCATCATTATCTGTTCCAATCTTAGAAAACATAGTTGTGATGGAATAGAAATAAATAAAAGAAAATGTACTGATATGTAATGAACGTCGCTTTATTGTTGTATATAAACAAAATAGAATCAATTAGGGTAGAGCGAGGCTATCCGCTCATTTCCAATTTATGGTGTTATAAAAAAACATAACAATAATTTTTATGTTAAACATAGAGCAGAACAAAGCGCACACCTGTTAAAAACAGACATATTTTATTTGCTATAGTTTTCATCAAATAAAAGAGTGAATGAGGCACAGAAAGGAAGCCTCAGAATTAACGGGACTATTTCGCCCGGTCCTGGGGCTATTACCGCTCACAGAACTTTTGAATTTTAATTAAATGCATTTGCTACAAACCAAATGCACCAACGCGCACTTCGTGACAGCATAGTCCACATTTCTGGCATTTGATCAAGTCTCCTTTAGTTGCTGATTTCAGAGAATGAAACTCTAACCCACAAAATCCACATGGTGCTTCTTCCTAATCAATGTATTCTATCTGGACTGGGAAAAAGCCATCACTTGACTCACTATTCTCATAATTTCGTTTTACAATAGGAAAGGAAGATCGACAACAGCTAATATTTTCATATTGCAGCAGATACTGGAGAAAAGAAGAGAACATAAATTTTTTAATAATTTTTTTAATTGATCGATCAGCAGTACAGTGCTTTACAGATCAGAGTGAAAAGAAGGTAACAGTACAATAAGAACAATAACACTCAGGGGTAGGCTAACAGGCCGCCCCCTAACTACATTAAGTTAGAACTCCAATAATACTCTCTGAGAAATTATGTTAATATTGAAGATGTAACACAGACATCAAGCACTAGAATCACTCGAATCAGATGAATCACTCACAAGCAGGGTCTGTGGTAGTCTCCTCTTCAAGCGTGAGGGCTGGCGCGTGCGGACGCCAATGTTATAATGCACAGCTCCTGGAACTTCTTGCAGCGTGGAAAAGAAACGACGGGTGATCCTGCGAATGTAGTAGTGAAGAGGTAACAGTCCTAGCTCGTGATGGAGCTGCGGATTACGGATGAACCGTGGAGCGTTGGTAGCGATGCGCATGAAGCGATTCTGTATGACCTGAAGGCGACGCAGATGACAAGTGTGTGCGGCCCCCCACACTTGGCAGGCATATGTAATAAGCGGACGAATGAGTGATTTGTAGAGTAATAATGAAGACTGTAGGCCGAGGCTGGAACGGCGATGTAACAGAGGTGAGAGTTTTGAAAGTCGCCCGAAGGCCAGTGATATAAGACAGAACATAATCGGCAGACACGTACAGCATTTATAGTTTTCCAGAAGGTTTTTGATAATATAGTCCTAGAAAAGCTGTGGATCATACTGAAAGATAAAGGGTACCCAAGATAAAGGTGGTGAAACGTTTATACGAGGACACTAAAATAATTTTAAGATTCAAGACAGAGAAATCAGAAGACATTGTAACTAACAAAGGAGTCAGACAAGGGTGCCCAATGTCACCGACACTTTCTAATATCTATGTTAATAAAATAATCCAAAATTGGAGACAAAAAGTTGACGCAAGCATAAAAGTAGCCCAAGGAAATATTTTAAATATTTTACTATATGCAAATGACGTAGTAATTATTCAGGAAACATAAGATGATCTACAACGTTCAATACACCACCTTAACCAAATATGCAAAATTTTACGAGATATTGAAACTTCAAGAGAAAAGTAAAGAATAATGGCAAACTGAGTCAAAATTCCAATAAGGTCGAAAATAGTCGTTAATGACAAAGTATTGGAACAAGTATCCTCCTTCAATTATTTAGGGTGTGAAATCAGCAATGAGAAAGATAAAGATACGAACAAAAATTAATGAGATTTCAAACAATTTTGGAGCAATTCAGAAAACCCTAAAGAACAAATAAGATCTGAAACAAGAATAAAATTTTATAACACCACGGCGGTCCAAACGTTACTTTATGGATGTGAAAACTGGGTACCTACACAAAGAACCATCAGCAGAATACAAAGTTGCGAAATGAGATTCTTGAGAAAAACAAAATATAAGAGAAGATAGAGTCAGAAATGAAAATATAAGAAATGAATTACAAGTGGAAGCTATCACCTCAAGAATGGATAGGTACAGAAGAAGATGGTTTGAACATGTTGGAAGAATGGATGATACAAGACTGCCAAAAGTAGCTTTCCAATATAGTCCTAAAGGAAAGAGGGACGTAGGGAAGCCGAGGAAAAGATGGAAGGAGACACTGTGAACACGGAACAGGCGAGAGCCTAATACATGAAGTGAAGAAGAAGAAGAAGACAATAGGTTTATGCTTTTCTATGTTTTATTTTTCCATCTTCAACTTCTTTTCGACCGGATTTCTTGAATGTTGATCTGACGTCAAATGTTTGGTTCCTTGAGTTCTTCTGCCCTTCTTCAATTCCTTCCTTTCTGGAGTAGGAATAATAGTAGAAAGGGGAGATGCTGTTTTCTGCGTCGGCTGTGTTGAAGCCTTTTCTGGAGTTTCTGGTTGGAGGTGCTGTGAAGGCAGAAACTTGTGTTGAGGAATTACCAAGGGGTTGAACTGAAATATGTCTGTGCATTCCAAACCTTTGACAGCTGTTTCCAACTGTTGCTCATTTCCTCCATGCTCTGGACAAGAGTTTCCGAAAATCATATTTATTAATAGCACCAGTTGGGTTTGAGTGCACATAATTTGTTGGCTGTTGATGGTAGAGCGACTTTATTGGTTTAAAAACTGTTGGATCAAGAGGCTGCAGAACTTGTCGTATGTGGTGTTAGTCACAACAATCTCAAGTTCATTTTCTCGGCAGTATTCCAAGCTCTGCAATGAAGAATGTGAAGCATGGCCATCAAGAAGTACTAGTCGGCCAAGATATGAATGCACTTGAAGGAGGGCAGCACTGTTTTGTTTACTACATGAAGCTTGGAGAACCGCGCGGAGCGACGGAAGCGAGGGGAAAGGCGATACTGGGAATGTACAGTCACACAATTAAAATAGTACACGCCTGCTGATGTCCTGTTTCAGGTCCTTCATCTGCTATATCCGTGTTCTTTTGCTTCAATATTCATATTCTCAAAATAACATAAATCATGATTTCAGTCTTTATCGTCATCATCGCTACTCTCTAGACCCACGTTTATAATTATATCTTCAATTGTTTCCTCCATTAACCCACCTCGGCGCTTAAAACCTTGCTCAATTCATTTCACTTGTCTGCATGTTGCTATCCAGTTTGTTTACTTTGAGCTATGCAGCTCGTTGTCATAGCTTTCAGATTACTCAAAGTAATCGATGATACTTCTTGCTGCAATATTTAATTGCAGATAGCTCTATAGGTTTAAGGTCACAGTGCTACGGAGGAAGGCGTAAGACTGTAAAATCCCTTGTTCCATTATTAAAGCAAGTCAATATACAGGCTTTTAACATTAATTTTCATTATCTCTAAAAGCTCATTTTTTGTCAGTTACGGCTCGTGTTCAATTTTCTTTTGTGTTAGTCAATGAATTACCTGTGCCTTTCGAGATAAAGTGTTAGGGGATTTATTTTCCTATACGCTATGGCAAAACAATGCTTTCAGGTAGAATATTTGATATTAATTTCTCTTCTACCCACTTTTTATAATCTATCCACTTTGATTTCATCATGGTTATCTGCTGATTTCGATTTTGAATCGTAAATCAATTCAGTTCCGTCAATAAATCCCATGAATCCCCTTGCATGTGCAATTGCTCTTTGACCAGCACTAGTATTAGTCAAAACACCTGGTACTTCCTCATATTGCCAGCACTTCTTGACGGTTTAGTGAGTAAAGACCCAAGCCTCGTCTGTATAAACTACTGGTTTACGTGGCCCTTTTTCATTTTTCATAATACCCCTTAAATACTCTGCAAGTTTTGCAACTATTTGTGGTTTCTCCATTAGCACAGATTGTTTTTGCATTTCTTAAATTTAAATCCAATTTCTTTCAATACTTTTCTAAATGTTTCTTTGCCAGCCGCTCTAACCATTTGAGCTACTATGGCCAACGAGCCAACATTACGTTAAATCCTCCAACTGACTCGTGTTTTTCCCGGTAAACTACTAGGAGCTCTCATAAATACATGAGAAAACTATCTTAATGGCGACTTACTAAGCTGCAAGTACTTTTAAGACCCCGCCTTTATATAATGTCATGTTGGCACGTTGGCCATAGTAGCTCAAAAGGTTAGAGCGGCTGGGCGGAAACCAGAATATCCGTGGTTCAAAACCCGGCTATGGCATTGAATTTTTCATTCTGGTTCTACTCTTTCATAGTGCGTCCTACACACGGCTAGTGTGAAAGAACAATTAATTTCCATTAATTGTACCTAATAGTGGTCCGAACTATAAAGCCCGGGCCTTAAAGTACTTACAGCATAGTAAGTCGTCATTAAGGTAGTTGTCTCATGTGTTTATGAGAACTCCTAGTGGTTTACCGGGGAAAACACGAGTCAGTTGTACCTAATAGAGGTCCGAACTATAAAGCCCGGGCCTTAAAGTACTAACAGCATAGTAAGTCGTCATTAAGGTAGTTGTCTCATGTGTTTATGAGAACTCCTAGTTGTTTACCGGGAAAACACGAGTCAGTTGTACCTAATAGAGGTCGGAACTATAAAGTCCGGGCCTTAAAGTACTAACAGCAGAGTAAGTCGCCATTAAGGCAACTGCCTCATGTGTTTATGAGAACTCCTAATGTTTTACCGAGAGAAACACGAGTCAGTTGGAGAATTTAATGTCATGTTGGCAAGTTGACCATAGTAGCTCAAAAGGTTAGAGCGGCTGGACGGAAACCAGAAGATCTGTGGTTCAAATCCCGGCTATGGCATTGAATTTTTCAGTCTGGCTCTACTCTTTCATAATGCGTCCTACACACGGCCAGTGTGAAAGAACAATTAATTCCCATATAAGCTACACTGACACTGATTTTCAATCGACTCTAAGTTACAAACGTATTTCTTATTCAAGGCTAAAAACCAACGTAAGCTACTTACCTTGTAATATTCATCTTTTAATACTGTTAAAACAGTAGCCTACTACCTCAAGTAAAGTCATACAAACGTCGCACAAACACTAAGCTTGACAATGAACTGGCAGGCAAGTCATCGCTGCCCATGATAGTTGCGCAATAAAGCGTTTTCTTATTTCTGGGGGAAGAGCCCAGTGAGCTGAAAAGCCCTGCTCTATATTAACTTAACCTGAAAGCGACAGAAAAGGTATAAGCCTGAAGCGAAACAGAACGAGAATGCGAGAATCTTATAAATTGTGTGCGCCCTTTTATATTTACAGCGCGTATTTGGTTAGCTTGTTTCAAATTTGTAGCAATTATATGACTAAGAATGATTCAAATCCGATGTATTATAATAACCATAAATAAAAATCAAACAGAGATAATGGCATTTTTTTTATTTATCCTGATTTATTGAACCCTATTTTACACAGTGGTATATCAGGGTTAGAGTTGATACATAAACATATACAATTTTAGCAAACATATTTTAAATACTACATGGAAGAAATCATGTTTTAATCTGATGCATATTAATTTAAACTATTTCAGACATTTAAACACTGAGTTTATAAACATCATGAAGTACTTATACTGTTGTGGCTTTATTAGCAAAGATGTGAGCGGAGCAGAAAATTCAGTTCCTAGAGAGTCTAGCTTGAATATTAATTCTTGTCTTTCCCTCCAGAAAATGGGACAACAGAAAAGGAGATGAACCACAGTTTCAAATTCTTCACCACACATGCACTCGGGGTTGCATGTTAAGTGAAAGCGTGATAAGTATTCACCAAATTTACCATGTCCACTTAAAAATTGTGTCAAAACAAAATTTGGTACAAGAGTTTCACATTTTCCTCTGTCATATACACTAAGGAAAAATAATGTTTTTGTTAAACTTCCATTTGGAGTTGTTAGCCATTGTTAGTTCCATTCTTCAAGAATATGGTGATGTATTGTTCTCCTTACAGTAGAAATAGGACATAAGAGTATGTCACAGGAAGATTGGATTCTGCAGCAATCAGCTCTCTCGTTACCTAAAATAATGGCATTTAAAATGACAATGGTATTTAAAGAAACAGTTGCTTTATATGGAAGACACCTGCTAATGCACGGGAAAATATGGGGACAAGTTCCTCATTTCCATTATCTAGGATGTAATTTTGATTTTAAATATGACAAGTACATTGAGAGGAAAGTTATAAATTTCAAAACGTGCTGTTCTAAAATTACAAAAACATATAGTGATAAATATCCAGTTGCAGAAATAAAGTACGTAAGGGTGCATTTAAGCTAATGGCATTCATAAAATAAAAAAATAAATAACAGGACCAGTTTGAATGTTTTCCCTTTTAACGATAAAATTGACTAAAATATACTGAACAGATCATGTCCATGGAATTACAGATAAAAATAAACAGTTTTAACTGGGCCATCAGCTGCCAGGTTTTAGTAGCCTCTGCGGTTAGACAGAAATTCCTCGTACTGGATTTTCTTTGCGTACCGGTAACTCTGGCAGGGGGCAGTCACTTAGGCACGCATAAAACCATATATCTGGGTAAGGTTGGAATCCACACCCTTGGGATTAGTAAGGCAGTGTGTGAGTTACTCACAGATGATGATTCGCAAGAAAGGGTTTGTGATAAAACTCGAAACAGGTGAGATCACAAAATTACTGAAGGTAGAAGAAGAAGGACTTAAAATAACTAAAATAACTGAAGTTAAGTAAACATGGGACACGCTTTCAAATTCAAATACAAAGCAGGTGTTCCATCAGAGTAGTACCAAGGCATAATTTAAGGTCTGCCAAGTAAAAGATGGTAAGCCGGGGCTGAAGAGGGACAGAAGTTTGAGCTCTTTTTCTGGAGCTTAGACTTCCATGGAGCTTAGACTTACCCGACATTCGTCTTGAAGGATAAGGGAAAATCTCACCCTGGCCGAGATTCGAACTCGGTACTTCTTTTAATGTAAATTTATATTGAGGAATTAATCCTTAAAGAATTAATCCTTTTAAATACATTACTCCGGTATATGGGTGATTTTTGATTAATTAGAGCCAACTGAAAAATTCAAATGCCATTACCGGGATTTGAACCACGGATCTACTGGTTTCCGTCCAGTTACTCTACCCTTGAGCTACCATGGTCAACGTGCCTTCCTGACATTAAATTCTCCAATTGACTCATCATATTTTCCCGGTAGACCACTTTAGGGTTCTCAAATTTGAGGCAACTACTTGTGGCGACTTACTATTGTAAGTACTTAATTACCAGGATTTTTATCGTAGATTATTTTTTAATGTAAATTTATATTGAGGAATTAATCCTTAAAGAATTAATCCTTTTAAATACATTACTCCGGTAGATGGGTGTTAATGTCAGGAAGGCACGTTGACCATGGTAGCTCAAGGGTAGAGCAACTGGACGGAAACCAGTAGATCCGTGGTTCAAATACCGGCCATGGCATTTGAATTTTTCAGTTGGCTCTAATTAATCGGTACTTCTTGCTAGACGTAAGGGAATGCAAACTAAATTTTCCAAAGTTTTATAATTGCAACATGGATATTCGTATATTACACAAATGTTATAAATATAAAGTTTATAAATAATTATAGTTTATGAATTACTTGTTTTTCTATTCTAATCCAAGGTAACTACCAGAGGCGCATCCATATAACGGAGCATACGTTTAATGCAACCTGAGAAGTCTGGTCTACCAGAGCATTGCTGTGATAACGACCATAGAGCCAACATTTCGGGATAGGACCATCTTGGCAATATACAACAGTTACTGGGAGCGGAGAATTAAGGCCGTTTTGGCCATTTCCTCTGAGAGGAGCACGCTTTCGTGATGTTGGATTTCAGTTCAGCTCCTCTTGGAAACCGGGGTTAAAATGGAAATCCGTCGACTTACGAAGCATATATCTATACAGCTTGATCATCAGGTTTAGTTGCTACGTTCCATTGACCCAATTAATTTTCCATACTCATGCCATCTCCTGACCTGACATTTAATTTGCTGAAAATATTCTTATGATCAGTTATGCTTGTATTGATAGTGTTTTGTCTTTGTTGACATTTGTGTTATATCCTGATGATGTTAAAATATCCTGATGATTGGAGAGGTGTACGCTCCCGAAACATTGATTTCTAATCGTCTTTTCACCTGAATTGCTTCCCGAGAAAATCTCGAACATATTGGTCGCCAAGGAAGCTCAAGTCTTATTTAATTTCTGTAAAGTAGATATAGTATTGAAATTTACTACAATTCTTTAAAAAGGTAAAATTTTTAATAATAAAAAGTCTGGTATTTATCAGTTTAATTGTTTAGATTCTGATAAAGTTTATAGTGCAGAGATAAAACGTAATTTAGAAACCAGAAAGAAAGAAGACTTTCGTTAACATTAAGTATAGACAGATTGATAAATCGGCCGTAGGAGATCATTTTTGGTCATTTAAGCATGAAATAAATTCTGAAGTTAAATTATTAAAACAATTAAATGGTACAATAGATATATTGGTTTGGGAAAATTATTTATAGTAAAAAATAAACATCGCGTAATGAATTTTGAAATACTGGCAGTCGATTATGTTTTTAGGTTTATTTCATTTTCAGGTTTTGGTAACACTGGCAAAAACATAATGACATCAACCTCATGGACAACGAGGTTCTTTGAGTTGATGATGTGAATGAGTTTTCACGAAGTCGCCATTTTCTTTTCAGTGTATAGTATTTATTGCTTTACTGCAGTTAACTTCGTTTTTACGTATTCAAACTCATGTTTATAATTAGGAGACAAAACACAGTATGATGATGAAGTAGAAGACGGAGAATTGTGGTTGTTTAAGGAACATCATGTATTATTATTAGTAAACCAAAATCTTAAAACTGGTTTTGCCAATATATTCTTAACACTACTGTGAAACAGTATCACGCAATAAAAACACTCACTTTGGGTAGCAATGAGGTCGAACTGCGACAGAAGGAGTCAAACGGCGCATGCGCTATTAATCTCTAATCACAGTGGTTGCAGAAACACAAGGTCTTGCAGTGCCCGGGGAAACCACCTGACTGTGAACGCTGCCAAGGTCACGGCTTCTGCCTTAACTGCTTTATTTCCTTCCTTATTATTATCGTCTCCCTGTACTCTCTCAGATGTGGCGGTAAGAATACTTCTTTTCATGGATTTTAGAGTTATTAGTTCCTTTATGGAAATATGCATTTATTAGAATTCATTTTGAAACATTAATGTTAAACATTCAGAACATTTAGATAAAGGTGTTTTAATTGCTAAAACTTATCTCCTCTTCAGTCTCACTGACGTTACTGCCGTTTAATTTCCCAATTATTCTGAACTTTATTCCTACAAAACGTTTATTCCAAAAAGTATTCGTCTAATGCATAAGTTTATTTTAGTTAATTGATTTAAATTAATCATTGACCATTGTTTTAGTAGAACTAAGCGCAAAATTATTGTTAACTATCACATGGGAGAGGTGCAAATTCCACAGGTGGACAGCTTCAAATACTTGGGAGTGTACCTAGCAAGTAATGCTGGATGGGACGAACAAGTAAATTCCACATCTAGGAATGCGTGGAAGGCATTACATTTCGTAACGAGAATATTGAAAAAGGGGAGCGCTAGGTCCAGGGAAATTGCCTACAAAGCCTTAGTGCGGCCGGTTATGGAATATGGAGCAGCATGCTGGGACCCGTATAGAGCTAACCAAATCGATCCGTTAGAAAAAAATACAGAAGAGGGCAATAAAATTCATAAAAAGAGGCAAGTATTTTGGGTCTATGAAAGGAGATGAGACTAAATGGGAGGAATTAAGAATAAGGCGTAAAAAACATAGGTTGGTAGCATTATTCAAAGCTAATGCTGGTGTAAAGGCATGGGTGGACGTTAGTGTAAGGTTAGATAATCCGGATTATTATGGACGAAACGATCATAGGATAAAATTAAGGGTAGAAGATACAGGACCGACGTAGGAAAATTTTCTTTTGTTAATAGAACCATTGAAGAATGGAATGAATTGCCTGTAGCAGTCTTTCAGGGCTGTCCCCTGTCGCTGAAGAAATTTAGAAAAAATCTAGATGGTTTATAGTTTAACTTTTAAATTATAATGGTATATAATATGTAAATAGAGAAGTAATTAGATATGTTTTAAGTGACTAAATTTAAAATATCATGTTTGTATTGTTTATTGTGTTATTGTTGTAAATCTAGTATTTGTAATTTTATCTGTATTCTTAACTCTGCCACCGGGTAGTACCCAATTGCAGTGAATAAATACATACATTTCTTCACACTAGTCATATATAGGCTAAGGTTTTTGATACATGGAATCAACATGAAAAATTCAATGCCATGGCACGTTGGCCATGTCAGGACGGCACGTTGGCCATGGTAGCTCAATGGGATAGAGCGACTGGACGGAAACCAGGAGATCCGTGGTTCAAATCCCGGCCATGGCATTGAATTTTTCATGTTGACTCTATGTATCAAAAACCTTAGCCTATATATGGCTAGTGTAAAGAAATTATTAATTTCCATCAATAATCTAAAATAACAAGAGTTAAATGATGAATCCTGGGACCAAAGTACTTACAATAGTAAGTCGTTACAAACGGTGTACCTCGAATGCGAGAGCCCCTAGTGGTCTACCGGGGAAATATGAGTCAAATGGAGAATTTAATGTCAGGACGGCACGTTGGCCATGGTAGCTGAATGGGATAGAGCGACTGGACGGAAACCAGGAGATCCGTGGTTCAAATCCCGACCACGGCATTGAATTTTTCATGTTCACTCTATGTATCAATGCCATGGCACGTTCGCCATATCAGGACGGCACGTTGGCCATGGTAGCTCAATGGGATAGAGTGACTGGACGGAAACCAGGAGATCCATGGTTCAAATCCCGGCCATGGCATTGAATTTTTCATGTTGACTCTATGTATCAATGCCATGGCACGTTGGCCATGTCAGAACGGCACGTTGGCCATGGCTGCTCAATGGTATAGAGCGACTGGACGGAAACCAGGAGTTCCGTGGTTCAAATCCCGGCCATGGCATTGAATTTTTCATGTTGACTCTATCCATCAAAAACCTTAGCCTATATATGGCTAGTGTAAAGAAATTATTAATTTCCATCAATAATCTAAAATAACAAGAGTTAAATGATGAAGCCTGGGACTTAAGTACTTAGGATACTAAGTCGCCACAAACGGTGTATCTAGAATGCGAGAGCCCCTAGTGGTTTACCGGGGAAATATGAGTCAAATGGAGAATTTAATATCAGGACGGCACTTTGGCCATGGTAGCTCAATGGGATAGAGCGACTGGACGGAAACCAGGAGATCCGTGGTTCAAATCCCGGCCATGTCATTGAAGTTTCATGTTGACTCTATGTTTTAAAATCATGAGTTTATGTTTATGGACCTATGGATAGTGGAAAAGCATCAGAATAAAGTACAGCAGGGTCACTGAACATGTAGTATCTATTCATATAAACATAGTTAAACATCCAAAAGTAAAGATATTCAGTATAGGAAGCAAAGTAAGTATTCGTCTCCATTTCAAGGTGTAGAATGTTACGGTTAGTACTTAGTAGGCCCTCCATTTCTCTTTATAATCTCTTGTATTCTCCTTGGCATGCATTTCACCAGTGTGTTGTTTCCACTGTAATTTTAGGACATTCCTCTATTAGAGTGTTATTTAGATCCTTTATATTAGATATCTGATGATTCCTAATATTTTTATCCAGTACACTCCACAAATTCTCTATTGGATTCATGTCTGGAGATTGCAGTGGTGTCGACATCCATCGTGGAGTATTATACAACAACCATAGCCTTGCATCTAGATCTGTGTGTTTTGGATCATTATCGTCTGTCAAAATATAATCCTCAGAAAGACCCATATTACTCACACTTCTGGACAGATGTGTTTTTAGGATGTTTATATAAACCTTGTGGTCCATAATTCCATCAATAAAACACAAATCCCCCATACCATTTGCAGTCATGCAGCCCCAAACAAGTACTGAACCGCCTCCATGTTTAACTGAAGCTGTTATATTTATGTCTTCAACCTCACAATTCTTTTTTCTCCACACTATCACTCGTCCTTTTGACTTAAAGAGCTCAAATTGACTCTCGTCAGTAAATACAACCTTCTTCCAAAAATCAAACTCATCGTATTTATGTTCTTTTGCAAAAGCAACTCGCTTCTTTCTGCTGATTTTACTGATGTATGGTTTTGTACGGGCTGTTCGGCCTCCATACTCAGCTTCATAAAGCATATTTCTTATAGTTTCTGCTGAAACAGACTTTCCTGTGTGTTTGAACTGCAATAGCAAGTTTTGGAGCACTTAGTTTAGGATTTTTCTTGACTTCTCTAAGTAATTGTCGTTTCTCCATTTCGGATAGACTGCAGGACGACCTCTTCTTGATTGATTTTCGTAAGTTTTGTTCTGATCAAACCTGTATATGATAGTCTTCACTGTACTGGTAGTCTTCTAATGATTTCTCCAACTTCTTGAAAATATTTTCCTTTTTTAAATAACCTGATGCAAATTTCTCTCCCTTCCTTTGTAGTTTCACGACGTTTTCGATCCATATTACTTAAATAGCAGTCAACGGCTTTGAAAACAGAGATGGAACTGTCAACGACAGTGGATGAAAAACAACTGCTTAAGAAAATGGAATTGGCCCCAATCTTATTTAGTACCTATACCTATGATCTTCCTGACTTGGCCCATACCTCCATAGCCTTATACGCTGATGATACTGTTTTATATCATTCCGGCACAGATCTCCCTACAACTATTCACACGCTACAAACCTCTCTTGACTGCCTCGTTGAATGGTTCGATACTTGGCGCATACGTCTAAACACGCAAAAGACCGCAGCTAAGATTTTTAGCTTACGTCGCATCTCCAACTCTCCCGAATTGCATATTAAGCATGAATCAATTCCCTGGCTACCTCCTACCATCTCCGTCAAATACCTTGGAGTAATGCTGGACATTAAACTTACTTGGCGAGCCCATATTGATCGACTTATCAAGTTGGCATCAGGACGACTTTCAAAACTCGGTCCGCTACTTCACAGACACACTCCTCTTGGGATTGAATGCTCTCTGCTTCTCTTCAAATCTCTTGTCCGGCCACTTACCACATATGCTTCCCAGGAATGGGGTACGGCTAGCAACACTCATCTCCGAAGGCTACAGGTCCTGCAAAATCGATTTCTGCGCATCGCCACGGATGCCCCTTGGTTCGTAAGAAATCATCAACTGCATAAAGAACTTGGTCTCCTTCCTCTTCACCAGTACATACGTCAGATCGCCTCTCGCTTCTTTTCAAACCTGCCAGATGTTCCAGGAGCTGTGATGTACGACATCGGCGTACGAACCCGCCAGCCCACGCGCCTGAAGAGATGACTCCCACAGGATCTCCTCCTTAGTGACTCTGATTGAAAAAACTATGAATATTGTTTCACAATGACTGTTGTTCTTATCTCTTTGATTACTTGTTTGTTTTAATTAACTTATTTTTCTCTTGTTTCACAGTGTTAAGAAGATAATAGGAGCCAACTTGGTTTTCCTTACATGTTATTATATAGTTCATAGAGATTCAATTAGCCAACAAGGATCTGTAAAGCATGTACTGCTGATCGATCATTGCATAAAATAAAAAAAGAAAAGAAAAGGGACGGAGTGTGTGTCAACGAGGCACCATACCTAGGATCTTGTACTTGTTTGACATCAAATAGGATATGATTTTAAATGACGTGGAGTTGTTCACTAACTAAGCAATATATGAACTCAAATTGTGCTTTATTTTTCAATCTGCATATCCACGGATGTAAGGAAATAGTTACTGTTCTTTTCTTATCTATATTTTTCTGATTGTGCTTGTTATATTTTATGTGGTATGATAGACGAATACTTTTTGAAGTATATGTAATTAAAAATTATGCACCCGTGGCGAGGGCGTGACTTTCAAAGCGAGGGAAGCTCCAAATTTTCCTAGAGCTGGCCCATATCTCGTGAACTGGAGCCTAAAATGGAGAAAGTACGAAATTCACACACTTTTGCTATTATGCGCTCAAAACATCTGAAACGATGACCCTGAGCGTCAGCCCAGATGCCGAACCTGATTTACTGGGAATTAGAGACATGCTGCCTATTCAATTAAGACACCAAAAAACAAAAGCGATGCGAGGCACTTTACAATAGCATTCAGTATCTGTATCTCAGTCTCGTTGCAAAGCGAAGGAAGAGTGGTGGACATTAAAACTCCTTAACCGATCTATGATTCATTTTAAATCAATGCAACAAAATACGTGGTGACTACAGGTGTAAATTTGTGACTGGAATTTCAAACTACGGAATGTCGTGTGATGAATGTGATCAGAGAGAGCTATTAATAGTATCATCACCAGATTCTGGAAACAGAAATAAATAATTGACCTTGTAGGTGATGACTGCAGTGCAACGCAAGATACGCAGTCAGCTGGCACATGGTTTGTGTGCGTCTTGACCTTGTCAGCAGCGCTGCACGACTTGGTAAGTTACTTAATTTCTCTCTTATTATTTGGAATCCCAATCTGAATTTTTTCCTGAGGTTATATGGCATCATGAGGTTAGTTTTAAAATTTTTTCGGAATTCATTTTTGTAAAATGCTAGCATTGATAATAATATTTGTAGTCTTAATGCCTTTGTGAAAATATAAATATTGCACGAACTACTTCTGTTCAATGTGTAAATGAAGTATGCATTTACATTTAGTAAATGAGCCAAAGATTACATTTTATACCAAAAATAACCAGATATATTCACATTAATGTAGAACAATGGGCGCAAAATACCCAAATGTTTAATGCTTTTTATTGGCCAAATAATTAAACCAGAAACTAACAAAGAAATACGTGTATCATTTTTTCATTCATAGAACATATAAACACAATATCAATGAAATCGGAGACACGAAGGTCAATTTTCCACGAAATTTGTGTGATTTGACATGGAATGACTCCTGTGCGACATAATCACTTTGCGTAGTCAAGGACGACCTGCGAACAAAACGTTGTACAGTCTTCAGCGAAAGTGTGCCACATCTAGTTGTATTTTCAACAGTGTTTATTTTATTTAATTCTTATGATATTAATAATTTGGCTCCTACGTTTTCAAAGTTAAGTAACAAAGTATTACATAGTCATGGAATAGAAATTGTTGCAAATGTGCTTGACTTCTTGAAACAAGAAGCAGAAATGAAAGAAGAAATTGTATGTTCACCCGAATTCCACAAGGGCCTAAAGAGAGTGAATGAAAGAGTAGCCAACTCAACTGGTGTTTCATTGAGTTTCGTTTACAGAGTTCTCAAAAATAAGAAATATCACGAGAACGAAGCAGTGCCATTTGATACTCCTGGGACAAAAACATAAGGCCCCTAAACGTCTTACAGAAATAAATGATTCTGATGAATGCGTCATTCGGCGCACGATTTACAATTTCTATGTGGAAGAAAAAATCTGCCAACAATGGGCAAATTGCTCATCAAGCTTGTGGCCGTCCATCTTAAACAGCCACACGTTCGGGCGCTATATGTAGTGGTATTAATGAAAATTAATTGTTCTTTCACACTAGCCGTGTGTAGGACTCACTATGAGAGGGTAGAGCCAGAATGAAAAATTCAATGCCATAGACGGGATTTGAACCACGGATCTTCTGGCTTCCCTCCAGCCGCTCTAAACCATTGAGCTGCTATGGCCAACCTGTCGACGTGACATTAAATTCTAAAACTGACTCGTATTTTTTCCGGTAAACCACTAGGAGTTCTCATAAACACATGAGACAACTACCTTAATGGCGACTTACTATGCTGTAAGTACTTTAAGGCCCGGGCTTTATAGTTCGGACCACTATTAGGTACAATTAGTGGAAATTAATTGTTCTTTCACACTAGCCGTTAATTTTTCAGCCTGGCTCTACCCTTTCATAGTGCGTCCTACACACAGCTTGTGTTAAAGAACAATTTCCAATAATTGTACCTAATAGTGGTCCGAACTATAAAGCCCGGGCCTTTAAGTACTTACAGCATAGTAAGTCGTCATTAAGGTAGTTGTCTCATGTGTTTATGAGAACTCCTAGTGGTTTACCGGGAAAAACACGAGTCAGTTGTACCTAATAGTGGTCCGAACTATAAAGTCCGGGCCTTAAAGTACTTACAGCATAGTAAGTCGTCATTAAGGTAGCTGTCTCATGTGTTTATGAGAACTCCTAATGGTTTACCGAGAGAAACCCGAGTCAGTTGGAGAATTTTATGTCAGGTTGGCACGTTGGCTATAGTAGCTCAAATGGTTAGAGCGGCTGGACGGAAACCAGAAGATCCGTGGTTCAAATCCCGGCTATGGCTTTGAATTTTTTTAGTCTGGCTCTACCCTTTCATGTAGCGGTATTCCTTCGCTGCAAGCACAATTCTTTCCCATCTCGTCAGTTTGTGCGGCTCAGTTTCTTCAGGTCACTAATTTTATCGTCTGAATTGAATTTTTCTGTCACGCCGTGGCTCAGTGGTTAGACCGCTTGGCTCTCACCAAGGCGGCGCGGGTTCGATCCCAGGCGACCACAAAGTGAGATTTGTAGTGGACAACACGGCGTTGGGGCGGGTTTTCTCCGGGATCTCCAGTTTCCCCGCCATCTCATTCCACCGGTGCTCCATCTTCAGTGTCATCGCCTGCGGTACCGTATGTAGTAAACGTGAGCGTTAAACATTACAAATTTCAAATTGAATTGAATTTGATTAAATATATAATTTAATTGTGTAATCTGGATTACATTTTACTGGAACTTTCTTTCTTAACCAATCACCGTAGGTTACCTCCAACACATCCATGAATCCTTATTTTCAAGTTAATATATAATTTCTGTTAATTAATTAAAATTCCTCACTTCTGTACGTCTACTCATAACTAACAAGATTACAGAACATATATCTATCTGAAGATTATTGGTTTTGTGTTACTATCGTTACTCCTCTGTTAATTTTATGATTGGCCGATTTACTGCTACGTCACCACATTACGTAATACAATTATTACTACGGCCAATCACGAAATGACACATATTTTTTATACCGTCATCACACGCCCCACAAATATTCAGATCAACTGGATATTTATATAAAAAGTTCTAACTAAAACATATCGTTACAAGCTAAAAGAGGGGATTAGCCCTCAAGTTGGTGCTAAAGCCTCAGTGCAATTATAAAAGATTTGGGTTTCAACTGGAGAAAAAGTAAATCAAATAGGAAAGTTCTGACACAGAGGTATGGCATACGATCACAGCGGGAAGCTTACCTTACTCTTCTCCGGAAGTACAAATCAGATCGAACAATAATATATGATTTTTTTTGTGTAGTTTTTCGTCCTCCAATCTTAAGTCATATAGGACGGTGAATGAAATTGGTGAAATGATGCTCTAATGAACGTGGGTCCATGGAACTTAGAGCTACCTGACATTTGTCTTTAAGCATAAGGGTAAACCCCGGAAAAACCTTATCCAGGTAACTCACCCTGACCGAGATTCGAACTCGGGACCTCTTGAACCTCGGGACATGCTACCATCTACGTTTTCGAGGCGGGCTAATATATGAAGATGAGTCGTACATACTGTTGCATGGTGGGTGTTGAGTTTCCTCTCAGTTCGGCTGCATTATGTGGCATGGGTTTGACTCCTTAGGTCGTCAGCCTCACCAGTGATAATTTGAAAATATCGATGTTCTCGGCTGCTCTCGGAGTTAACCTAACAGTCATGAATATAGAATCTGTGGCAAGGATCTCCTGATTCAGGGCATATTGGGTGGATCAATTAGGGTACTTGGAAAGAAACACAGGTTAATTCTCTTATGACGATCGGTTGAATTTCAATTACTTTCGAAATACATGTTAATTAGACAAGCTCTGAATGGTAGGCTTCGCGCTGGCGTGGTTGTACTCCAGTGTCTACAACACGACTCATCAGATTGGCACCCAGCTAAAAAACTACCTGAGGCCGCGCCGTGGCTCAGTGGTTAGACCGCTTGGCTCTCACCAAGGCGGCCCGGGTTCTATCCCAGGCGACCACAAAGTGAGATTTGTCGTGGACAACACGGCGCTGGGGCGGGTTTTCTCCGGGATCTCCGGTTTCCCCAGCCATCTCATTCCACCGGTGCTCCATCTTCATCTCATGTATCATCAGTGTCACCGCCTGCGGTGCCGTATGTAGTAAAAGCGGGCGTTAAACACTACACATTTCATTTACAAACTACCTTTAATTGAACGCGATATCTTTAGTTTACTCGTCCGTTCAGTTTGGCCAACAGTAGCCAAATAACTTTAATGAACGCAATATCTGTCCGTGTGCTGCCGCACGATGGTCTATCTCGACCCTCAGCTACCGACTGCCTTGGATATATATTTATTCCCAGATAGGTCACTTCGCTTCCCCCTTCAGTTCATTATTTTTAATTAGTTGGTCTGTAGAACGCATATGGAGTCCCATTTACGAGAACCTCACTCCAGACCATCTAGGATGTCCCCTTCCTGTCAAGAAATAAAATGTGAAATGTGTAGTGTTTAACGCCCGCTTTTACTACATACGGCACCGCAGGCGATAACACTGATGATACATGAGATAAAGATGGAGCACCGGTGGAATGAGATGGCGGGGGAAACTGGAGGTCCCAGAGAAAACCCGCCCCAGCGCCATGTTGTCCACCACAAATTTCACTTTGCGGTCGCCTGGGAAGGAACCCGGGCCGCCTTGGTGGGAGCCAAGCAGTCTAGCCACTGAGCTACGGCGTGGCCATTCCTGTCAAGGCTATTCTTGAAAATAATACCGGGTGCGACCCTTAAAATTTATGTTTGCGGTCGGCCTTTCCTAGGGGAGAAAAATCCTACCGATTCAGAGTCCGGAACATACTTGAAAATGCACACCAGATATTTGTTTCAATACATGTATATATTCCTTAACAGTTAATTAATCAACTCGAGGAACAGAGTACCGTTTCAATATCACACCTAAAAGTTGGACTGACGACACTGAATTAGGTTTACACGCACCTGTTGCTAATGGACAACGACTTATTATCGTCCATGCTGCTGGAAAGTTCTCTTTTGTTCCAAATGCCCTTCTCATATACAAATCGCAACAGAAATCGGGAGATTTTCATCAAGAAATGAATACAGAAAATAATATGAAGTGGATCAACACCATGTTAATACATAATATGTCTGCTAGGTCAGTTCTGGTTATCGACAATGCTTCTTACCATCACACCCAAATTGAGAGAACAACCACCTCAAAGACCTTGAAAGAAGAGATGAGAGCTTGGCTACATAGGCATGAGAGAAACAAAGTTATATGACTTAATTGAAGGTAACAAACCACTTCACAAGTTATACATACTAGACCAGATACTAGAACAGCTTGGCCATAATGTACTTAGTCTGCCACCGTATCACCCAGATCTGAACCGAATCGAATTAATGTGGGCTAATATCAAAAAATGGGTGGCATGCATAAATATCACTTTTAAATTAAAATATGTCTACCTATTGTGTCGGCAGCGATTTACGTAAACTGGTGGAGCAGAATGAGAAAATATATGTGGACATGTAGTGCAAGTAAAGATTTTATATACAAAAGGTTAGAAAAAATAAATATATAAAATGTAAATGATGTTTCCACTTTTAAAAAAGAAAAAAAATTATATTATAAAATTAAAAATTTAAAAAAATATTTCAAATAAGTTGGTATTGTGACTTTGTGGGTTCGTGAAATTAAAAGTCCAATTGAATTGCACAAACTAAGAAAGTTCTTAATTTCCACCGACTTACAGTTGAACACTTGCCAATTACACAGAATTACGTAATGCACACAATTACGATTCACCAGTTCGTCCGTTACAGTTCCGCTTTGCCCCTGCAACTACGTACACTCCTCCGATGCACGTACACAGTCTTCTCGTCCGTACACTAGCACGGCGCTCCTACGCTGCTCGCCAAGAACTGAACTCACTAGCCAACTGCAGCCCCCTTTTAGTAGGGATATCGCTTTTTCTCGAAGTCTCGCGATTCAGTGAATCATCCTGCAGGTTCTAGACGTCAAGGAGGGGGAAAGAGATGGCTAACGATGTTTTTCCAAGCATCCTCCTCGTTACCGCTACAAGACAGATGGGTAGGCGTGTTCGAATGTTTCCCATCTCCTGCCATCCTGCTGCCGGTCGGTTCTATCGGGAGTACCGACGAGCGGGTGACATTATAATATTGGCACCTCAACATGAAGACAGCATAGAACATTTACTACAGTGTTCTAAAACAGACAAACATTCAGATAACAAAAAATCTGCTTTTAATCAGGTTAACTGTTCAGAATGCGCTAAGATTTTCATTGGTAGGACCAAACCTATTTAGAAACCAGAGGGAAGGAACATTTGAGAAATATTAAATATAAACAAACAGATAAATCGGCCGTGTCTGATCATTTGTGGTCATCTAAACATGAAATAAGCCCAGAAGTTAAATTATATTGAAACAATTGAACGAAATGATGTATTTAATGGTTTAGGAGAAAAAATTTACTTTGAAAAAATAAGATCGTGTGATGAATTTTGATATCCCACAAGTAGACGTCATCAATAAATTTGTGTTGTCCCCGGTAGATGGCAGTAAGATAGGGAACTAATCTTCAAATTCCGGAAGGTGGTCAAGGTGAGCCAGTCAGTGTGACAGTGTCGTCCGTGTCTAGCTGACAGGTTTAAACTTTTTTTATATTTTTTTATTGATCGATCAGCAGTACAGTGCTTTACAGATCAGAGTGAAAAGAAGGTAACAGTACAATAAGAACAATAACACTCAGGGGTAGGCTAACAAGCCGCCCCCTAACTACATTAAGTTAGAACTCATATAATACTCTCTGAGAAATTATGTCAATATTGAAGATGTAAGACAGACATCAAGCACTAGAATCACTCGAATCAGATGTATCACTCAGAAACAGGTCCTGTGGTAGTCTCCTCTTCAAGCGTGAGGGCTGGCGCGTGCGGACGCCGATGTTATAATGCACAGCTCCTGGAACTTCTTGTAGCGTGGAAAAGAAACAACGAGCGATCCTGCGGATGTAGTCGTGAAGAGGCAACAGTCCTAGTTCGTGATGGAGCTGCTGATTACGGATGAACCATGGAGCGTTGGTAGCGATGCGCATGAAGCGATTCTGTATGACCTGAAGACGACGCAGATGACATGAGTGTGCGGCCCCCCACACTTGGCAGGCATATGTAATAAGCGGACGAACGAGTGATTTGTAGAGTAACAATGAAGACTGTAGGCCGAGGTTGGAACGGCGATGCAACAGAGGTGAGAGTTTTGAAAGTCGCCCGGAGGCCAGTGATATAAGACGATCGATATGAGCACGCCAGGTCAGTCCAGAGTCCAAAAGTACTCCAAGGTATTTAACGAGGTTGAAAATGAAGCAAACTTGCTTCGGAACTCGAGAGGTAGTCCTAGTCCGGCGGGGCTGTTTTTCTTTTTCCCTGTCCGGGTGTCTTATGCCGCAGTACCTAACCACTTTGTGGCTTAACCTGCGAAATGAGCTAATTGGTTTCATGTTCTGCTGTGGTGTTTGAATTTTTTGAGAAATTTGGAATGGGATGCCCTTGTTTAATTCTCGTAGGCAGCTGCACTTAGGGCCTGTATTACGATCTCCGGTTAATAGCAGAAGTTTGTTACCTTTCAGTTATCAGTAACCATTGGTTAGGTTCAGTTCCTCGTATTACAAACTCGATATACCTGAAGGTTTGTTGTCCTGTGCATTATGGTGGAATGTAAACGGTTGGCAATATTTTCCACTAGAATTTTACCGTGTTTGCAATGCTATCTTGTGTTTAGAATGTGAAATAGCGGGAAAACACATGTAGTATCATCAGGAATCTTGTTTTAACTTTTTATTAGCTGCTTTCTGTATCTTTCCGTGGTATTTTCATTAATAGTTCATCCGCAATAAGGTCTAGCATAGTTCGTTTACAGTTTAGACTTTTTTCCATAGCGTTAGATTCCTTTTCATGTCGTTAGGTTAGTGTTATAGGTTATATAGGTTCCCTTAGGTTAGTGTTATTATAGATTAGGTGAGATATATGGAAAATCTATGGAATGCCTTGTTAATTTATGAACACCAAGAGATTTCCAGTCATTTTTTTTTTAAATAAGGCCACATAACTGTTATTAATTTTGATAAAAGCATTTGGATAAATATAATTTGGCTAAAATCATTTGGTTAGTAGTTTATCTTCATGAATAAATCACCTCTTCTTGTATAAATTATCATTTCACAGAGGTATATGCAAAGAGGGAAGGTCCACAAATTATAAGTCATCCATGAATAAAAGCAAGGTTATAAAATATGCATCCTGGGACCAGTAACTTGGTACCTGATTTTTTTTTTCAACATAATATATTTGGCTAGTTGAGTCACAGCATTGTGCCCTTGATTGAAAAGCGTAATTGAACAAATAAATGGCTTCATTTAAATACCACAGGATACAAGATGGGCAGGTATTAACATTTCTTTACGTGTGCATTTCGCAGCAAATATATTTATGTACTACATTTGCACAATCTATAGTAGGTACGGCAAGAATCATAAGTAATACTTCAACTTGCATTGATACAGCGCTCACACTGCATAAATCGCAATATAATTAGCTTATAGTATTCATTAGGGCACATTGTAGGGCAAAACTATTATGGTATTGTACATATAATTAGCTACATTACATGTGTGAACAGCGTTTGCAATGACGATTTGGACATCGATACAAGTTACATAACCTAAAAATTTTGTTTTATTCACTGTTTGCTTTACAGCTTGTTACTTTCCTCTGGTAATGCTTTAACGAAGCGCAAATTAAACATTGCACCCACTATTAGCAAAATCGAATGTTTACTACTTCAGCATGTTTCTGAACATTTATACCTACCCACCTACACATATAGTATTTCGTGTAATTTCCGGTATAGGTTTAACATGCTTTGTTTATTGCATTTATGTTCGTTAAAACATAATATGGTCACATAAAATATTGCATTGCTTGCAACACGTCACTGACACGATGGGACACTAGAAATTATCATTCCATTACCTATTACGGCAAGTTACCTAATACTCCTGTGGTTTATTTTATTTTATATTCAACATGTCAATCTTTCCGCATTCTAATTCTGTTAGCTCTTCTTTTATTAAATAAATACTGTTATAACATTTCATCCTCAGAATTGCTGTCAGCATTCAATCTGGCACGGAGGTGCGCCATTTTGCTTTTTGTGTGCGAAGGTAAACTCCAAGTTATCTCACTAATGCTACTCAAGGCGAGGGTTAGTTTACCTCCAGAAATAACTCTCAGTTGGCCCTTAACCGAAGGTCGTAATACCGACATCTGCGTGTAACTCCAAGTTAACCATTAACCGACACCTTAACCGGAGATTGTAATACAGGCCCTTAATCGTTCTCCCGTCTTGGAAGACACGATTTAAGTTTTTGCTCCGTTTTGGTTACGGGTTGTATATCGCTTGATCCATCAGGTGTAAAAATTGGTCCCAGAGACATCTGAGGTAGGTCCCAAAGGATTGAAAATAAGATAACAGGGAAATTATGTTGATATACAGTTTAGTTATTCTTAATACTTAGCTTACTTCACTGCCAGCAGTTTCAGTATTTTACATAAATAAATAATTAACTAAATAAATGCTAAAATAAATACATTTAGAAATAAATAAATGAATGAATAAATAAATAAATAAGCAAACAAACAAATACACTGTTATAAAGATACAAAACAAACAAATTAAATTCTAAACTAACTGTCGTTTGACAATATCCAGTGCTGAATTTCCTTAGATATACTGATTCACCAGTTTGATATATTTGTTAGACGTCGATACTGACAAAACAAATATAAACTATTTTAACAAAACTAACAGTTACATTATGGTAATTCAGCACCTACTATTTGGTGTGTTCTTTCGTCTCTGATGTGTAGTATGTATCCACGATCTATCGCTGTTATAAAATTCGGAGAAATTTTCTGAAACCATGCACCAAGTCCTTGATAAATGTTCATTTGACTTTTGGTCCATCGCTAATGTGACATAATCGAACGGAGAACCTCCTATCCTAAAGCTTTGTACAAAATTGACAGGATCTGGTAATGACAAGCAACCCACATACCTTTAATCAACGATCCTTGAGGACGGCTTTGTGAATTTGGTCGCTTTCGTGTTGGCTGTAGCGGTTTTGGGATGCCCCGCACGCTCATTACCTATACACGATCAAGCTTAAATTCAGCAGCCCTCTATTTAATCAACGGAAATGAAGGGGAATAAACCTTTAATGTCGATTCAAACTCATTTTTACTTCTGTTGGAACTAAACCCCGCCTAACGAAGTATTTGATTACAGTTCATATTTTGGTGTGGTATATATTACAGAAAAATTAGCATTAGTTTGTCTACAGGATCGTCCAAACAAGTGACTACTTACGTATCTGAAGTTTTACAGTGTATCATTTAAATTGTTAAACATATGTACTCTCAAAGTAACTTTTCTAATTCACCTCATATCTGAGAGTTTAATGTGTACATTACTGTTGCATAGTTACAACTGAAGATGTATGTTGAATTAATAGCAGGCCATAAATTAAGTCGAAATCAAATACAAATTAGTATCTTCAAACTCCATAAAATGCCTTTTACACGATAATACCAGGACTGTCCAGTAAAGAATGATCACAACTTTTTTTGACAATGTACCTTTACTCATCCTCATTATTTTGATGGTCCTTCACAAAATGGTCTCCCCTGAATGCGATGTACTTGTCCCAGCGTTTCTGCTAGTCTTCAAAGACATGCTGGAAACCATTTTTGAGAGATCCTTCAAAATCGCCTCCACAGCCTTCACCACTGCTTCTGATGATGGATAATGCCTCCCACGAAGGGGTTTCTTCAAGTTAGGGAATAGAAAAAAGTCACATGGGGCTAAATCCAGACTATAGTGCGGGGTAGGGATGCACTTCACGTTGCTTTTTACAAGATATTCAGCAACAACATTGGCAATATGCGGCCGCGCATTATCGTGGTACAGCATCCAGCCTGCTTCATGGAAATGTGGTCTTTTGCACCTGATATGGACTTGCAATATTTTTAAGACATCCCTGTAGTATTGTCCAGTTACTGATGTGTGTGCAGGTACAACAAGCTGATAAATCATTCCATGAATATCAAAGAATGAAATGGTCATAACTTTCCCAGCAGAAGCAACCACTTTTCCTTTTTGGGGGGTTGATGATGAAGGAGATTTCCACACTCAGCTTTGCTGTTTGCTCTCAGGACCAAAATAATGTAGTCAAGTTTCATCAGCATTGATTACGTTTGAAAGAAACTCCGGATCTTCCTCTAACATCAACTTTAGCTGCATGTTACCTCTATTGCAGCGGTAGGCGATACTGGACATGTCTGAACTTTTCTGGTTCTCACATGCGGGAGCAGGAGTACCAACAATGGTACTACTACGGCGTGATTGAATTTTAGTGCGAAAAATTACAACCGTAAAAATTTATGGCAATTCTTTATTGAACAGTCCTCATATATGACAGTGGTGTAAAAATTGAATTTGATGAAAAAGACGCTTTACATGGTTGTTAAGAAAATCTAGTGTTTAATCATGTTTCTGTTAAGTTAGGCAGTTTAAGCCCAATGTTAATAAGTTACGATTCTGTAGAACGCTTTTGTCCCTGCTAATGTCTTTTAATTTTCATGGAACGTGAACAGTGCTACTTGTTTCTTAATTCCTCAGGAAGCAAAATAACCATTATCACTAAAGCTCGGTGTCTGCTTAACAGCGTTTCATTTGTGACAACTATACGGACTACAATGTCAGAGACAGTGAATCCACAAATTAGCTATTGCATTAGTTACCACAGATTACTTGCATGAAAAGATCGAAGTCAATTGTTTGTATCCCCATCTATCGATTGGACTCGGTATATTTCACCTCAAGGTTATGTTAAAATATAACCAACAATAAGAACTTAATACAAGTGAACTACTGTTGAGTAGAAACAAACCTTCCACTTGGCCTTGAGGAACAAACATTGTAGAGTTTATTGTCTATATTTCTAATTTAGAAGCAGGGTACTGCGTCATTACACCATATACGAGATGATTGATGTCTTATTTCCGGGTATCCACAGCCGGTAACTGCGCGATAAGGAACTCATTTAAAGTCTCTCGGCCCATGTTTGTATAAGATACTGACCGAACAGTAGTTAACACCTTCGATATGTTCCAAAAGGAGAACGGCTGCCGATATGACCATTGCAGTTAAAGGCGGGGTATAAATGAAGAAAGATGACTGTCTAGTAACTCTACGCTCGATGTATCCTGTACTCATTTGAACATCATTTCATTCATCGTCTGATATGACTTAACTTTGAAGGTTTTCCCTTACCCTGAAAGAGGAATGTCTGATAACACCAAGATCTATGTATCCTGTACTCATTTGAACATCATTTCATCCATCGTCCGATATGACTTAACGTTGGAGGTCTTCTCTTATCCTGAAAGATGAATGTCTGGTAACTCTAAGCTCTATGTACCCTGTACTTATTTGAACATCATTTCATTCATCGTCCGATATGACTTAACTTTGAAGGTTTTCCCTTACCCTGAAAGAGGAATGTCTGATAACACCAAGCTCTATGTATCCTGTACTTATTTGAACGTCATTTCATTCATCGTCCGATATGACTTAACTTTGAAGGTTTTCCCTTATCCTGAAAGACGAATATCTGATAACACCAAGCTCTATGTACCCTGTACTTATTTGAACATCATTTCATTCATCGTCCGATATGACTTAACTTTGAAGGTTTTCCCTTACCCTGAAAGAGGAATGTCTGATAACACCAAGATCTATGTATCCTGTACTCATTTGAACATCATTTCATCCATCGTCCGATATGACTTAACGTTGGAGGTCTTCTCTTATCCTGAAAGATGAATGTCTGGTAACTCTAAGCTCTATGTACCCTGTACTTATTTGAACATCATTTCATTCATCGTCCGATATGACTTAACTTTGAAGGTTTTCCCTTACCAGAGGAATGTCTGATAACACCAAGCTCTATGTATCCTGTACTTATTTGAACGTCATTTCATTCATCGTCCGATATGACTTAACGTTGGAGGTCTTCTCTTATCCTGAAAGATGAATGTCTGGTAACTCTAAGCTCTATGTACCCTGTACTCATTTGAACATAATTTCACTCATCGTCCGATATGACTTAACGTTGGAGGTTTTCTCTTATACTGAAAGATGAATGTCTGGTAACTCTAAGCTCTATGTACCCTGCACTCATTTGAACATGAACAAATGTGGCACCCAACGCGCCGACAGCTTTCTCATGTCTAAATGTTGATTTAATGTGACAAACACGTTCTTTTGACATGTCTATGGCCTATGCTATCTCTCTAACTTTAATTCGACTGTCATCTGGCACCATTTGGTGAACTTTGGCGATGTTTCTGTCGGTAGTTGCAGTTTTTTGGACGTCCCGAAAGTTCATCGTTTGCCAAGCACTTACGGCCACGTTTAAGTTCAGCTGCCCAAAATTTCACTGTGGTAAATGATGGTGCAGAGTCCCCATACACAGAATCCAGCTCATCTTTGTTTTGCGTAGGCATATTGCCTTTCAAAAGCAAGAATTTAATTACAGCTCGATACTCCATTGCGTCCATTTTCTTTAAAAAAAAAAAAACACTCACATTAATTCACTCAAACGAATGTTACTTAAGAAGTGAGCGTCCAAAATGCCGGAAACTTTAGATTCTGTCAACAGTTGAACAACGAAATTCTCTAGCTTTTGTTTACGAGTGCTGCCATCTTCATGTTGACGTCGGAAACTTTTCAGAGCACCTTCCTACTTGAATCATGGTAGCTGTAAATTGTCAGCATGTGGAACACATTGATAAATTACAGAGTAAGAGATCAAAGAATTACTAAAAATTAGCCTTTCAACAATGGATGAAAGTAGTTCTTTGGTGGTAACCTCTACAGTGCCTATCAAGTATCAAGTAAAAAATTGAAGCAGGTAGTTTCAGAATGATAAATTTAGGAATTTTACAGATGAGTTGCCAAGTATTCCAGAAAGGTACAAATTGGGCCAGGCAACAGTTAACAGGAAGGAGGTGATGCCGGGTATCGGCTATTAAGATTAAATTCAATATCTGGAATTACATTGGTATATAATATAACGATATTACTGGCAGTTGAAGCATTTCATTATGATTTCGTTGTGACAAAAAGGAATAAGGAAGTCGAATTATATTTGACTCTCTGGGGCTTGAAAGGGAAATAAATAAATGGACGGTGTGCGTAGATACAAAGGATTAGAGAAATGTACGAGGCCTTCTGCTAGAATATTACCACTGGAGAAATTCCTGGAAATATGGAGGTAAAAAATTAATAAAAATACTGAAAAGTTTATATCAGAAGATATGGATGGAACAAAATACCAAGATATTGGGAATTTAATGTAATTGTTCCAATACATAAGAAAGGCAACCAAAGTGACTGCTCAAACTGTAGACCTATATGTCTCTCCCCGGTTGTATATAAAGTGTACACTAGAATCCTGGAACAGAAATTGAGGAAAATAGTAGAACAAGATTAAGAAGAAGAGCAGGCTGCTTTCCGTATGGGTAGACAAACCCAAGACCAAATTTTCTCATTGAGAATGATAATAGAGAAAGCTATAGATAGAGGAAAGGGATGTAGGATTCTTACATTTGAAAGCAGCATTTGATTCAGTACCTAGTGAAGAAATTTGGAGAGCTCTAAAGAAGAAAAGAACTACCTATGAATGTTATTGAAGCAATACAATCAGTTTATCAAGAACCAAAAGGGATAATAAGATTAGATGGACAAGAATCAGAACCATTTTTGATGAATAGAGGAGTTAAACAAGGAGATAGCCTCAGCCCACTCTTATTTGCAAAATAAGAACAGCAAGAACTATGATAGGATATATAAATTTAAGACCAGTTTGGGCACAATCGTCGATATATGCTGATAACATCATAATAGCAAATAGTGATAATAATTTACAATTAGCGCTAAATGAATGGAAAGAAGAATTAACTAGAAAAGGTTTAGAATTAAACATACCCAAAAGTAAAAGCATGTTTATAGGAAGGAAAGAAGAAGAAGTTAAAATTAAATGTAATGATGAAATCTTAGAACAGGTAGACAGTTATGAATACCTGGGCACAATTATAAATAAGAATGGAAAAATAGAGCAGGAAATTTTAAACAGAATAAGAAAGGCCAATTCGGTCTACTATCAGATTTATAATACTATTGTGGGAAAAAAGGAAATAATAAAAGATACAAAAATTATAGTATTTAAAACAATAATACTACCAATTCTATTATATGGAGCAGAGAGCTGGACTCTGCTACAGAAACAAGAAAGCAAAATAACAGCTATGGAAGTGAGATATTTAAGACGAGCTGTGGGGAAGACAAGAAGAGATATGATTAGAAATGTAACAATAAGGGAAGAGTTGGCTACACACTCTGTTAAAGAAATATTGGAAAAAAGACAACTTAAATGGTATAGACATGCACTCCGCCTGTCAGAAGAAAGAAAACCCAAACAATATTTAGAAGTAAGACCGGAAGGTAAAAGAATTAGGGGAAGGCCACGCATGTTGTATCAGGAATACATTGAGAAGTTGGGGAAGTATAGAGGGAAAACCATGACAGAAATGAAGAGAATGATAATGGACCGAGAAAAGTGGAGGAGATGGGTAGAAGAGGCTTGTACTCCACGCTTAACAGCACAAAGGAGTTAGAGAAACAAGAAACGTAACTTGAAACGTATTCACAGGAATACGTTCCTATACAATTGAATATAACAAATTTAAAGGGCTAAATAATACGTGTTTTGTTTATCATTTTGTTTCAGTTTCCACTTTAAATGTATTATCAAATTTCTCGAAATTACTAGTAATAATATGAAATATTTTCGGACAAGTTGTATGCAACGGGGTCATTAGTGAACATCTGCTCATTCCAACATTTCCAAATCAAGTGGGGTGTATCAGGACTGCAATAATGCCTATTTTGGCGACTCACGAAATTTCAATTCATCAGAGAACAGAATTCTGGATAACTAATCTCGTAGCCATCATTTCCACTTGGCCGAGCACTCATTCACAGACTGAAGTTTGGTCGAGTTTCAAAATCTCTCCTGTGGAGTCAGGTACATTCCTATAGCTATGGTAAAACTTTTTAATGTGCAATATTCGCCCAACAGAATGCTGACTAATTTTGTCTGTATACCGGTATTTAAGATGTCGTTGAAAATAGCTTCTGAATTAATACCAGATGTCCAAGGTGCGTCCTTTAATAAGACACATTCTAATTGCACGCAGACGTCTTTAAACATTCCGAAAACCTTTTGCAGTTGGTTGGGTAACTCTGCAGTTACGAAGGTCGTCTGAAAAGTCTCCGACCTCACCATCAAGAAGGCATTTGCTATGTAACAATCATTTGGGTAAGATGATGTGAGTGTTTTTATAAAAATAAAACAAAAAACCTATCTTCCAAAAAAGAGGGCATGGCTAACTCACCTGGTATATAAAGAAATGTTGCCTATTTAAAGCATTAAAGTTTATCTAAGTTTATTATTTTCCATTACTGAACTGAAGTAATTGAACAGTTAAATAATATGTAACATTTTGTTCTTCTTAAAGCAAAATTATAAATTAGATGTACCACGACATTTTAAATTCATAAGCTAAACTGCAGTTACGAGGGCTGTACAATAAAGAATGATCACAATTTTTTTTGACAACTTACCTTTACTCATCCTCATAATTTTGATGGTTCTTCTCAAAATAGTCTCCCCTGAATGCGAGACACTTCTCCCAGCGTTTCTGCCAGTCTTCAAAGACATGCTGGAAAACAGTTTTTGAAAGACCCTTCAAAATCGCCACCGCAGCCTTCACCATTGTTTCTGATTATGGATAATGTCTCCCACGAGGGCGTTTCTTGAAGTTATTGAATAGAAAAGGTCACATGTGGCTAAATACGGAGTATAGGGAGGGTGTAGGATGCATTTCACGTTGATTTTTGCAAAACATTCAGTAACAACATTGGCAATATGCGGCCGCGCATTATCGTGGTGCAGCATCCAGCCTGCTTCACAGAAATGTGGTCTTTCGCTCCTGATATGGACTTACAATATTTTCAGGACATCCCTGTATTAATGTCCAGTTATTGATGTGAGTGCAGGTACAACATGCTGATAAACCATTCCATGAATAAAAAAGAATGAGATGACCACAATCTCCCAGCATAAGCAACCACTTTGGCTTTTTTTGGGGGTTGGTGATGAAGGATATTTCCACACTGAGCTTTGCTGTTTGCTCTCAGGATCAAAATAATGTAGCCAAGTGTCATCAGCAGTGATTACGTTTGAAAGAAACTCTGGATCTTACTCTAACATCAACTTTAGCTGCATGCTGCAATATTCAAGCTACACTCTCTAGGAACTGAATTTTCTGCTCCGCTCACATCCTTGCAGTATAAGTACTTCATGATGTTTATAAACTCAGTGTTTAAACTTCTGAAATAGTTTAAATTAATATGCATCAGAATAAAAGATAATTTCTTCCTTCTAGTATTTAAAATATTTTTCTTGAAATTGTATATTTTATGTAACAACTTAACCCTAATATACCACTGTGTAAAATAGGGTTCAATAAATCAGGATGAATTAAAAAAACTGAAAGTTGCCTCCATTACAGGTGTAGGCGATACTGAAGATGTCTGAACTTGCTTGGTTCTCACAGGCGGGAACCAGGAGTACCAACAATGATGCTACTATGGTCTGTTTGTTTCACTTTAAGCTAACAGAATGTAATATGCTCTAAATATGTAGTAACAACGTGAAAGCAATGAGAAGAGAACTGTAGAACTCTAGATTTTCATTCAGGCAATCCATTCATAGTTAAGTGGTGTCGAATATACAACAAAATATGTCTAGGGGCGTGTAGAGTTGTGGTGTGAACTTTTCCTTAGACTTTGAATTCATTATACAAGATTTATTACTTCAGTCCTGAAGAGTTCGCATCTCTGCAACTGACCTATCGTATGCACTCCGCCAACCTCTCTAAGTATGAGCATCTCAACATGGGAATTTGTTGCTGAATTTTAATTCACATCAAAGGTTGCTTTCTTTTCTGGACTTCTAAACTTTGGGAAATGAAATACCGCTAGCTCTTTGAGTTATTCGGATTCCACGCTGATGGTTCTCTCATTCCATCAATATCTTCGCTGAGAGTAATGGATTCCTCTGCCCCATCCCGCCAACCACAGAAGCAGAATAAGTTAACGCCAGGTCTCAGAAGCCATAAGACATATTTGAATATCATTAGAAATCAGGAATATTTGAGTGCTGCTCTGAGGCAAATCCTTATTCTGAACATAGTAAAATATAAGAGAAAGTGAATGTTTAATATCTTCAGTTTGTTCCGTTTGTAAGCTGGTGTAAAACAGAGAACATTTTTCGTTTTTAATTATATAAGAAACAGGAGCTGTTGACAGTGAAGTTAACTAAGTGTTAAGAATAATTAAACAATGTATACAAACACAACTTCGCTATTACTTAGGGTAGGCCGCGCCGTGGCTCAGTGGTTAGACCGCTTGACTCTCACCAAGGCGACCCGGGTTCGATCCCATGCGACCGCAAAGTGCGACTTGTGGTGGACAACATGGCTCTGGGGGGATTTTCTCCGGGACCTCCGGTTTCCCCCGCCATTTCATTCCACCGGTGTTCCATCTTCATCTCATGTATCATCAGTGTCACCGCCTGCGGTGCCGTATGTAGTAAAAGCGGGCGTTAAACACTAAACATTTCACAGTCCTTTGGGACCAGTTTCGAAGCAACTTTGCTCCATTTACAACCTGTCAGCTTGACACTGACACACTGCCTGAGCTTCACCACTTCCGGATTTTGTATCGCGTAATGTATTTTGAAATAACGGCAGCCGATTAGGTTGTTAAGTTTATTTCATTTCCATATTTTGGCAGTACTGGCAAAAGCATAGTGACCTCTACCTACTGTAATGTTGACAACGGGGCTCTTTGAGCTGATGATGTGCATAAGATATCACGAAATCGCGATCCTCATCAACTAATAAGAAAATTTGCATCATTTTCTTTTAAGTTAAATAAAGCTTTATATTACAAATTATTATATTTGTATAGTATTTGTAGCTTCACTGTAGATAGCTTCATGTTTTACGTATTTAAAATAATATGTGTCTTGCTTTGACACTTTTTCTAAGTGTGAATTTTGGTTTCAATTTATATGGGGTTGCATTAGATGTTTTCTTAAAATTCTAGAAGGTCTGGTGTCTCTCATCTGAAGTTGCTTCTATTATAGCATCAGTTCTATCAGCTCTTGCACTATAGCACTGAACTAAATGATATATTGTCGCATTAGTGACTTGTAAGTACAGATGTATTTTGTTTTATCTTGAAAAGTGCAGAGCGATGCGCAGTTGTATCTGGACGAGTCCACCTCAGAACGGTTGCAACTGGAGGGGAGGGCAGTTCAGTTGCGTACCAGTTGCGAGCAACTAAAAACGTGCAGAGCTCCTCGGTAATACTACAGCTTGTTTCAAAAGGTGCTTGTCTCCTGGTTCAAAGAGAACATTTATAAATGACGCCTCCTAGCAACACATTAGGAAATAAAGTGCTACATTTAAAAACACGAGAAGTAATAACCAATATCCATAGATTTATAAAAATGAACAATGATCTGGGTCAGCTATAACAATCTGGGGAAGGGTATCTGAGGCAACAGTTATGTCTGAAAGCATTTTAGGAGAGTTATTAAGGAAAGAAAAGCCATTGGTGCTAGTGCAACAACGTCCTTCTCTATACTCAGTAAACAAAGATTAAGAACATCCACAAAATCTAATTTGGATTTTTAAATTCAGAATTAGTTAGGCGAACTATGAATAACTTTTAAAGCACAGAAAAACAAATACCAACTCTGAAGAAAGTGCTCATGAAGCTAAAAGTTCTACTGACTTCCAAGGCAGTGTCTGAACTTTAAGAAGGGTACTTTTGAAGCTAGGAGTATTTGAAAAAAAAGAACACTAAGCGTGACAGACAAATTTTAATCGAACATCGCACCATACTTGCAAAAAGGCTTAAGTATTTACGAAATATTCGGAGATATCTAAGTGAAGTTTATATAGCTTATATGGATGAAACTTATATAAATACAGCACATACTGGACCATATGCCTGGAGTGAAATACGTTACAGGGACTCTGCAGCGATATTGAAAGGCCGACAGTTGTTTATCATGCCTGCTGGAGGAGAACAGGGTTTTGTTCCAAATGCCTATGTACTATTTAAGATCCAACAAAAGCGTGGAGATTACTACCATAGTAAGAAATACAACTTAGTTTATAAGAGCTGCAAAACTGGCTTCGAGAATGAAATATGTTTTTAGACACCTTATGCACCGCCCTCTCCTCTCGAAATCTTACGCGTGTGACGCATTGTGGCGATAGCTGCACTATCCCCACGACAGTTGCTATTCATCCCTACCGCGCAGGATTCCTGTCAAGATAAAACAATACAGATGTAGTTCATTTGACTGTGGTGGTGTTTGTGATGTCACGCGTCACGTGCCTCTCCTCTCACGAGTGCTGTAGGAAGGTTTCTTGCTCTCTTGTTCGCCAGCTTTGGTCAATGACGAACCTATTAGGTGTTTCAAATGGGAAGAGTTCTCGCCTGTAGCGAATCAGATGCGTTGGAATCTTTAGCGTTGCCACCTCGTTAACTCCACTCTTCTAATATCCCCCCCCTCTCTCTCTATCCCACAAACTTTCAAGTCTTCTTGGGGTTAAACATAAGGGAACGCAAACTGAATATTCCGAAGTTATATAATAATGCACTTGTTGAAATTACAATTATATGGATATTCGTGTATTAGATGTATATATATAATCTAAAAATGATTACAGTTTATTAATTACTTATTTTTCTAATCCAACGAAAATACCAGTGGTGCATCCATATAGCTATGAATGTTACTTATGTTAAGAGATAATTCATGGTTGTGATTGTCTTCATCGTCTGAGTACTGCACATTTATGATGATAGGTTCCAAAATCCCGTCACGTGTTATTTTCTATTCAAACGATGTCTTCTTGTAGTTTATCTGATGTCTCACGCAGTTTTCCCAGTCTTGTTTTGTTCCGTGTCAATTTATTTGTGAATAAGTTGTTCAACTTTAGTTAGTTTAAAAATATTATTTCCGTTTGTAACATAATTTGAGCCCACATTAACTCTATTGGATTGTTCTGGCAGTACTAAGGGGGGAGGTGCTTTATAATACATCGTGTCTCATTTCAATTGCAACCTGATCTGGCTAATACACTTTCCCTGGTTTTAAAACGCAGAAACAACTGAATAGTGCTGCTTTGAACCTTCTAGAGTAAATAGAGATTACGAAACTGTCCATAAACAAAGATAATATGATCAGACACTTTCTGCTAGGCCAGTAGTATTGTTTCCTATTGTTCGAATTTAACAATCGCGTTAGCTTATTCAAAATAATTCTTTTATCACGTCACATTAAACTGTTGCGTTTCAGTTCTCAGTAATTACAAATATACTGTACACACATATATGCCATCCAATAATGATATTCATTACATTGCCTACGACGCGACGTATTGTTATAATATAACAGTACTTTATTTGTATTAGAAAAACAATTTGAGCTAAAAATATGATTTTTTAACTGATATATTAAATACATTACTCTCTCCTTCTACGTGGATCAGTTTTTGCAAAATCGTATTTCTGTCTCAGCGCGAATAGTATTTATTAGAGAGATTGAGTAAGCTGGCACTCGTCACACACCACTTAGGGGGGATGTCATACGACAACACCGCAGGACTCCGCTTGGTTGCTTACGTAGCAACGCTGAAGGACAAACATCATACCATTTGAAAGAGATAATAGGTGTGACGGTGAGGAGAGGTCATGTGACGCGTGTCGTCACCAACACACCCAACAGTCAAATGAACTACTTACTAGTCACTAATGTGATATCTTCCCCCGGCTTCCCCCAAGACCAATGCCTACATTGATCTCGACAAACATACGAGGGCTGTTCAATAAAGAATGATCACATCTTTTTGCCAACGTACCTTTACTCCCCCACATAATTTTGATGGTTCTTCTCAAAATAGTCTCCCCTGAATGCGATGCACTTGTCCCAGCATTTCTGCCAGTCTTCGAAGACATGCTGGAAACCATATTTTGCGACATCCTTCAAAATCACCTCCGCAGCCTTCACCACTGCTTCTCATGATGGATAATGCCTCCCACGAAGGCGTTACTTCTACTTAGGGAATACAAAATAGTCACATGGGGCTAAATCCGGACTATAGGGAGGGTAAAGGATGCACTTCACGTTGATTTGTGCAAGATATTCAGCAACTTCATTGGCAATATGCGTCAGCACACTATCGTGGTGCAGCATCTAGCCTTCTTCACGGAAATGTGGTTGTTTTGCTCCTGATATGGACTTGCAATATTTTCAGGACATCCCTGTAGTATTGTCCAGCTACTGATGTGTGTGCAGGTACAATATGCTGATAAACCATTCCATGAATATCAAAGAATGAGATGACCATAGCTTTCTCAGCAGAAGCAGCAACAAATTTTGCCTTTTCTGGGGCTTGGTGATGAAGGAGATTTCCACACTGAGCTTTGCTGTTTGCGCTCAGGATTAAAATGATGTAGCCAAGTTTCATCAGCAATTTTTACGTTCGAAAAAATCACCGTATCTTCCACTAACATCAACTTTAACTGCATGCAGATCTGCATGCGGATGTCCTTTTGTTCGGGAATCAACAGTCTTGGAACCCATCACGCACAACACGTCTCGTGTGTAATGTTTCTGTCACCAGCGTGTAGGTGGCACCCAATGAAATGTTCAATATTTCTGAAAGTGATTATAAGGTAATTCTTCAATCCTCTCTCACAATGGCAGCAGCAGTGTTGATGTTTTCTTCATCAAGAGCAGTAACTGGAGCACTGGGTCCACCTTGCTTTGAAATTGATTGTCTCCCCACCTTCGAGCTGTGCTGTAGGGAGGAACAGACCCTCCACAGGCCTCCTGTAACATTGTATAGGCCTCAACTGAAGATTTGTTGAGACGAACGCAGAATTTCCAAGCAGCATATTGTTGCTGGCGTGTTACCTCCATTGCAGCGGTAGGTGACACTATACTTGTATCACAGGTGGGAACCAAGAGTACCAACAATGAAACTACTACGGTGTGTTTTTTTTCACATTAAGCTAACAGAATAGAATAAGATTGAATTTTAATGCGAAAAATTATGATGATTCTTTATTGAACCGCTATCTTAAAATATGATATTAATACTATTTTTTGCATATAATAATTATATAAGGCCTGAAAGATGAGAAATTGTACATTCTTGTGAAAAAGAGGTACTGTCGTGAGGTTATGGCCACAAGTCAGGCATCACACATCTTACTGTGTAAGTAGAGTTGTGGAAAGTGGTCTCTACCCTGGAAGTAAACAATTTGCAGACCTATAACATATTTTATCCTCTGTATGCAAGAAACGTTTACTCAAAGTTTTGACATTCCTTTTGTATTTCTTGCGAATTTTCGCTATCGACTTTTTGGATGGTAAGTAGTAAGTACTTCGCCTACTTAGGGTAAGTGGTACACAAAGTAAAACTCAAAAACAAATGAGTAAAGATACTTGATGAACAATCGTTTCAGAAACAAAAATCCTCTGATACGACGTTAGATGTTTAAGGGTTTATAAATGACAAATAAAGGAAAGAAAAAGGAATGTATTCTTTCTGTATGATCGTCTCTTAGTGGTCCGACTGCAGTGTTTCCGACTCATCTCTTCTCAAAGAGCAAACGTTAGTCTGCTGTCTTATTGACATTCTGTATTTGTTAACATCCCCTTTCTGTGTCGGCATTTGTTTTCAGTACACAGGAGACTTTAAAGCTAACACACAGAAGGTAAATACACAGAACATAACACAATTTTATTACAACCCTAAAAAGAAAAGTGAATTATAGGGAGCTTGAAAAGAAGTGAACTTATACACCAGGTTTAGTGCTTAACGGAATTTTTACATTTACATCACCTGTCCATACATTGACAAACACACACACGCACACACACACACACACACACACACACACACAGAAACATTTTCTTAAAAATTTGTATTCTTGGACCCTATGTATTTCCATTGAATTTTTCTTTTGGAGTTCAATATCAATTTTATCAATTTAATAAATTTTATCAGTTTGGAGCAATTTTATTTACTCAATGTAGATAAGTAGTAAGGGAAGTAACATTTAATGTTTGCGGCAGTACTACCTCTCTGCCTCTCGGCTGCACGTACCTGGGTCGACGTCGGGACTCCTTCCTCGGTCTCCACGTCGTCGTCGGCTGCTTGCTTCACCTTGGGCTCTAGCGGCTTCTCCTGCATGGATTCTTTTTGGGTTCTCAGAGGTTACGGTTGAGACAACACAAACCAACGATAATCTCTTAACTGCTTTTATTCGTCCTTGCATTCGTGGAACCCAGGCACTTGATTAACTGCACTTCCGGCGAACATTTTATAGTACATTTTATTGGACGCGGTACTTCGTCGAACACACCTGACGGATGTATACAATACTGCAATGAGCAACAACTGAGTAGCAACTAAGTAGCAACTGAGGGATGAGTAGAGGTTACCACCCTCTTATATACACGCAGCACCGCGTCACTAGCAAAAACTAAGGGTGTATTGACCTGCATAACGGTACTTAAAATAGCTAGCATACCATTCTATTGTCCAAACATCCGCTCGTTCTAGGCCGTCGTCCGGGAGTGCAGGGTTTTTCACGTATGTCTGCCCAGGTCCATCACAATGTTTCTTCAAGTCTATAATTTTGCTTTAACTAACATAATTATTTACAGTTCTAAAATTTATGCGTAATTACTAAACATATTAGTAAATAAATAATTGATCCAAGGACCAAAGCTCCTGTTTCATGTTGAAGACGAAAGTCGAACCACTGTTCCTTGATGTCCATGCTAAACGTCTTCACAGCATACCGTATCCACACTATAACTGACTCTTCTTTCTTGTTGTGCCTAATAGGGTAGGTCAGTCGGCCCTACATAATAGGGCGAAACGTTGGCATCAGCAACAGCCAAGACGCGGCCTTCCCCGGAAGACGTTGTTTCTATGGACACCGGCCGCCGAAGCCTACGCAGTAAAATCCAAATGTAATCGTCCTTCAGCCACTGACTTACAAAATAATCGTGGAATTCGACTATGGCTTCAATTGTAGGTGTTTCCAATATATATATATATATATATATATATATATATATATATATATATATATATAAATCCATCTTCGATGCAATCCTGTGGAAAGTGCGTAGGTGCAGGACATATTTTTATATGATCTTGAATTTCTTTACAATAAAACTGCGATATCGGCGTCTGCTTCTCTCTTGCCGTCTTTTTGATTTTAGTAATATACATTTTAACTTAGTTTTGGCAATGTTCGGTTCACACGTATGGTCACTTGTTGATATCTGCAAGTCGGTTTTCATATTTCTAATCCTTGTTTCACATAAGCCCCGTATATCTTAACGGCCACGTAACCTAATCACCTCTCATTGGCCGATGTAGTATAGACTGTTTTGCGGTAAAAACTAGTTACTTATTTAACATGGTGATATATCTTTATATGTTGGAAGAGAATTGTCAAATTTATATTTTCGTAACTGTTTGAATTAAATACATTACGCAACAGAGTTGATTTATCTGAATTGCATGTTAATTCTTAAACGAAGTAAAGAGGAGGTTCCTTTGCTCTCAAGCACATGGCACGATAGCACGTGATTTAGCGGTAGTGATAACATATTTTTTATATGACTTTTATCACTGACCTTGTTTTAAACTGGATTAGTCATATATCACCGCCAGTTTTTCGCTGAAGCATCGCAAGGGTAAACCTTTACAAAGCGGCAAAATAAAAATTGTGGTGCATGTGTTTAATGCAATCACAGAGAAGAATCCGTCTTTGTCAGTGAGAGAAGTCGAACAGCTGTGCTCTGAACCTACAGGTGTGTTAGATGCGTAGGAACATCGCGACATGAAGTTGAGACAACAGGAAAACTTATCAGTTCAGGTGATACCGAAATTAAAGGATTGCCATAAGTAAAGAAAGGAATGTTGGTTCTTTGTTACAACGCGTGCAGGTGCAGTTGAGTCAAATAGCAGTTGGGGTGAATAGTTGTTTTAACAAAAGAAACGTAAGAAACAGTGTCAGCAGATTTCTAAAGGGTAGTGCTTGACTCCGTTTGAATATGCATTCTTCGGACCCTTAATAATGGCATGAGCATAATCACAATGGACAAAATCGATACAAAAGGAATCTTTGTGTGAAAAGAGGGCTTTCAAAAAGTGAAAGTCACACATACACCCACGCACAGCTGTGGAGGACAGTCCTCGGCGTGAATACGATTAGGGAAGTCATCTTCTTCTGCCTTGGTGAAGGGCAGACCAGAAGTGATAGGAGAACGTATTTGTCGGTTCATACATATACGTGAAGAACGAATTAATTTTTATCGAGTAATAAGCATTCCACCTTCAGTCTCTCTGAACAGTGATATATTGGTAACCCTTGGTCACCAACTTCTATTGTATCACAGGGGCGATATTGCTGTGTGGCGAAGACGTTATTTAAGGACAATCAGACTATACAGGGATACAAATCGCAAAATATACTACCTTGACGAGACTTGGGTGAATGAAGAACACACAAGTATGGCGTGACACGGCTTTTAGGACTGAAAGACAAGCATTTTTGCAAGGTATGTGTGTTGGTTTTAAAAAATCACAGTAGAAAAGGCTTTTCATTGTAAACTTGTTTCAGTTTCATTGCTCATTCAGTTTCAACTTGCTCAATTTCATTATAAACTTGTATTTTTGCATGTCTTCATATTCTTATTTGTATGATTTTATCTTTCTTCCTGGCAATTATTATGACGTTTACTGCAGGTTTAAATATGAGGGGAAGGCACCGCCTATGGCCTATGACGCGAAAGCATTAGCCAGTTAGGGTGAGGGGGAAGATAGTTGCACGCGGAGTGATACATGTCAGCGGGGTAAAGTTATATGAAACAAGGATTAGGTCATTCACGCATATAACAGGCCCTCTTTTGTTCTGGTTCTGGTAAATCTTGTGCAACGTTAGCCTGTACACGGCTACAAAATTATCGGTTTCCCTCGTTTGAATTCAACAATTTAAAACTCATCTTTTAAGCTCGACTGAACACTGACTTTATACTAGTTATCTCACTGAACGTCCACAATAAACTAAGTCACTGTAAGATAGTAGAGGATCGGGCCGGTGGTTTACCTTCGTCTACAAAACGGGAAGGTCCAGAGGTAGTCCTAGTCGGGCGGGGCTATTTTTCTTTTTCCCCGTCCGGGTGTCTTATGCCGCAGTACCTAGCCGCTTTGCGGCTTAATCTGCGAAATGAGCTAGTAATTGGTTTCATGTTCTGCTGGGGTGTTTGAATTTTTTGGGAAATTTGGAATGGGGTGCCCTTGTTTAATTCTCATAGGCAATTGCATTTAATCGTTCCCCAGTTTGGGGAGACACGATTTAAGTTTTTGCTCCGTTGTGGTTACGGGTTGCATATCGCTTGATCCATCAGGCGTAAAAATTGGTCCCAGAGACATCTGTTTTTTTTTTTTTTTTTTTTTTTTTTTTTTGGTTAACCAAGGGGCTCCAAGACGTCTCTCGGTAGTCTGAAGGACGGCAAACGTCTTTGATCTCTCTGGTCATATCTTTCCAGGGAGTTCACTAAAGGGTTGGGGTAAATTTGGATTTTGTCGTACATTGATCGTGCCCTCTCGCGAATGACATCGACAATGTACGGGATCTGGGAGTGCTGATGTAGGATATGAGCAGGAAACCTCCAGTCTGTATCGTAGATGATGCGGAGTGCCTTGTTCTGCAGCGTCTGGAGCCTGACGAAAGTGGTATCAGCCACTGTTCCCCAGATCTCACAGCCGTACAGAATCATAGGCGGAATGATCGCCCGATACAGTTGGAGTTTGAGTCGGATGGGCATAGTTGATCGGAAAATAGGGTATAGGCTCCGGAGTGCGACGTGCCCCAGCTGGACCTTGCCCTTGACGTGCGGAACGTAAGTTAACCTACGGTCCAGCGTCACTCCGAGATACTTCGCCGTTTGCACCCATGGGATTCTACGGCACCGTAAAACGAAGTTCTGCTGCAACCGGTTGGCTGTGGTTTTCGCCAGGAAAATTTCAGAGCTCTTCTCCGGGTTAGTTGCCATTAGCCATTTTGTGCTCCATTCGCCAATGGCCCGGAGCTGGGTATAGCCAATTAGCTTTGAGTCGACGAAACGGTAATAAAATATGTAAAATTACGTAGTCCACAAAAGGTAAGCAGACGAAATGGGAAAGTACGCCTGTACCTGTGTAGTCTAAGGTTCGAATTTAAGTCATTTCTGCAAAATCATGAGCCATCTTTCAAGTCTGTTTTCTGAAGTGGTTTTAAACACCTAGAAATTTACCAGGTTACATGAAGCAGGCGAAAGAGGTCTAACGTACGTGACGATGACTGCAATTAGCCATTGCCACCAAAATTCTCTGTTGTGTAGTTCAAACTTCATCTGTGGTTTGCTTTTAAACCATAATAAAGAGTCTTGTATATAATAATAATGGTGATTATGATGATATTGATGATAATAGGGTTAAAACTGTTATTTATATTTTATCGTTTTTCTTTTCTTTCAGGTAAGACATTGGAACTTTCGGTGGTTTTACTGCAATTTTACCAGGAGTTACGCCTTTACGAAGGTACGTTCTTTTCTAATAAATAATGTTAACCTAAGCTGTGAAGGAAATCTATGTGAGATGTTACAATGTATAATATCAGCTAACCAAAACACAAAGGAGCAACGCAGAAAAGACGGGCTGCGCTGAAAGCTAGATACTAATTAGCTATGGATCGCATTATTAATGAACAAAAACTGGCCTTAGTAATTAGAAAAGTTAAACAATGCACTTCAAGGGATGGATGTAAATATAAACTTCGTGATTGGGAGCACAATTAGTTAATTGAATCTTTAGTTTCATACTTTCAATTTGTTCTTCAGGCAAAACACATGCTGTATCACAGATCTATTACGAATCTCTGGACGCCATTCAACAATGTAATTCAGTTTATTATAAGCTTCTTATATAATGATATTTAAGACCATATTGTGTACAGTTATTTAATAATGGGAGTGCAAAAAGTTCCATTGGGTTGTTTATAAGATTTCAAAAACGATTTCATAATACATTAAGATTACCTATAGGTGCTTTAAATGGTAATTTATGCTTTAGACGTTAGAATATGGTTAAACGGTTGGTGTGTAATTATGTGAGAGTTTTATTAATGATAGCCAATTTGGTATAGAATTTATGAATACCTTGCAGTCAAAAGATTAACATGCTGAGGGATTTCGTGCTCTAGTTATAAAGTAGTGACTCGTGGTGATGAATAATGTATTGCACAGCGTCCGTGCGATTTATAATATATTGTGAGTAATAATTAACATTTAGGTGTTTTACTTTAGCACTCTCGATAAAAAGTTGACGGCAATTAATGGCAATTTGTCTATCAATATACAGTACCAGTTGATACAATTTTTTCCCTAGTCGCAGGTTCTTAGTTTATAAAAGTTTTTACCAGGCGTGTATTTGCGGTATTTGCTTTATAAAATAGTTATAAGCAAAGATTTGTTTCAGGAAAAGCCCAACATTTGTAACAATACGACAAGAAAAATTAAATCAATGAATGAATAAATAAATGAATAAATAAGTACATAAGTAAATAAATGAATAAATAAATGAACAAATAAATAAATAAATTAATTAATTAATAAAGAAGGAAAAAAGAAGGAAAGTCGGAATGAAAGAAGAACAGGGAGAAAGAGGGAAGAAAAGAAAGAAGGAAAGATAAAAAGAAGGAAGAAAAGAAAGAAAGAAGGAAAGAAGGAAAGAGAGAAAGGAAGGAAAGAAGTAAATAAGGAATGAAAGGAGGGAAGGAAGGAAGGAAGGAAGGAAGGAAGGAAGGAAGGAAGGAAGGAAGGAAGGAAAGAAGGAAGAAAGAAAGACGGAAGGAAGAAAGGAAGACATGAAGGAAGGAAGGAAGGAAGGATGGATGGAAGGGGATAAGGGAGGAAGGATAGAAGGAAAGAAGAAAGGAAGGAGAAGAAAGAGAGGAAGATGAAAAGAGAAAGAGAGGCAAGAGAGAAAGAGACAAAGAGAGAAAGAAAACCCGATGTTTTACATTTGGTCTGTTGTGAACGCATACCGAATTGTTGGACCTATATTCATTGAGGAAATAGTTGACGGACAGAGGTACAGTGATGTAATAATCAAACTGTTTCTGGAATAATTGTGTGACACTGAGTATACCCAGTCAAATGTGCAACACTCTGCTGCAAGCATATACGATTGATCTATCTTTGTAGTTAATTAGTGCATTCTTTGTAAATAATTTCATCAGTAGAGAATTATGATCACCGGGATACCCAGATCTTACGGTATGTGAGTTTTATATATGGGTGAAGATAAAAATAAATTGGAACAACCCGCACAGTTTGGATGAACTGTTAGACAATATCGGTTGAGAAATTACTGTAATTTCATTAGATGTATTAATACGTGTCAGCAGAAACTTTTACTTCGACGATGTAAGACGTGCATGGCGGCACAAGGACCTAATCACCATTTCTTTCTGTCACAAACTTATGTAATTATTGTAATTATAATTTTCCCGTAGGGGACGGGATCCGCCCCCTTCAGCTGTCGTGGTGCGGTCGCTGCGGACTCTTAGCACTCGTGGTACCTCTGACGTTACTAGAAGAACCTCGGGCCGAACGTTCGAGCCCTTCCCTGAATGACAGTTGTTCGGATTGTGTTGGACTCGAGGGGCCAGTGGTTCCCGATACTCGTGGGTGATCGGGTACGTCTCCAGACGCGGTTGAGGGAATGTTAATATTCCCGCGTACTAGCCTGCATAGCTAGTAGGTGTGCTAGATCACTAGGTGGCCCCACCGAGGTTATTCGGTAGCCTTCCCATTTTGGAGTTGGCGCGCGTAAGTGGCGAATCCATTTCCATCCCATCTTGAGTCCACAGGACCAGATGTTGGGGGGGGGGGAGTCTTGTTAGTCTCTAAATCTTGCCCTATGAAAGCCCCAGGGAGGCGCCGGGTGCCCTTTAGGGACAGGTTGGTAACTCATTGTTTGAAGTAGGCCCGGATCCTTGTACCTACGGGTCCTGGACCGATTGGAGTAGAACCTCTGTACTTAACTTAACTGTACGTATAATTTACATGATAACCATAAGGGCTAGATTGTCAATAATCATCGCGGCAGCAGCATGACTACTGCAGCGGCAGCGTGCCTTCTGCTGCAGCATTAACCGCCCTCCAGCTGACCGGCCACCAGTGAAAAATAAGGCAATGTAGAAACCGTTCAAACGCTGTTGCATCTGAAAGGCAGCCACAGACCGACTCGCTAAGTCAACTAATTCGCGGGTCTATTTTGAACTTAATGTTAGAAGTGTCTACAGAACACCCTAGAATATTCTGTAGGGGTGGTGAAGAAAAGTTCCGAGAACGCTCTGATTATTCGTCCATAGCACTTCTGGTGTTCTCGCTGGACGTGACCGCTACCGCTCTTCAACTCCCCTGTCGTTCGGAGTCAAATTACCGATACTTTAGGTCATAACCGATAGGTGAAAAATGTGTAAATACCTATGTTAATTCATAATACTGACAATGCTTGGTCTTTTTAGGAAACTACATCATCTTCAGACTGCGTATAACAGTTGCATTTCTACATAAGCTCTCCCCATTCACCAGCCTCTTGTAACCTGACCATTAAGAACGAACTACCGCAAGGTCAGAATGAACTCTGCCACAACGCTTTCAAATAAATGTTTAAATATTTTAGTATAAAAGATGATAGTGGTAACATGAGTCAGTAAGAACCATATTAAGCTACTTCAGTAATGCACTTTTTGCCTTTATTCTTCAAATTTCGAAGCCTACGATAAACATATGATTGTGTTAGGTCTGGCATCGAACGTGTAGTGCATGAAACATCAACTAAATATTTTAGGCATAGAATATGACTTTCAACAAAGGGATGCACTGCATCCTATGGTAGCTTAATGTTTGTTGATGAGCATTTCTTGTGAACATTACTACTTCATGGGTTACCAGTTAAATAAATCTTCATCAAAGCACGGCGTCGTTTGCTGTTATTTCAATAGGACGCAAAACACTTATGACTAGGACCCGGAAATTGTTGACCTAAAAATTCTCTAAAAATGAGCCTTAAATACTCTAAAATATAAAAAATGCACATAAAATTAAAAAAATGACTTAACAAAAGTTAGCAATTTCTTTCATAATAATAATTTAATAAGTGCCACAGCCAAATCAATGTGTGGTTGGAATAACCACAGTTTTAAATTAAATTTCTTAGTAAATAATGCAATTATTGCTACTAAACTCAAAATTCATCAAATCATTTTCAATTTTATAAAATATGAAACAATAAGATACCGTGAAACGGTAGAGCCAGACTGAAAATTACAATGCCATATCCGGGATTTGAACCACGGATCTTCTGGTCTCCGTCCAGCCGCTCTAACCATTGAGCTACTATGGCCAACGTACCGACATGACATTAAATTCTCTAACTGACTCGTATTTTTCCCGGTAAACCAATAGGAGTTCTCATAAACACATGAGACAACTACCTTAATGACGACTTACTATGCTGTAAGTACTTTAAGGCCCGGACTTTATAGTTCGGACCACTATTAGGTACAACTGACTCGTGTTTTTCCCGGTAAACCACTAGGAGTTCTCATAAACACATGAGACAACTACCTTAATTGCGACTTACTATGCTGTAAGTACTTTAAGACCCGAGTTTTATAGTTCGGACCACTATTAGGTACAATTAATGGAAATTAATTGTTCTTTCACACTAGCTGTGTGTAGGAAGCACTATGAAAGGGTAGAGCCAGACTGAAACATTCAATGCCATAGCCGGGATTTGAACCACGGAACTTCTGGTCTCCGTTCAGCTGCTCTAACCATTATTAAGGTAGTTGTCTCATGTGTTTAGGAGAACTCCTAGTGGTTTACCGGGAAAAACACAAGTCAGTGGGAGAATTTAATGTCATGTCGGCACGCTGGCCATCGTAGCTCAGTGGCTTAGAACGTCTGGACCGAGTCCAGAAGATCCGTGGTTCATATCCCGGCTATGACATTGAATTTTTCAGTCTGGTTCTACTCTTTCATAGTACGTCCTACACACGGCTAGTGTGAAAGAACAATTAATTTCCAATAAGATACTGTACCACTTAGCCAAAACATACCTTACTTAGCGATGCAGTACACCACCATGGTCATCAAGTTATCAAAAGTAAAGGAACGGCGGTTGTCAGCTAAAACTGTTTTATACTTTGAGAAACTTCTCTCCACTTCCACAGATGTTATAGGTGCATATTTGACAAACATTATGTCACTGCCTGTTAAATCCTATTCAAAAATATCAGTTATGAAGTTTTCTCCTAATAGATATTGGCAATTTGACAAACTGTTTTTTATCCTTTATGTTTGTCCTACACAAATTTTAGTTTCTGTCCAATTTTGTCCACACCTCACCTTTTACATTTTGTATCCTCTCTTTCACAATCCTCACTAAGTCAATTGACTTATCCAATGTCATACCACTTTCTTCAAGGCGGGATATGGTATTCGTAAAAAATAAAAAAAAAATGATTTAATAAAATCTAATTCACTTTGGATTTGAGTATCAGAAAACAGATCCTATGCACTCTCAATTGCCTCAGAATCTACTCTATCTAAGCTATTAACCACTTCTCTCACTATTTGAAAATTGCCACAGTGCAGTTGACCATGTATCCCAACGTGTTAAAATTGGTGGCGGGGACAAAACCATATTAGAGGCTTTATCTTTGAAATACATAGTTCGGGTAGGTGCTTTCGAAAATATTTTCTTTACTGTGGAAATTAGTGTATCTACATTTGGAAATGTTGATGTAACCTGTTCCGCCATGATGAATTCGATGAAAAGCATAGGCCAAACACGTAACATGCTCCATCTTACTGTAAAATGATTGGATCGATTTTGCCGCCCTTACCATGTAATGCGCCGCGTCTGTTAGGAAGAGAAGCACGTAGGCCACAATAAATACATGGATTTATCGAACAGTTGGCATATCTGAAAGTGGTTAACAGCTTCCATAACCTCTAAGGTTAGAAGAAACATTTGTCCGGCACTAGTAGCTTCTAGCGTAGCATTGGCCACATAACGCCCCTTTGAATCGGTTGTCTCATCAATAGATACATAATTTTTTTCCCCATTCACACATTCACATATTCGGTTTAACGTCTCTTCATAACATTTTTGTATGTAGCTTTTGCGTAAAGTTGATTCATCTGGAATTGTATGACCAGTGTGACGTTCAAGAAAATCTCCTAATTTGAAATTAGTTTTCCTAGCATACTTACACTAACCAACACTTCACATAATTCTTTATAAAAGGAAGATGACTTCTAACTTGACGTCAAAGCCGTTTCTTTTAACAGTAACTGAGAGGCTCCTTTTACAATTTGAAGAGCTCGGAAATGTTTTTCTGTGCATGCAATCCACACTTATTGCATGATGTAATCGGCGATTCCCGGAATTGATGCGTCATAAATTCAACAGCAGAGTTAGGACGCTGACCTGTGTTAAATACATGTTTATCTCTCTTACGATGTTACTATTTCATATAAAATATAAAAATGAACTTTCATTCACAGATTATTTTAAAATCCCTAAAAAGGCCCATTGGTCAGGGTCAGTTGCGCCACGGGAATCGAACCCGGGCACCTCATGCGGACTATAGATGAAAATTCCCTATATGTTCCGGAATGCACTTAGTTTACAATAAGTGAACAAATGCAGATCTAATAAGCAAATAGAACCCTTCATATGTCTCACAGTACAAGCCAATAAAACAAGAAATGTTCTAAACGACTTACCCTGTACCCGTTCCCGGCTTTATATAAAGTTAAAATATATATAAAAATATAAAAAATAAAAAATAAATATAAAAATATAAAAAATTAAAAAATAAAGAAATAAAAAAGTAGGATACACTTGTTCAATAGTCTTTCTTTATTTAGATATATTTAAAATGATCACTTAAGACAATTATACAAAGAGTGAAGTAAAAAAGTAGCTTATTACAGCTTAAAAAAACCACGTGTTACAATATCGACAACCAAGGGTTAATGTCTAACGTTGTAATGGAAAAAAATGCGAATCGTCGCGTGAAAAAAAAGCATCGTCTGTCACTAGTCAGAAAAGAATGACTTTTCATCAAAATCCGGGCCCTACTTATGACACACTGGTGTTGTAACGAAACTGTTGAGTTTACTCCCTAAAGAATAACGTCTCAACAGTTCTGGCAGTGAACTTGATCTTATAACGCATTCAGATTTTAAGCTTGAGGGGATACCACATATGTTATGCTCAGAAAGTCAGTCTCTATTTAGGAGCGTGACAGGTGCGCTACGTGAGTATCACTTTGAGTCAAAGGGGAAAAATGATAACCTGTCCTCTCACCAAGAACGGGGAGAGCATTTTAGAGGAAGGGGTAAAACATGTGTTCATACATATCTATAGATATGTGGTTTGGTGGATGAAATGTTAAAACTGAAACAGAAACAAAAGTTCAGATCAAAAAATAAAATTTTGTTTTAGCTATAGAAGAAGGTCATTCATTTACTGTATATAAATGTACTTTAAAATGTTATTATCTTAACATAGAAATATTTACTCACAACACAAACAGAAAGAATTACATTTCATAGACATCTTCGCGACAGAAACTTCAACGGTAGTACTCTTTTAAGTGAATACAGCACCAAAATTGGCTAAAAATGGGAAAAATGAATTTTTTGTTTTTGAGGTAGTAAAATACTTTCAACTTTATAGTATCTTAATTTAACTACATTTATGAGTTTTGGGCATTAAATACCCTCACATGACACTTTAAGTGCCCAGGCACTCTGTCGTTTGAGTTCGACTGAATGTACTACATTTATACATTTGAAATTAGCGGGCAAAGTTTCTGGTGGAATTATATGTGTTGGTATGATGATCATTTCTTACAATATGTGGCACCATGGAAACAAAACACTGGCTACAAACATTGAAAGCAAATATTAATGTTTATATTTTTGCTTTTGTGTGAGTTTCTAGCTTGGTAGTGATTTTCCTGTGTTTGTCGTTAAACTACATACTGTTTAAATATAATTTATGAGCTTTAGGGTGTCATTTAACATTTATAAACGCGTTTCATACATCTAAACGTGCATATAACTGTTATATAGGTAATAGGTAAAGCTAGTTTGAAACAAGTGACCTTTTGTTGACTGTGTACATAGGATTATGAACAGGCTAAAAGCTACTTGGGAAGAAACACCTAAACATAACAATACAAAAATGGGACATACTTGGGGCCTGATGTGGTAAGAAAACTAATGCCTGTATACCAAAGGCTGGCTTCAGATGAAATCCTAAGGAGATGTACATTGGGTAAGACACAAAATGCTAATGAAAGTTTACATAGCATGATATGGCATAATTGCCCAAAAGAAATATTTGTATCAAAGAAGAGACTTCTGCTTGTTGTGACATCAACCACCAGTGAACTCAATTTTGGTTGTTCTGCCTCACTCAAGCTGCAGTCAGACAAAATGGACACAGAGATTTCACCAGCATCTTCAAAAATTAGCCAAGGGAAGTACCAATTATGCTTACTTCGTTCATAAATTTCTGCAAAGGTAACTTCTAAAACATCCAGAAGTAAACCAAAATTGAAGAAAACTGCTGCAGAAAAGAGAAGGAACGGGAAGGAGGCTCCAACTTACCTATCTGGAGAGTTTTAGTCTGCTTCAAGGTATGTAGCTGAGAAGAAAAATGTTTTGTATTTCAACATTTGATTTACTCAGTTATAGTTTTTTTCAACATTTTTTGTCATTAAAAATGTTCCACACCATGCAGTTTAAATTCAGTTCCTTTAAAATTTTCAGCACATATTCTTAGAAAGCAAACAAAGATTTCTATAATACCTTTCATGGAAATGTTGAAAACAGTGTTGTTGTATAAATTAAATTAATTGGGAGTCGATTAATGACACTAAACAACACTTACTTTTAAATTTTCCCGGAACTAGTTTCAGAGGCCTTCCCTCTATCTTCAGCCGGACATCGACTGGTTCTCATCGGTGTAGCTGGCAATATTTTGTCATCGGTCTCCTCTGGTGGCGGTTCGAGGAACTTGCTGAAGAAATCTTTCTGGGGGATGTCGAAATTGAATAATTTGTTTTATTTTTTGAAATAAAGATTTGTTCCCATGTGGATATTTCTTGTTTTCCTGTTGTATGTTTTAGTAATTTTGGTTCTGGATTTATGTTGTGGCTTTTTTCCCCAAAAATGCGTGGCAACTGCTGATTTTTCTAATTGTTTGTATTTTATGTTCCTAAAGTGTTCCTTTGCTCTTGTTTCTAAATTTCTTTTGGTTTTTCCAATATAAATTTGACTACAGTCACAGCATTCAATTTGATATATACCAGATTTTTTGTTAGATGGAATGGCATCTCTGATGTTTGAGCAAATTAGGTTTTTTTAAGGAGAAATGGTTGACTGGTGCTAGTTGAATGTTTTGTTTTTTGAATTTATCAAAGGCCCATGGATGATAAGTGAATTTTTTGAAGATCATTTTAGTTTCTGTAGCTGAGAGGGTTGTGGTTTCCTTTAGTAGTTTCTTCTTATTTGCTAAGTTCACTTTTTTGTCTACTAGTGATTTGGGAAAGTCATTCTTCTGTGCTATTTCAATAATTTTGTTGTATTCTATTTTGTATTCTTCTGCTGTGAGAGGGATGTTGACCAGTCTGTGTGCTAAACTATTAAAGATTGCCTGTTTGTGGGGTCTTGGATTGTAGCCTTCTATCTATTTTATCTATTCTAATTATAGATTTCTATCATATGAATTTTAATGCTCATTATATTTTTAAAGTTATGAATATATAAACTCAAAGGTTTAATGCTTTTTAGCTTTTATTTTTGTTTGCTCCATACCTTATTTTTTCTCCCTCTGGAACTAAAAGCAGTATAAGAAATTCCTATGATAGATCTTTTCTTCATAACCATCAGAATATTTCTATAAATACAAAAACTAATATCTTAGAAAATTTTCATCACGTGGAGCTGTTTGAATTTGCCCAAATTTTGAAATTCACAAATTAATTACTCAAAAACTATAAAAGATACAAAAACCAAATTCTTAATTCTGTGTTCACTATGCACCAGAACTAAGTGGTAAAAATTTCAGCAAGATTGGTTGAACATTGCTGGATTTGGGGTTTTCAGTGCTGCATTCCTTTAAAGCTATATGAATCCATTAAACGGTATATTTAAGGATGCTATCCTTTCATTTGTTTAAAGAGTAGATACGTAATGACTGGCTTATGAATAACATGCACTTTAGAACGTTGACATGTCAGTCAGGATTTATGTTTTATATACTTGCATGTTTTGCGTCTCTGCGGCAAAATATTAAAAGTAAATTTGACATTACATTATCATGTTCGAACTATGTTCTTTTTTTTTTTTTTTTCATTTACCTGTGAGGCTATTGGTGAAGCGCAGTGTTATTGGTAGTTTTCGATGACGGCACCTAATTCCACAGGGAGTACGACTGTTTTGATTGTATCCTACGGGTAATACGATAATTGTAATCATATTAGTCTGTGACTGTGCTTTTCCCTGGGGAACATGATATCGTTGGTAATGGAACGGGAAATGCGGGATAAATCCAATGACACAAACAGTACTGGAAATATGAAATCGCAATAACTGCAGCTAACCCTTTTCAGGTTGTTTGCATAGTTTTCTGTGTTATTTAATTTCCTAACCTCTTTATGTTGCAATTTCAAAATGTGTACCACAGTAAAAAAAAGTTTAGAATAACAAACAATGACTGTAAGGGTGAAAGGTTGTGGCGATTTTCCTCCACTCGCTGCAGATAGGATGCACGTTGACTGTTTGGAAGATCCAGGTCGATATTTGATTAAATAAGTGTCATAAGATCTTTTTATTTCAGGTGTGGATTTTTAGTGACAGAAATAAAATTTTATATGACTCCGATTTCATAATAATATGCCCGCCTCGGGTAATTTGGAGTGTTTGGAAACAGACCCAAAAGGGCAAGATGGCGGCCGTGCGTAATCTATGTATTTAGAGGATTTATTGTCCTATTCAGTTTATTTTTAGCATGCTTCGGGGTATATTTAGTGACTTTCTGGTGTATTTAGTGGCTTAGGGATGTATTAAGGGGGCTTCTCAGTTTGTAATTATAAGCTTTTGAGACATATTTAGTGGCGAGGAATGCATTTTAAAGCTTCTAGAAGTGTATTTAGAGCTTTTTGGACAGTATTTATAGGCCTTTCGGAGTAATATAGAGGGTTTGATGCGCATTTAGAGGCTTATTTTCGTGTATTCGCGTGCTTTTGGGCCTTATTTATATGCTTTTCGTTGCAATTTATTGGTTTTGGTGTATTTAGAGCTTTATGGACAGTATTTATAGGCCTTTTTGTGTAATATAGAGGGTTTGAGGCCTATTTAGAGACTCTTTTCGTGTACTCAGGAACTTTTGGGGCGTATTTACTGGCTTCAAGGTGTATTTTAGAGGTTTTTTATCTCTATTTATACGCTTTTGGAGTAATTTAGAGGATTTAGAGACGTATTTAGAGCCCTTTTTCATGTATTCCGGGCTTTTGGGACGTATATATTATTGGTAATATATTATTTAATTGTATAATCTGGATTATATTTTACTCGAAATTCTCTTCTTAATGCATCACTTTAGGATACTTCCAACACATCCATAAATGCTTATTTTCAAGTTAATATATATAATTTAAGCCAATTACTTAAAATTCATCACTTTTTAACGTCCACTCATCACTATTGCAAATACCCAATAACTCTGTTTGAAGGTTATTAACTTTCCGTTACAAAGATTTTATATTCACCGCAACAGTTTTCCATCGTCATTAAACAAAGACTAAAGAACATATATCTATCTCAAGTTTATTGATTTTTCGTAGCTATCATTACTCCTCTATTAATTTTGTGATTGGCTGATATACTGCTAGGTCATCACAATACGTAACACAATTATTACTACGAATAATCACAAAATTACACACATATATATGTTTTATACTGTCATTACATGGCCTACTAAGTCATATCAGAACATAATATTCATATAAAAAGTTCTAACTGAAACATATCGTTACAAGGTGAAAAGAGTAACGAAAGTATACACACTGTATTATTTGGGACATTTCGGTATAGTTTTTGTTATTTGTGAATAGAAAACGGAGGGCAATGTTAGGTAATTTCAAAATAATCACCTTCCTGGTATTTTAATATTATTACATAAATGACAAAGGCTCTTACGCATGTTATGATATCATACATTTATTGTGCATATTCCAAAATTTTCCAATCTATTTGGCTGCATTTATTTGTCTTTACCTTGTTGCTACCTTGGCTTACATGACACCCTGGTCTTCTGCTCTGTCAGGTAGCTCTTAACCTCCATGCCTGCTTGTTACTTAATTAGTCCCTTTCCACCCCCTCAACTTCCTTTCTTATATTCTTTACATTTCTGGCCAATATTTCTTTTACCTTCTGTATGAACTCACCAATACCTCTTACCTTCTTTTCCTCCTTTCATGTAAACATATTGTGACTTTGTGGTTTCGTGAAATTAAAAGTCCAGTTGCACAAACTCAGAATGTTCTTTATTTCCACCGAATTACAATTAGTACACTTGCCGATTACATAGAATTACGTACACAATTACAATCCACCAGTTCGTCTGTCACAGGTCCGCTCCACACTCACAATTACGTACAACTCCTCTGATACACGTACACAGTTTTCCAATCCATTCTCTAGCACTGCGCTCTCCACGGCTGCTCGCCAAGATCTGAACTGACTCCAAGTCCAAGTCGTATACTGACATGCTGTTAACAGCCAAAAGGTTTTTGCTGCGTACCCACCCAGGTTTTGGCTATGACCGCAGGTTGATAATTTTGATGGTTACAGGATGATGTGGGACTTTTTGATGAGGAAATTTGTTGAGGTAGCTTTTTGCTCCTCTTTAATTTTGTACAGGATGCCAAACCGCTTTTTTGTTTACACCCTGGTGTTTTATTTTTTTCTAAGTGGAGTGAATTTTGTAGCCAAACAGCTCTTTTGGATATTTGAACATTTAGCTTATGCTGCTCTATGGATTAACTCCTTTGTTACCTCGGGCGCCCGCAAGCCATACGGAGTACCCGGTAAAGCCTGAAGCGGCGTCTCATAGTATCGTAGTCTCCTAGAGACCGAACCAGGGCGCTTCTATGAGCTGGAATTTGAGCGTAAAATTTTGTAAACCGGCGCCTAATTTCGTCCTCCCCATATGGGAGAAGAGAGGCTTCGTGAAGCAATCTCACGGGGAAAGAACGGCCCACAGAATAGATGGATCGGAGTCCTCTATTCTGTGCACGCTGAAGGTATGCTATCCAGCTATCTGCAGCCATGCCCCAGATTTCACAGGCGTACAACATGAGTGGGATTATCAGCGCTCGAAGGAGGTGTAGCTTTAAGCGGACTGGCATCGAGCGCGAACCCAGCATTGGGTACAGAGAGGCAATAGCCCCCTGTACCCGTGTCGATAGTTCCCTGATGTGTCCGCGGAAAGTTAGGCCTCTATCCAGTTGAACGCCCAGGTACTTGATGGAATTAGTCCACTCTATCCTACGGCCTCTAAAGTGGAAGTTTGGGCAGTCAGCGGGGATGTGGCGCTTTGTAAAAAGAATGGCGTGGCTTTTGTCCGGATTTACGGACATCGGCCAACGCCTACACTACTCTTGTGTGAGACGGAGGTGTCTCCGGTTTGGGTTGAAGGCTCCTAGTACACGTCCACTGCAGCCCTTATATATAAGATCGCTGTTTCTGGAAGATTTGCTGCTTGGAAAATCATCCCGAATGTTCCAGAGGTCAGGGGGAGGAGAAAGAGACGGTAGAGTGCCTAGTGACACGTTTCTAACCATCCCCTATGTTAGCGCTACAGGATAAATGGGTGGGCGTGGTCTAAATGCCTCCGGTCCCCTACCCTGCTCTAGTTGGTCGTGCATTCCGATAATTGGGTGACAGTATATAGCTACTATCCTCTTATCTACTTTCTCCCATTTTTCTTCGCAAAACTTTTTTTCATATTGCAACCTCCTCGCATTCCGTTTCATAGTGTTCTATGCTTTCTTTCTTCCCACACAATTCACAATATTTCCCTCTTGGAAATATTATTCCTGTTCTCATCCAAGCTAACTCTTCTCTCTCTTGCCTATTGCAGTAATTTAATTGAGATGCACCAGTCATAGTTTAAGTAAAATGTAAATAAACCTTTGTTTAATAATATATCCGTTGTAAATGTACGCGACGTTGATGGAAATGAAATGAAATGAAATATGTAGTGTTTAACGCACACTTTTGCTACATACGGCACCGCAGGCGATGACACTGATGATACATGAGATGATGATGGAGCACCGGTGGAAAGAGATGGCGGGGGAAACCGGAGATCTCGGAGAAAACGCGCCTCGGCGCTGTGTTGTCCACCACAATCTCACTTTGCGATCCCCTGGGATCGAACACGGGCCGCCTTGGTGAGAGCCAAGCGGTCTAAGCACTGAGCCACGGCGCGACCGCGGTACCTCTAATTTTGTCCTAATTTTTGGCAGCCAACCGCTGCTCTAAGTACGAGAACCATCCATTTTCTTTTTAGCTGACGTTTTTAGTATACTCATATGATAAGTCCATTTTTTCCCGAGGCGTTTGCTGAATTACTGTGCCATGTGTACTCTAATAAAAAGTTTGAAAATTGCCCTCAGTAAAGGAGGTGTACTTTAGCGAGCAGTATGGGAAATGCGCCCAAAACCGCACAACTAAGCTTTTTTCGAAATTCAAAGAAAATGCAATGGAGGACAAGTAGCGTGTTACTATGATCATGAAGCTAATAACATACAGACACAACATTAGTAATGAACATTCATGAACGCGAGACATGTTGTCTGTTAAAAACTAAAGTAAATATTAATGACAACTGCGCATCTCAAAAAGTGTCTCCCAGTACCGGATAGACGTAAATAAATACATATTTCTAAATAAAGCAAAAGGAACTGCACAATAAATCACAATATCATTATACTTATCATAATTATTGTATTTTTGGGATAAAAACAGAACACGTTAACATATAATATGTTTTTCAAAACGTTCTCTAGAGATTATCACAACAAAATAAAACTGTCTTAGAACTAATGAAACATTTTTTAAACACAGTGATTACATCTATAAAACTTAATGTTGTCTTGCTCTGTACACTCAATATGTGTCCAGCTCTTGTGTCTGTTGTACCCTACAGCACAGCTCGAAGGTGGTTTTAAATGTTTAAAGAGGAGAGACAATCAATTTCAAAGGAAGGTGGACCCGGTGCTCCAGTTACTGCTCTCAAGGAAGAAATCATCAACACTGCTGCTGCCTTTGTGAGAGAGGATCGACGAATTACTTTAAGATTACTTTCTGAAATACTGAACGTTTCATTAAGTTCCACCCACACGTTGGTGACAGAACCATTACACATGAGACGGGTTTGTGCGCGATGGGTTCCCGAAAAAAGGACATTCGCATGTAGTTAAAGTTGATCTTAGAGGAACATCCGGAGTTTATTTAAAACGTAATCACTGCTGATGAAACTTGGCTACATCATTTTGATTCTGAGAGCAAACAGGAGAGCTCAGTGTGGAAATCTCCTTCATCACCATCTCCCAAAAAAGCAAAGGTAGTTGCTTCTCCTGGAAAGCTATCGTCATCACTTTCTTTGATATTCATGGAATGGTTTATCAGCATGTTGTACCTGCACACACATCAGTAACTGGACAATACTACAGGGATATCCTGAAAACATTGCAAGTTCATATCAGGCGCAAAGGATCACATTTCCGTGAAGCAGGCTGGATGCTGCATCACGATAATGCTCGGCCGCATATTGCCAATTGAAGCAATAATGATGTTGGCGCAGGTTAGAGCAATGAGTTTTACTCTCAGAGTAAGCCTGTATATGTATGAGTAAGGATGGTTCGAATGAGACTGGAATTCCTGTTTAAAACTGATTTATGAGTGCATCTTTTTATCACATCGAACTCAAATTTGCCGACCACGGTTATCAATATTTCACTGTTTAGAGTGAGCGTATGTAGAATTCTTATTACTCAATAGAACTTAATTCGTTCCTCACGTACATACGAACCGACAAAAATCTTCTCCCATCGCTTGTGATCTGCCTTCGATCAAGAAAGGGGCGATGACCGTCTTGATCGGCCACAAGCCGCGGATTGTGTTCCCACACAGTTGCGTGGGTCACTTTCACTTCGCCCTTTATTCACACCCAAAGCTCCTTTGCGACTATATTGTCCATCGTCATTATTTGTCTCCTTCATGCCATTATTAAGGGTCCGAAGAATACCTTTTCAAACAGAGTCAAGTGCTATCCCTTTATAACTCTGGTAAGACCACAGTTTGTTACGTTTCTTTTTTAAAACAACTATTTAATCCAGGGCACTTGCCTGCACGTGTTGTAACAAATATACACAATTTATTTGAAATCCGTCACTATTTTTTACTCATTGCACTCTTTTAATTTCGGTGTCACAATGTTGTTGCTAAATATCTTGCAAAAAAAAAAAAAAAACGTGAAGTGCATTCCTCACCCTCCCTATAGTCTGGGATTAGCCCCATATGACATTTTTCTATTCCCTAACTTTGAAGAAACGCCTTCGTGGGAGACGTTATCCACCATCAGAAGCAGTGGTGAAGGCTGCGGAGGCGATTTTGAAGTATCTCTTAAAAATGGTTCCCAGCATGTCTTTGCAGACTGACAGAAACGTTGGGACAAGTACATCGCATTCAGGGGAGACTATTTTGAGAACGACCATCAAAATTATGAGGATGAGTAAAGGTACCTTGTCAAAAAAAGTTGTTTTATTTCTTTATTGAACAGGCGTCGTAACTCCTATGCTGCAGAGCTTCAGTACAAAATGAGCTTGTAACCATAATCGTTGTCCACTATCTCAATTCATCATCAAAGAATGTGTGTTTTGTAAGCCGTAGTAAAATTTTTCTAAACATACAGCTACCGCGAAGATTCCTGCATAAAAATATAAAGTTTTGCTTTTCGTAAGAACTTACATCTCTCTTGCATTGATCGTCTTTTCTGATATCTTCATAGCATTGTAATTACAATGGCTACAGCTCAGCATTTTAATGATAAACATCTGAAGAAACTTTTTATATTGTTTGTTTTCCTTAGGATTTAATTTCATTCCTATGTTCTTAACGCCTTTTAAGATACGTAAGCTTTTATTTTAGTGGACGATTATTGCATCTGTTACGTAACAGCGGAAAGTTTAGCAAAGAAAAACCGCCTTTGGTTTGCCTTCTAACTTTTATATTTCTTTTTCCTTACTCCCTCTTTTTATAGCTTTTCTGGTTCTTACAAGTTCATCACTTTCATAGCCAGGGTTTTCCTGGGGAAGTTCCTCAATTTCAAATTGCAACTGCCGAATTTATCTAAGAGTTAGTTGGTCTTAACGAACCATCAGATTTCAAAAACATTTTGAGAAGGTACTGGCAGAAGTACTGCTAAATGTTTCCTGCGCTGTCAAATATATACGGAGTCATTTATATCGATTGGGATTGGGGTTTCGGAACGTAGGCCACCATGCTGGGCCCATTGTGCCTATGTCCCCAAGCGGGGGCAGCCTTGAAAGAAAGGATGAGGCTAAGGAGACAGGTGGTGGTCGACCTAATGAGCCACGACAGTACAGAGGGCAGGGTCATTACAGTTTATTTGGATAGAGACCTCCCTCGACAGGCCAGCACAACGAACTCGCTTCCCTACAGCGGGATGGCAACGGGCCCAGCTGCCCAGCCCTAATGATATAGCAGCCCCGTCCATTGAATCCCACACGACGTCAAAGCTTTCCCTTCTGACCATGCCTCCTCACATGTAAGCAATTATAAGGGTTTTCTACCCTTAAACATATGGGTGGTCCTTCTTAATACGTTCACCAAGTTAGAGCGCTGTTGCAATATATTTCTTGTGTCCTCAGAAATTATCTTAGACTGTGCAAACGTGCTTGCTATGTATGTGAATTAAGCTTACAGATATAGAAGTTACATAGTGTTCTGCTTAGTGTAGTTTTATAAATTTATTAGTGTTTAATAGTTATTAGCATTTAGCACTTGCGTAATTCAATTAAGATGTGGAGACCGTGGGTATCGAACCTAACATTGATATGCTAACATGGTATCCATTCATACTTGTAATATATACATAACAGTATTTCTAACCTTTCTCGAGTTCTAAAGCGTTTATGACATTTTAAATTATTATGCGGAATGTACCCCCCCCCCCAAAAAAAAATAATATACTGCTTAACTTTATTCAAACTTGTAAAATTAGCACACATCCTTTTAAAAAGCTTCGAAAATTTAAAAAGAGTAATAGAGTTTCCTTACTAGTTTTTCTGTAATTCTGGTTCGTTTTTTTTTTTTTAAGTAATTGCTGCTTTGTTAAATCAACAGAAATTCATCACCTGTAGCTGCCATAGAATATAGGAAAATGTTTTGGGATAAATCGGCTCACGAATCCAATAAACAAAGCTCTAACGTACAATCTTTGCTTATAGATTATTATTAATTACGAGAATATCCAAAGTGCTTCTTTAATTTGTAAGCAAATATCCCTCGCGAATTCATGCACACTGATGTAATTTAACCCTTTTAAAATTGTAATGATGTTTTACTAAACTTTTCTTAGATATTATGCTAATAATACGCATTTAGTTCTTGTACGTAATAGAAGTACTAATACCATAACAGCATAGGTAACATATCTCTTTTCAGTTATGTTATAAAGAGATGTAACATTATTAGTATAGGAAACATTAATCATTTGAAATTTATTTGAAATGATTAATGAAAATATCTTACAGTGAATTCTGCTTTATTTATTTATTTATTTATTTATTTATTTATTTACTTACTTACTTACTCACTCACTCACTCACTCACTCACTCACTCACTCACTCACTCACTCACTCACTCACTCACTCACTCACTCACTCACACACTCACTCACTCACTCACTCACTCACTCACTCACTCACTCACTCACTCACTCACTCACTCACTCACTCACTCACTCACTCACTCACTCACTCACTCACTCACTCACTCACTCACTCACTCACTTATTTATTATTTATTTATTTATTTATTTATTTATTTATTTATTTATTTATTTATTTATTTATTTATTTATTTATTTATTTATTTATTTATTTATTTATTTATTTATTTATTTATTTATTTATTTATTTATTTATTTATTTATTTATTTATTTATTTATTTATTTATTTATTTATTTATTTATTTATTTATTTATTTATTTATTTATTTATTTATTTATTTATTTATTTATTTATTTATTTATTTATTTATTTATTTATTTATTTATTTATTTATTTATTTATTTATTTATTTATTTATTTATTTATTTATTTATTTATTTATTTATTTATTTATTTATTTATTTATTTATTTATTTATTTATTTATTTATTTATTTATTTATTTATTTATTTATTTATTTATTTATTTATTTATTTATTTATTTATTTATTTATTTATTTATTTATTTATTTATTTATTTATTTATTTATTTATTTATTTATTTATTTATTTATTTATTTATTTATTTATTTATTTATTTATTTATTTATTTATTTATTTATTTATTTATTTATTTATTTATTTATTTATTTATTTATTTATTTATTTATTTATTTATTTATTTATTTATTTATTTATTTATTTATTTATTTATTTATTTATTTATTTATTTATTTATTTATTTATTTATTTATTTATTTATTTATTTATTTATTTATTTATTTATTTATTTATTTATTTATTTATTTATTTATTTATTTATTTATTTATTTATTTATTTATTTATTTATTTATTTATTTATTTATTTATTTATTTATTTATTTATTTATTTATTTATTTATTTATTTATTTATTTATTTATTTATTTATTTATTTATTTATTTATTTATTTATTTATTTATTTATTTATTTATTTATTTATTTATTTATTTATTTATTTATTTATTGCTTCTAAACGTTATTTTAAACAACGGCAACCGCTCAAAAATAAACACGTGACTAACATTCTTCACCTCTGACCCCGGTTGGTGTTTCCTAAGAAGTTTATGACATTGTGGTTGGGGGAAGAACAGTTTTTCTCTACAAAGAGAACCTGTTGGGGATGCTTTAAGCGCGGTCACTATACCATAGCAGGTGATCCAAGCCCCAAAGTTCCCTTGCTGGCGATCCCGAAATTGTCACAGCAGAGGAGCTGAGGCCGGCAACCGATCTACCGCAGGAGGAAGTAGTTTTTCTCAGAGCATATCATCGTGTCATGCACCGCCGAGACACCCGCCGATACTTCTACCCTGAAAGAGACCACGAGACGAGAGATGATAATGGAGATGAAATGGAGGGACAGGAAATTCCGGGGGTGTAATTAACCTACCCAGCATTCACCTAGCGACCCGGGAAACCCCAGAAAAACCCATGGGTCACGTAGGTCAGCTACGGGAATCGAACCCGGGCCTCCCGAATGTAGACCACAGACGAAGGCGCCTGAGCCATCCCGCTCGGCGATTTATATAAAGCTGGCACATTTCTCTAATTGTTCCGTTGGAAATGCATTCACTGACCTTATTATTGTACCACATTAAGCTAAATGTTCTGTAGTTTCGTTTCCTAGTTACTAGATGCGCAGATGTTTATGTTTAATTTATAATTTCTATTGCTTTTTTTTAATTTACGTCCTCCAACTTTAAGTCATATCGGACGATGAATGAATTGGGTGAAGTGATGCTCAAATGAGTCCGGGGTCCATGGAGCTTAGGGTTATGGGACATTCGTCTACCAGGATAAGGGAAAACCCCGGAAAAAGCCTTATCCAGGTAACTCACCCTGACCGAGATTCGAACTCAGGACCTCTTGAACCTGAGGCAGACATGCTGCCATCTACGCTACCGAGGCGGGCAAACAATTCTTGGAACTGAAAGAGAGACAACACAAAGATACGCGGGGTTAGGGGGTAAAAAACGCTGCCAAACCTTTTGACACAGGAAGAGGGAACCAAGACGCCTTTCTTTTAATTACTGTATATTAATTTCCGTCATTTGTCCCTCTTTGAGGTATAATCTTTTCCCAAAGATACTAGCAATGTTTTAAAACCATCCTAAAATTGAAATATCAGAGTGTATAAAATACACCTCATCTCGTCGATGACGTCATTTGTACTAACTTTTGTTCCCGAGAGACATTTCGGGTATTGCAGTGTAACCGTTTTCCCCTTTTATATGAAGTCACAGAACGTAGTGCTCTTCGCAACTGAAAAAGATCGGGCCGCGCCGTGGCTCAGTGGTTAGACCGCTTGACTCTCACCAAGGCGGCCCGGGTTCGATCCCAGGCGACCGCAAAGTGAGATTTGTGTTGGACAATACGGCGCTGGGGGGGCTTTCTCCGGGATCTCTGGTTTCTCCCGCCATCTCATTCCACCGGTGCTCCATCTTCATTTCATGTATCATCAGTGTCATCGCCTGCGGTGCCGTATGTAGTAAAAGCGGGCGTTAAACACTACACACAATTGAAAAAGATCGGTGGCATCAGTTTCCCGAGAGTAGGGCCCTCTTTTGCCTTCTTTTGATCGGACTAAGTAGCAAACCGTTGTTTTGTCAGTTGTTTGGTTCCCGGAGTATAATTATAACTATTCTGTAACAGTAACTCTACGCCATAAAGCTTTCGAGTTTTGCTTTGAGTTCCAAATACATATACGAATATAAAAGCCACATCCATTATTGTTCAGTGTGAGCAAACGGGGCACACGTCAGGCCTGCAGCTTTCTAAACTTCAACTTATAAATTACCGTTTCCGCGGACACACATATGGTCACCGCCACAATTTGAACTTTCGTTCGATGCTCAGGCCTCTCATAAAACGCACGTCTTCTACTTTAACCAAAACACGTTTGCAAAACTAAACCAAATGCCTAGCAAATCACAACTCTATGAATCAGCACTTTTTTGTGTGAGGTGCAGCAAATGACAATACGTACAGATGTTAGCAGGAACTTGTCTTACCAACACCATCTCTTTTAAAACCCGCGGTCTTAGAAACTTGTGACGTTATTTTAATAATACCACTGGGCAACAATGAAAATGTTTCGGGCTTTAAAATAGTGAACTTACATGTATTTCCATTTTCTGAATGTAAAAATCACTATAAAAATGATAGATTAGCTCTTGTTTTGAAGTTACAGTTACATTTCAATTTTCAGAGTGAGGATTTTAAATTTGGGGAAAATTTTTTGGAGTTGGCACATCTGTCAAATAAAACACAATCAAAGATAAATTTTGTAAATCAAGTGATGCAAAAGTTAAGGAAGGCATTTTTGTCGGACCACAAATAAGAGAACTTTTAAGGGATCCTGCATTTGACCAAATTTTGGAGGGGAAAGAAAAGGAAGCTTGGGAAGCGTTCAAGGGTGTTGTTCATGGATTTTTAGGCAACAAAAGAAATGAGGACTACAAGAATTTGGTGACAGTGCTCGTGCAAAAATACCGTAACCTTGGACGCAACATGTCCCTTAAGATCCATTTTCTCCTCTCCCACCTAGACCTTTTCCCTCCTAGTTGTGGAAATGTGTAGCGTTTAACGCCCGCTTTTACTATATACGGCACCACAGGCGGTGACACTGATGATACATGAGATGAAGATGGAGCACCGGTGGAATGAGATGGCGGGGGAAACGGGAGGTCCCGGAGAAAGCCCGCCCCAGCGCCGTGTTGTCCATCACAAATCTCACTTTGCGGTCGCCTGGGATCGAACCCGGGCCGCCTTGGTGAGAGCCAAGCGGTCTAACCACTGAGCCACGGCGCGGCCCCTAGTTGTGGCGCTGTTAGGGATGAACATGGGGAGAAATTCCATCAGGAAATTTCTGTTGTAGAACAAAGATATCAGGGCTGTTGGAATGAAGTAATGCTTGGTCTTTGTATAGGAATTCTGCGGAACTCCATCACAAGAGGCAAGCTAAAAGACGACGAAGTCAATTGGCCACCACATGATTCTCTTCAGACACGACTATCTGCGAAGTATTTTTCCAGCAATTTAGAACTCTTAGCATGTAATTACCGGTTAAACAAATCAAATGCACTTTCATTGTTGTTAGCATGTATGTAATTAAAATATATCCTTTTCTCTCTATCCGTTAATATGTAATACTTCCACCTTGTGTATATCATAGAAACCAGAGCTAATACAAATTTTTCACTGTCATATTTGCTTTTCTCAACCCAAAATTAGTAGGAATTGCCTCATGAAGTACTCAAAAGACTCAACAAGTATTATTTTTTTTTTTTGTAGCCCAGGGTAATCAATGTGTAAATGTGTTAATTGTGCAACAAGAGTACTAGCTTAAAGCTTTCATCTCGGGCAGGTTTGCACTTCATTCAACACTATCTTAAGCGCTGGTGTGACCACAAGCATTTCTCATCTACTACGTTGAGGTTTCCAATTTTATTATTCGCAGTGCTCCTATTCAGTTATTAGGAAAAAAATGAAAGTCTCATTGTACTTTGTATTTTTTAGATATGTTGGTATTTCTCTTATTTTCAAACTGGCATTTTTATTCCTATGACAGGTGTTTTAATGTAAATTAGGCAATTAGCTGTGGTCGTTAGGGTTAGATGAATAGCTTGGCCATACATTCAAACCCGGACGTAATGGGGGAATTCAAACAGTTCTTAAAATGAAGTACAGTAAAAAGAATTAAAATGATAATAATGGAGTATATATACGCGAGTTTAACTTCCAAATTAAATGTTATTACACTGTACTAATATTAATTGATTGAATTTGTTTGTGCGAAAGTGGATCATTATGTAACAAAAGCCTAAGACATGCTGTCCTCGCTTTCTATTTCTCTATCTCTCTAAAGGGGGAAACCCTTAACTGTTACTTAATTTGTGTTCCTTTTCTGATTGTTGTTCATCAGCTTGGTCTCGTAATCATTTTAAGACGATTATTACAGATTCAGTTATTCATCAGAAGTACTTGATTTTTAAACGATTGTCAACTCTTAGAAGGGCTGCGTGCTGTGTGTGGGCTTTGAAATTCTGTACATAGCCGAAAGATTATAAAAAAATGTGTTTTTTCATTGAAATACGTAGTTCAGTTTCGCAATAAGTATTTGACAAAAATATCGTGCTTTAACGAAATCTACGCTTCACCGGCGATGTAAAGCTCATTTCGGAGGCTGTTTCCAAAAAGTTTCAGAATACACATATTATTTGAACTGAAAATATCTTAAGTAGCTGGTACGAGGGTGGGTCAAAAAGTAATGCCTCCTATTTTTTTCTCTTTTAATTGCCAAGAAAATTTAATCCGATTTACATAGTTTGAAAAATACAACATTGACGATTAATTTGTCACTATTCAATACAATCTCCGTCCTTTTCCACAGTTTTGGTCCACCTTTTAACTAGGGCATGTATTTCAGTGTGGTAAAACACACGGTCTTGCTTCCTAAGCCATTGACGCACGGACGTTTTCACGGCCTCCTCATCCTCAAAATGAATCCCACGATGAGCTTCCTTTAGTGGCCCGAACAGATGGAAGTCTGATGGTGCCAGGTCAGGGAGGTAAGACTTGCCATCCCAATTTCTCAATTTCTGCAGTGGTGTAACGGCTGGTGTGTGGTCCTGCATTGTCATGCAAAAGAAGAACATCTGCCATAGTTTGTGTTGGTCGAACTCGGCGAAGACGAGCTTTCAGCTTTTTGAGAGTTCTGATGTATTGGACAGAATTTAATGTGCATCCCTGCTACAAAAATCAATCATAAGCACGCCCTCTGCATTCCCAAAACACTGTCGCCATAACTTTCCCTGGCGACCGATGAGTTTCCTTTTTTTTTTCTTTTTTTTTTCCCCTTCGGTGACGTTGTGTGATGCCATTCCATTGACTGCATCTTTGATTCAGGTTCACAAAAATGAACCCACGTTTCGTCTCCAATAAAATTATTTTCCATAAACTCCTCTCCCTCCAAATTTAAACGCTGCAAGTGTTCAGAGGCTATTGTTATCATTGTTTCTTTGTTTTGGACGGTTATCATTCTTGGAACCCAACGTGAACAAATTTTTAAGTAACCCAGTTGTTGAATAATTGTCATCACACTGCCTTTACTGAGGGAGGTAATGCGACACAATTCACCTGTTGTTAACCGGCGATCACAACGAATGATGTCATCGACTCGCTGAATGGTGTCACTGCAGTCACCGGCCTGCCGCTTCGCTTTTCATCTGCCAAAGGTGTTTGCTCTTCAGCTTCGTTACAGCGACGAACCCATCGCCTAACAGTGCTGACATCCACCGTTGCATCACCATACACATTTTTTAGCCTTTCCTGAATGCGAATTGGCGTTTCACCTTCCGTAGTCAAAAATTCAATCACAGAACGCTGTCTAATGTGAATGCCGATGTCAGCCATTTTGCAAGAGGATGCAGTGCTGCCACCTGTTGACTGAGGAGGTTACTACTGTCCTGGTCCTGGTGAAATCCTCTACACTGCTCCTCGCTGACACAGCTGAGATTTTCTGGAAAACTGTCCAAATGAGAATGCAAGAAATGTACTGTCACCGATGGCATTGATGGATTGCAGCCACCGCAAAGGCAGAGCTGTACGCGTGGGTAGGAAAGAAAGAGTCAGATAATGGTGCGCAGAGTTGCACGTTCGCCGAGAGAGAAAGTAAAAGAGAGAGAAAGAGACAGAGAGAAGTCTGGAATGTTCCGTCTTCTCGCCGCCGCGATTGTTCTCGGAAAATCTACAGCATATATATATATAGCTGCAAAGTGTGAGAAGCATTCAGTTGAGTTGCAATTGTGCAGTGGAGTTGCGCTGAGGTGTTGTAACTGTGTGAGTTCTGTACCGCAGTCGTTCTTTCGTTGGTTAACGGTGGCGGACGAACGATATGACCTTGAAGACTGCTGTTGTCAATGTCACGTCTTTTTGCTGCTGCCAGGGTTGTACAAAGGCTGTGTTCACTGGAAGAAGTAGGGTTTAAATTTATGTAAAAAAGATTTTTGATTCTAACAACCTACGAACTCACAGTACTTCAACACAGCCCGGCTTTTGAAATTTTTCAGACATATATTCTACAATAGTTTTGTAATTTGGTCCTTGTAATTTTCCAGAAGCTTCTCGACGACACTCTTAAAACTAATCCATGCCGGTTTTTCAGTATCTGTGTCATTGTTTCTTCAAATAAGGTATCAGAAGTCAACAATACATATTCCCTCCTTAAGCTTTAGCATCAGATACTTCAGGGACTTTCTTGCAGATTTATTTGTAGCAATTGTGATTCTTATTTAAAGCCTGAAAAAATTGCTGCGATAAGCCTAATTTTATTTGTAAATGTCGTAAGAGAATATTTATGGTTCCACAAAGCACTCTTGAAAATCTTTTTTATTGCTGTCATGAGACAGTCTCTCTCTGCTTCCAATTCTTCCTTCTCCAGTGATACCTACATTTAAAAGTAACGTAAGTTTATAGTTTTGTTGTAAAGGGAATAATATTTTTGGGGGTAATGTTAAAAATGAGAAACTATTTCGGCAAGTATTCGCTATTTGCCATTGATTCATGCAAACGTAAATATGTTGGGTATGTCTACAACAATAACAACGTTGCCATCTCTACTTCAACAAAGTCAAGGTTAGAATAATTTTGTTTTGCTTTGCTTTTCCTTATATGTGCGTTTATTTTAACATACAGTGGTGTAATTTTCAGCTATGTGGTCACCACTTGTTCTCTCAAAAGAGTGGGATGTGATGATTCAGGTTCACCTTGAACTTGATCATTAATAATTAACTTAGAGTGCAGACGTATGGTTAACACGCTATTTGTTTCTTCCAAGTGTGGTCTGGAGTTTCCACCACTTACACTAAAGCACTTTCTTTTGTTCATTACAATCAGATAATGAAGTGGTTAGACAGGAAAATAACAGCTGATTGTTCAGTTGTGTCTAATTCTTAACGTTTATTTATATCTGCTTATCATTGCCCTGGTTCTGCGTCCTAACACATTGGTGTGAAGCGTGGAGCTCTTGTTTCCAACCAGTAAATTAACAGGGAACTGCTCCCTTCTTGCGGTTGGGTATTTTATGTACCCTGTATAGGTCCCATAGGGGACAGAGGTTCCGAACCCTTCAGCTGTCGTGGACGCTTATCACTCCTAGTACTTCTCCCGCCCGCCTCGTTAGCATGGATGGTAGCGTATCTGCCTCAAGTTCAGGAGGTCCCGAGTTCGAATCTCGACCAGGGTAAGTTACCTGGATAAGGTTTTTCAGGGTTTTCTCTTATCCTGTAAGACGAATGTCAGGTAACTCTAAGTTCTATGGAACCTGGGCTCATTTGAGCATCATTCCATTCATCGTCGGATATGACTTAACGTTGGAAGAGGTAAGTTACATACAAAAACCTCCTGGTACTTCTGACATTATTAGAAATACAGATGTCTACTTTAGACGTGGCGTATGACGTAATGTTTCCCAGTAATTTATGGCAGAGCCCACTTGTTTATTTGGAAGAAAAAGGGGTGTCAGGTTAGCCATCTATCATCTAACTCACTAGCTACATTAGCAATCTACTGGTGAAAGCAGAGGTATTACCACTACCATTGATTCGAACATTCGAGCAACTTCATGCAACATGTCTAACGATCGAACCTCCGGTACAGCATTTGAGCCCCATCCGAAAGGGAGTTGGGATTTGGTAGGTCTCGATGTGGCAGTGGTGTGATGTGGCGTAGGCCACCCAGACAGGGCAGAGGTTGCCTAGAAAGTCATGGGCTAGCCTGCAGAGCTAGATCACCGGCGACCCCACGGAGCATCTTCCAAATTGGAAAGACGTGCTTAAGTGGCACATCCACTTCCATCCAGTAATGGGACGGGGGCTTAGCCTCCAGATATTGCCCTACTGGAAATAATCCCGGCGTTCGTATGCTTCCTGGTATATATTAAGGGATGTTTTTTAGACGTGCGTATAGATCTCATTTGAAACCGCATTTAGGACTGGTGGACCATCAGCGTCACAGAAACATGAAGATTTGATTGATTATTATTGTTATTATTGTTATTATTATTATTATTATTATTATTATTATTATTATTATTATTATTATTATTATTATTATTATTATTATTATTATTATTATTATTATTATTATTATTATTATTATTATTATTATTATTATTATTATTATTATTATTATTATTATTATTATTATTATTATTATTATTATTATTATTATTATTATTATTATTATTATTATTATTATTATTATTATTATTATTATTATTATTATTATTATTATTATTATTATTATTATTATTATTATTATTATTATTATTATTATTATTATTATTATTATTATTATTATTATTATTATTATTATTATTATTATTATTATTATTATTATTATTATGTTATGTTAGTTTATTTTATTGGCAAAAATGTCCACGTAATATCTGAAAGTAGTTCATTGGTGCGTGTCCGCAGGTTGAGAACCTCTGCTGTAAAGCATTACAAGATTGTAAGACCACCCTCGTGTATATATGGTTCACATATTTTAAGCCCAAATAATCCAATCTATATAATTATTATTCTAGCAATTCAGCTGATCTGCCGACATCCGTTATCTTGGAATGTAGAACAAAACAACCTGCAGTTTTCAAAATATGTAACATCGGTTACAGCAGTACACGTAGATGACGGCCCAGTCTTAATGACATCCCATAAAATCCTAACGCAGCAATTCAGGCCCAATAAGCGGTTTTGTTATTCGGGGCAAATTTCAGTTAACACTAGTTTGTGCCCTCACGTCCGCATACAACTAAGCAGCAACGTCTGACTCGGTAATGCTGTTAACACTTTACAGAAACAGTTTGCCTTTATGATATAGAAGCAACAGATGCTTCAAATGGACCGATGTGCGGTTACTATCTGCCAATTCATAATCTTGAGCTTATAAGAGAAAAGAACAGAGTTCGTAGACCGTAGAAACGTGTGAGGCAGCTATGGTAAGAAAATAAAACTCAAGACCTCATACCCTGAGTTAAATATGAGCTGGAAGAACACCATTACTTACCACAACTTACTAGTAATTCTCTTAAACATCAAACAACACATTTTGACAAACAACTAAGCAAATATTCAGAGAATGATCTATAGCTGCCTCTCTTCGTGCAGTTAAGTGCATGTTTAACGAAGTTAAGGACAAATATAACACTTTGCAACATAATATGAAGAAGTATTCTTATCGAAAAAGCACGACAACCTGCAAACCTATTAGTGGAAGTTAGCCCGTTGCAGCAGCGATGAGAGTTAGTACTGTTTTCTGATACTTAAAATGGCGACGTTTTCATTGCAAGAACGGGGTGTAATAATTCGTTTACTCCATTTTCGTGGTGCGACACCTACCGAAATGCATCGCCAGTTGAGTGAGGCATGTGGTGATGGTACAATGGATGTGTCTAATATGCGTTCCTGGGTGTGACAGTTCAATGAAGAAGAACATCGTGTGTCAACAAACCAAGACATGTCCGTGGGATCTGTGAACACAATCCTGCATGAAGATCTATGCTCAATCGGCGATGCTCCAAAACAACGTTCTACACTCGCTGGTCATGTCGTCAGACCGGCTGGAGCGAGATCGTGACTGTCTTGCTTTGTTGTCACACGATGTTCTGCCTTCATTGAACTGTCGCACGCAGGAACGCACATTAGACACATCCATGGTACCATCACTACATGCCTCACTCAACTGGCGATGAATTTTGAAGCAAAATTATATATGTGGAACAAATAAGTCGGCGAGCAATGAGGTTTCTCTCAGGGTATGCGTGGATGGGTGTGAGAAGGAGATTTTCACAACACGGGAATGCCCGTCTCCAAATTATTTATTCACTGCTTTTTCTTTTCAAATATCAAAATGGAAGTTGCTGACCGAGGGTTACCAATCTCGGTTTAGAGTTATTGAATGCTAATTGTTTATTACTCAATAAATTTTGATGACCCGACAAATATTCAAGACAGAACAAGTTGACCGCTCTAATAGGCTTCACGCCTCAGACTCCTCCTGATCGGCTTCACGCCGAAGAGTGTTTATTATGGCTTCCTAGCCGCGAACTAGCCAAATCGGCTTCACGCCGAAGAGTGCCGTCTAACCACAGCTGCGCGTGTATATATCTCTAACGTTCACTCTCAAAACTCTTTTTCAAACAAAGTCCCTTTGTGGCTGTTTTGGTCGCCATTGTAAACGATCCAAAGAATTCCCTGTTCATACACGTCAAGTGACAATTCCTTTAGAAATCTTCTAAGGACACTGTTTCTTACACGGCTTTGTTACACTTTCCCCAACTGAACTGGGCTTGCCCTGGTCTTGACAAAGAACCAACATTCCTTTGACATCTATCATGATTCTTTGCTTCTGGAAAACCATAATTTCGGTATCAATTTCAAAAGGTGTTACACCACGAAAATGGAGAAAATGAATGATTACACGCTGTTCTTCAATGAAAACGTCGCGATTTTAAGCATCGAAAGCAGTCCTAACTCTCGTCGCTGTCACTTGAGTTCTATGCACTCTAGAGTATGAAATATGTAGTGTTTAATGACCGCTTTTACTACATAGGCACCGCAGGCGATGACACTGATGATACATGAGATGAAGATGGAGCACCGGTAGAATGAGATGGCGGGGGAAACCGGAGATCCCGGAGAAAACCCGCCCCAGCGCTGTGTTGTCCACCACAAATCTCACTTTGCGGTTGCCTGGGATTCAAACCGGACCGCCTTGGTGAGAGCCAAGTGGTTTAACCACTCAGCCACTGCGCGGCCCTGTACAGTGCTGCCATCTCGGTCACGCATTCACATTGAGGCCACGTGTATTTAAAAAAAGAACATAAGTTCCAATCTGGTGCCAGTCCTGAAAACAAAAAAGGAGGTGCTTTAACTTGAACGCACCTTGTATTATTCAGTTAAGGGAAGGAATATAGTTGCTTCTACGTCTGAACAGCTCAGTGCTTATGCCTTGTACCTGCATCCCTACCTCATTTTCCTAAAGATTATTTTTTGCTTTTCCTTTCTTTTGTTCGAGTGGAGGAGAAATCCATTTACGGAGCCCCTCTGTGTTGGAGGGCACAATTGTAACTGTGGGGCTCGCCTGTCCTCGGCAATACCCACTAAAAATCCTCCACCGGATAGTGAAAGGATAATGATTGGTAAATATCGTGGCTTAGTGCGGTCCCGCATAGCACCCGCGTTAGTATGTGAAAGATGGGATGCTGGCACCCAATTTGTACGAGCGCGTGGAAGGTACTACTAGGCTACAGACATGAAATCTGACTGCAGCCTAGGAGTTAAAAGGTTGTAATGGGTAAGGACAGGTACCGGATTATTGATGTCTTTCTTTCCAGCGTACGTGGCGAGACTTGATGTCCTCCACGTACAACTGGCTGACGGTCTTGCGTTGTTGTTCTGTGATGTGCTGGTTCTCTGATGGTGATTCACACGGAAGTATGGTTGAGCTCACAGAGTTCCTGAGAAGCCCCCTGATGTTTGTAGTGAGCTCGTCCAGCTTCCGGTGTATGGATTGGTGCTCCTTTGCGATGTGTGTTGTCTGCGCAATTTGGAGCTCTCTTAGGAGAAACTCCAGGGCAGTCAGCTTGGCCGCTATGACCAGGAGCTCCGAATGAAGATCTGGAACGGCCTCCCCTAGGCCCCGGACGTGCTCCCTAAGCTGCTTCTGGTTGGTGGTGTAGTATGATCTTCCCGGCTGTTGATGAGTTTGATGATGCTAAGCGCTCAGCTGCTGCTGAGTGGTTGGCGGCGCTGGAGTGACAGGCGATGCGTTCCTGCAGGGATGCAGGGGGCATAGGGCCTGTCCGGTGAAATGGCTGTGCCCTCCACAGGAGGCACAGTAGCGGCGGCGTCGGCGGAGGTCGTCTTCTGTGCATGCCGAGGTGAGGCTGGAAGCACCGCAATGGTGGCACTTTGGCTCGGCTGCACTGAACTCCGCTGCATGCCCGTAGGTGCAGCAGCGGTGGCATGGCCTCCCCTAGGCCCCGGACTTGTCCCTGAGCTGCTCCTGGATGGTGGGGTAGTCTGGTGTTGCCGGCTGTTGATGATGAGTTTGATGAGGCTGAGCGCTGAGCTGCTGCTGAGTGGTTGACGGGGCTGGAGTGACAGGCGATGCCTTCCTGCAGGGATGCAAGGGGCATAGCGCCTGTCCGTTGAAATGGCTGTGTCCTCCACAGGATGCACAGTAGCGGCGGCGTCGGTGGAGGTCGTGTTCTGTGCAGACCGAGGTGGGGCTGGAAACAGCGCAATGGTGGCACTTCGGCTGAGCTGCACAGGACTCGGCTGCATGCCCGTAGACGCAGCAGCGGCAGCATAGAGCTTGACGGTCCTATCTTCTGGCCTCATTGCGCAGCACCCGCCCTAATAGCGGTAGGCCGTTAGTTAAAGCAGCTTCCAGTTCCGCGTGGCTGGCTAGTTCCTCCCGGACGAGAGGTGTCGGACCTCGGGCTGCGGAGATTCGTGTGGCCCTCATTGCTGACGGCCACTGCTGCTGCGCTGCAGAAAGCACGTATCGTGCTTGCAGGTCCCGAGACACTCCCATTACCACTGCTCGTGCGGTGGTGCAGTGGTTGAGGCGGCGTTGGATGGCTAGCTCCACCAGGACGAGTGGTGTCGGACATCGGGCTGAGGAGATTCGTGTGGCCCTCATTGCTGACGGCCACTGCTGCTGCGCTGCAGCAAGCACATATCGTGCTTGCAGGTCTGGAGGCACTCCCGTTACAGTCTGTTTAGTTAACGTGTGTGCAGTTCCCACTCAAAGGGACCTCAAGGGACCTGACCTTCCAGCCCACTAATAACCGTCATAAATCTATCTCCACACTTCAGAAATGGAACACTGTCGTTGAGGACCAATAGCAACCCTGATTTTCTCGAAGTGACAGTCGCATGTCTACTCCACGTGGAGTCTCAGTTGCCAAAGTTCCAACTTCCAGTTGATCTGCTTCATTACGTGCAGAAATTCGTTGCGTGTCACGATGTGCAGATCGTGAAAGGGAAATGCAGTGGAAAATGCAAATGAAGTAGTAGATAAATTTCAGTCAAGTGAAAATAATCAAAGTGAAGACAATAGTGTAAATAACTGGGCCGAGTTATATTATTGGAAAAGCCTCAAAAAAAAGTTATAACGGGAACTGTTTCTAAGCAAATTCAAGCGCTTGTTTTGAACTCATATAAATATGTGCTGACAAATAATCTTGGTAAGGGGTCATGCAATGAACCTGATGATAAATTCTGGGTATTCACAGAAATACAGTAAGAAATATTGTGACGAAAGGAATACCAAAGACGCCGATCAAGTGTGAAAACAAAAGGAAACGTTTCTCTAAAGTAGATAATTCCATATGCGATTTAATTCGTCGAGAAATTTATAGATTCTACGCAAAAAGGAGAGCGGCTACCTTAGACGAATTGGTTGCACATTTGCAAGAAATTTGTGATTTTCCTTATGGACACTGCACTTTGCGCGGCCTCCTAAAGGACCTTTGTTTCAAATACCGCACTTTGAATAATTTAAGGGTTATTATGGAATCCAGTAGAATTGTAGCGATATATATCATCAAAACTAAGAAAGTTTTGCAGTAATGGACATAAGATAATTTATTTAGACGAAACCTCGTACGATACCCATGGCGTATCGAGAAAGTTGGCAAACTTGCAGAAAGGTCTGCGAGGAGGCTGACCAGGGTTGTAAAACGATTACGAGGGTTCGTCAAAGGCAACGGTCGACTGCACATGAGTTAACTAAACAGACTTTACCACTGCTCGTGCGGCGGTGCAGTGGTTGAGGCGGCGTTGGCTGGCTGGCTAGCCCTGGTGACCGGTCTGCTCCCGGGTGGTTGCAGGGCCGTGTTCTGGCTGCGATGTTGCAAAGCGTTCCACTTCAATTGGCGGTGTGGCAGCAATGACTGCTGGTTTCTTCGTTCCTCTCTTGACACGACCCATGTTGCTGCTCAGAAGGTTTTTAATGATATGACGGTGGGTGGGTGGTGGTGGATATGTCTTAATGGTTGTTTGGTTTGTTGGTAGGAGTTGAAATGTAATGAATATCTGGGGGATTGTATGGGCCTATGGTGTTGCTAGCACTAGTCTGGGTCGCTTGTAGGTTTCACCGGGGTCTAGGTCATATTCTCCCAGACCGCGGATTAGACTGTTGAAGCTAGAAGGGAGCTTGTTATAAAATTATGAGATAAGCTAAGGATGTAGTCTGTGATTTTTGGGAAGGAGAGGTCTGCATGGATATTATCGTGAGGAATGTACCAAACAGAAGCTGTTGCTATCCGAAGGTAGCGGTTCTGAAGGACTTGTAGTTTGTGGAGTTGGGATTTTGCTGCAGCTTCCCAGACGGTGCAATCATAGGTTAGTGCAGGGCGGAGTATCTGCTTGTAAAGGAGCAATTTGTTGTGCAGGCTCATTGTCGATTTCCTATTAAACATAGGATATAGCATGGCCATCCTTCTGGACACTTTGTTAGCCACAGTGGTGATGTGTTCTTTCCACGTCAGACGCCAATCCAGGGTTACACCAAGGTATGTAGCCTCCGTGGACCATTGTACTTCCTCTCCAGTCAGGCGAAGATTGGGTACATCTTGTGGAGTACGGCGGGTGAATGTGACTGCCTGAGATTTAGTTGCATTTATCTTCAAGCGCCAAGTGATGAACTAGGCAGATAGCATTTCAGCGTAACGCTGCTCCTTGGTTACTGCATTAACGTGTTGTTTAATATCACAACGAGGACGCTATAATCGACTTCAGGCCCTAAAAGAAAACACTAGTTTGTCCTCCAGAACTCAGCTCTCATTTAAAGTTTAGTTTTCATTAATAACATGGTTATTAAAACCGCAACGTTAGTGTACACTGCATTTGCTGCAATTATTTTAGTTTTTATACAGGATGTTACAAAAAGGTACGGCCAAATTTTCAGGAAACATTCCTCACACACAAAGAAAGAAAATATGTTATGTGGACATGTGACCGGTAACGCTAAATTTCCATGTTAGAGCTCATTTTAGTATTTCTCTTAAAATGTAAATTGAAATCATTCGTGCAGACAATTGTCAAAATACCCCATTGTGGTTCATGCACGATGGAACTCCTGCACATTTCAGTTGAAGTGTTCGTACGCTTCTCAACAACAGATTCGCTGACCAATAGATTGGTAGAGGCTGACCAATTCCATGGCCTCCACGCTCTCCTGACCTCAACCCTCTTGACTTTCATTTATGGGGGCATTTGAAAGCTCTTGTCTACACAACCCAGGTACCAAATGTAGAGACTCTTCGTGCTCGTATTATGGACGGCTGTGATACAATACGCCATTCTCCAGGGCTGCATCAGCGCATTAGGGATTCCATGCGACGGAGGATGGATGCATGTAACCTCGCTAACGGAGGACATTTTGAACATTTCCTGTAATAAAGTGTTTGAAGTCACGCTGGTACGTTCTGTTGTCGTGTGTTTCCATTCCATGATTAATGTGATTTGAAGAGAAGTAATAAAATGAGCTCTAACATGGAAATTTAGCGTTTCCGGACACATGTCCGCATAACATATTTTCTTTCTTTGTGTGTGAGGAATGTTTCCTGAAAGTTTGACCGTACCTTTTTGTAACATGCTGTATACCTATAAATCCCGGAAAATACCAATGCATGCAAAGGTAGGTTCGAAGTGATCAATCCAAAAGCGTGTGTGTTCAGATTGGCATATGTATTTATAAACTGAAAGCAGATGGCTGCAGTTCAATGCAGTTGTTTTCAGTTCGGTTATCGTTTCACACATCTCTGCTTCAGATTTTTGATTATATATGTATGAAATGGGAATTTAATATTTATTTATGTTCTCTTCATGTACAAAACACGGTAATGTCTGAGAGGACTGGTTAGCATTTTTAAAAACAGATTTTACGTTGCAAATATGCCAGCTGTATAATTTCATGCGTATTCACTGAATTCAGATCAAAGTTAGAACCTGTGACCTACGACCGAAAAATGCGTTACATTAGCAGGCCTAGTTTGTTTACAGTTATAAATCAGCTGATTTCCGGTAACATAAAATCAAGACGCAGATGTATATTATGCTAAACACCTACATTTTGTATAATGAGGTTTAATGTACGAGGGCTGTTCAATAAAGAATTATCACAACTTTTTTTTTTTTTTTTTTGACAACGTACCTTTACTCATCCTCATAATTTTGTTGGTCCTTCTCAAAATAGTCTCCTCTGAATGCGATGTACTTGTCCTAGCGTTTCTGTCAGTCTTCAAAGACATGCTGGAAACCATTTGAGAGAGATCCTTCAAAAACGCCTCCGCAGCCTTCACCACTGCTTCTCATGATGCATAATGTCTCCCACGAAGGCGTTTCTTCAAGTTAAGGAGTAGAAAAAGGTCACATGGGGATAATGCCGGACTATAGGGAGGGTGAGAGATGCATTTCACGTTGATTATTAAAATATATTCAGCAACAACATTGGCAATATGTGGCCGCGCATTATCGTGGTGCAGCATCCAGCCTGCTTCATGGAAATGTGGTATTTTGCGCCTGATATGGACTTGCAATGTTTTCAGGACATCCCTGTAGTATTGCCCAGTTACTGATGTGTGTGCAGGTACAACATGCTGATAAACCATTCCTTGAATATCAAAGAATGAGATGACCATAGCTTTCCCAGCAGAAGCAACCACTTTTGGTTTTTTGGGGGTTGGTGATGAAGGAGATTTCCACACTGAGCTTTGCTGTTTGCGGTCAGGATCAAAATGATGTAGCCAAGTTTCATCAGCAGTGATTACGTTTGAAAGAAACTCCGGATCTTCCTCTAACATCAACTTTAACTGCATGCATTCGGACTGTATTGTAAACACAGCATTCAAGAACATACACAAAGCTCATACATAACTACATAGAATCTGGGGATGGCTCATCCTATTTAGTTCATGTCTATACATCATGTTCAATAGCATTAGACAGTTTTATTTGCTTTAGTTTCCACAAGATGCATGCGAATGTCCTTTTGTTCGGGAATCAACATTCTTGGAACCCATAGCGCACAAACACATCTCATGTGTAATAGTTCTATCACTAACGTGTGGATGCTACCCACTGAAAAGTACAATAATTCAGAAAGTGATCTTAAGGTAATTTGTCGATCCTCTCTCACAATGGCAGCAGCAGTGTTGATGTTTTCCTCCGTAAGAGCAGTAACTGGAACACCGGCTCCACCTTCTTTTGAAATTGATTTTCTCCCCTCTTTGAACATTTTAAAGCACCGAGCTGTGATTTCGGGAAGAACAGAATGTCCAAAGGCCTCATGTAACATTGTATAGGCCTCAACTGAAGATTTGTTGAGACGAAAGCAGAATTTCAAAGCCGCATATTGTTCCTCGCGTGTTACCTCCATTATAGCGGTAGGCGATACTGAACATGTCTGAACTTGCCTGGTTCTCACAGGCGGGAACCAGGAGTACCAACAATGAAACTTCTACGGCGTGTTTGTTTCACATTAAGCTAACAGAATATTAATAAGATTGAATATCAGTATGAAAAATTACGACCGTAAAAAATTATGATCGTTCTTTATTGAACAGCCCTCGTAAAAAACTGTATCGCCATTATATTTTCCGTATGCGCAAAAAACTGTCGTAATTTGTGACAGAAGCGAAAACAATCTACCTAATTCATAGCAGTTTTTGACATGACTGCACAATGAAAACACATGTTGGCTGAATGTTTAAATCCAATTGGTTCTACTGTGTAGATCTGACATTTTGCATCCCAGCGTTATTGTCAACTGATGCATGTAATAGGTTGCTAAAGAAGAAAAGTTTGTAAAGTCTAATAAAATCACTACTGTATTCTCTGTGTGTGGGTATGATGTTTTTGGAATCGACATACATAATGATTGCTTTCTGTCGCATACAACACTTACGCACTTAATTATGTACCCTTCCTCTATAAACTTTTCTACAAATCATCTAGTAGAATGTATTCAAGAAGGGAGTAAGTCACATAAGTTTCTTAGCATGTTGCGTAAATTACAAAATAAATAGGGGCATGTGACTCCTCATACACGTGTTATATATATGCATAACACTTTTCAGTCAGCAATTTCAAATTGTTTGAATTGCATTCAATATTGCTCAATACAGGTCAACTGCAAAGCCAGTTTCTAATATGTACCGATCACTGAGATGGTACCCTTGGTATTTGAATGGAATGGACAGCTTAATGCCAGAGGCTACATGCCAATCCTGCGGTCGGACAGGAAATGCAAAACACGCGTACTCAAGATATGTTCTGCATCATGCTATAGATTAGAGACACTTTGTGTATCATTAAGTTAGTTCCTAACTTTAGCTTGCAATTATGCAGGAAATAATAAGGTATAGATAGAAAAGATATGACATAACTACAGAAGCTCAGAAAATCTATTTGCCATTACAGTGACATTAAACGATTTAAGTTTGAAAGGGGTTCATGTATTGCTATTTCAGAGAGAAATAATGGCGTAATCATACAAATGCGATTGTTAAAGTCAAGGCTCCCCTTCATTAAGAAATTCAATTGTTTTCTAATTACGAGGGCTGTTCAATAAAGAATGATCATAATCTTATACGGTTATAATTTTTCGCACTAAAATTCAATCTTATATTCTGTTAACGTAATGTGAAACAAACACACCGTAGTAGTTTCATTGTTGGTACTCCTAGTTCCCGCCTGCAAGAACCAGGCAAGTTCAGACATGTTCAATATCGCCTACCGCCGCAATGGAGGTAACGCGCGAGGAACAATATGTGGCTTTGAAATTCTGCTTTCGTCTCAACAAATCTTCAGCCGAGGTCTATACAATGTTATAGAATGCCTATGGGGAGTCTGTTCCTCCCTACAGCATCGCTCAAAAGGGAGATAATATCAAAGGGAAGGTGGACCTGGTGCTCCAGTTACTGCTGTTACTCAAGAAAACATCAACACTGCTGCTGCCATTGTGAGAGAGGATCGACGAATTACCTTAAGATCACTTTCTGAAATACTGAACATTTCATTGGGTGCCACATTTCCGTGAAGCAGGCTGGATGTTGCACCACGATAATGCGCGGCCGCATATTGCCAATGTTGTTGCTGAATATCTTGCAAAAATCACCGTGAAGTACATCTCTCACCCTCCCTATAGTCCGGATTTAGCCTCATGTGACTTTTTTCTATTCCCTAACTTGAAGAAACGCCTTCGTGGGAGGCATTATCCATCATCAGAAGCAATGGTGAAGGCTGCGAAGGCAATGTTGAAGGATCTCTCAAAAATGGTTTTCAGCATGTCTTTGAAGACTGACAGAAACGCTGGGACAAGTACATCGCATTCAGCGGAGACTATTTTGAGAAGGGCCATCAAAATTGTGAGGATGAGTAAAGGTACGTTGTCAAAAAGGTTGTGAACATTCTTTGTTGAACAGCCCCAGCACAACCAGAGAAAGCGTTTATTTTCAATTTAGGAACTTTATAAAGGAAAATGGTAACTTCAATGGAATTCAAAGCTGATTGAAGCACTAGAGTGATAATTTTCCCGTGTCTTCTTTCTGTTTGCATATAAGGAATAAAAGCATCCCTCCGAAGTTGTACTTCTATATCTGTCCATATTGTTAATAGTAACAAAGCACTTGGTTTCTCTAACTCTGTAGCGGGTATTTTTATGGTATTTTCCCATTTAGTAATCAAAGTCGAATTACAATTTTATCTCAAATTTTATATTATCATTTAACTCACGCATGGTATCTGCTCTGGAAGAACCCATTATACATGGGGTCTTTTTTTACCACAAAGTGATTCTAGCAACTATGTGGCGATAAAGTGTAAAATATCATCATCATCTTCAAGGATTGGGTCCTGTGACCCGTTGCGTTCTCTTCAAGAGCCTACTGATCCTTCCAGCATAGAGCTGGACGTCTCACATCTCTCTTTCCCTTCGGTATATAAACTGAAACTCTTCTTGGAAGTCGTTCCGCGTCCATTCTTAAAATATGATTTTTCCATTCATGTTTGTTCTTTATTATTTTACTGTTTAAATTAAAAATCCCAAGCTCATCTCTTATTTTTCGCTTCATACGTGGTCTATTCTTTTATAACCTGCCACGCTTCTCAAAAATCTCATCTCTGCCGATTCTAGCTGTTTGTGTTGGTCCATATTTCGGAACCGTATGTTAACGTTAGGACTGCTATTATCTTATAAAATTTCATCTTTGTTTCCTTTCGTGTTTTCCTGTTCAGCGTTCTTATTGTAGTCCCACACATTTGATTGAATCTGTTTAATTTCTCCTCCATATCCTTGTTGTTATTTGCTACTGCTACTGTGTAGCCTAGATAGTTAAAACTATAACCTGTTCTATTATTTTATTGTTTATAACTATTTTTGCTCTTTTGTTGTGGTTTCCTCTAAAAGCCATTACTTTAGTTTTGTGTTCTGAGATTGAAAGGTTATATGTTTCCGCTATGTTGTTTAAACTATATACTGCTCTTTGCATGTCATCTTCTGAGTGGGATATTATCACTTGATCATCAGGAACGTAATAATGTATTTAAAATTTTGTTTCTATTCAGTACATTTTGTTTTATACTTTGCTGGCATTCATGTACCATATTATCAATATAGGTATTAAAGGGTATAGGCGACAGAGGGCATTCTTGTCGTACTCCTTTATTTATGTCCACTGCTTCTGTTTTCCTTCCATTCTTTATTATTGCTATTGCAGTGTTTTTATGCATACCTTGTACAGTCCCTATTGAATGTGCTGGTATTTCACAATTTTCCATTGCTATTCAAACTTTATCCCTTTAAAATCGAATCGAAGACTTTAATATAGTC
>CM060949.1:12304972-12335826 GCA_030765055.1 Mantis religiosa
CTTCCTCCTCTTCCTCTTCCTCTTCCTCCTCCTCTTCCTCTTCCTCCTCCTCTTCCTCTTCTTCTTCTTCTTCTGCTGCTTCTTCTTCTTCCTCTTCCTGTTCCTCTTCTTCTTCTTCTTTTGCTTCTTCTTCCTCCTCCACCTCCTCCTTCTCTTCTTCTTCTTCCTCTTCGTCTTCTTCGTCTTCTTCTTCTTCCCAGACGTTTCGTCTGCGTGTACGGCAGACATCCTCAGTGGCAGTGGCGAGGTCGAAGTACTCTAGTGGGTATTTCAACAGCGACTGTTTTGGGTCTCATGAAGCCATGCTTCCGCCATTGTACTTATTCTTCTTGCAACTATTTCAGCATATAGTTTATACAATGTGCACAGCAATGTAGTTGTCACATTTTTCTCTACTATCACCTTTCTTAAAAATTGGTATCACCAACACTGGATTTTGGTATTAATAGGAAATATACTCATATTGATAATTAAAAGAAAGTGTTAACTCTTTTCCATATAAATTTTCTGTTTTAATAGTTTTATTTATAGATTAATAAATATACCCCTGAATAAAGAGGAATTTAACAAAGAATATAAACATATTATCGATATAGCTTTAGTAAAGTCTTCATACAAAAGAAGATTGAAAAATTTAAATATCAAAAAGCTATTAATGGTATTCTACCCTTAAAACAAAAGAAGATAATAATTGTATAAAGTTTGTTTACTATCCTTGGTTTAATAAACAATTTCCAAAAGTTTTTGAAGAGTTTGTTATAACTTTGGTTCCTTAAATTGTCTAAAACAGATGAAACTTCTAATAACAAAAAATCTGGTATTCATCAATTTGATTGTTTAGATTGAGATTGGGTTTAAATTGGTAGGAGTAAACCTAATTAAAAAACCAGAAAGAAAGAACATTTTCGTAATATTAGGTATAAACAAACAGATAAATCGGCCTTATCAGATCATTTTTGGTCATTTAACAATAATATAAATCCTGAAGTTAAATTATTAAAACAATTAAATGGTCCAATAGATTTAATGGTTTGGGAAAGGATATTTATTTTAAAAATAAACAACGCGTAATGAATTTTGGAATACCAGCAGTTGAGTCTGTTCTTAGGTTTGTTTCGTTTTCAGATTTTGGTAATACTGGAAAAACATAACAACATAGTTACTTCCTTAACGATGAATTTATTTTCTCCCGTGGGTTTCTTTGACTGACGACGTGAACAAGGCTTCGTGAAATACATTTCAGATTTGGAGCAGGATTTCTATGTTTTTGTTAGAAACACCAGAGGCTCTACTCCCCTGGACCCGTAGGACCAAGAACCCGGGTCTCCTTCTACCTTGAAGCGATGGAAAACTCCAGGGTTCTCTCCATGGGGCAATACATTGAGTCTAAGGAGCCCAGAGCCCAACCCCTATCGACTACTACGTCAAGACGGATAGAAGTGGTTACGCCACTTACGCACGTCAACCCCGCAGGGAAGACTACCGAAAAACCTCGGTGGGGCCGCCTGGTGATCTAGTACACCTTCTACTAGCTCTGCAGACTAATACCCGGGACTTATTAGCCAACCCTCTACACCTTCCGGGCGGCCGTAGCCTGGTCGGAGGTACCCAATTCCCCGTGGGTGTCGGGAACACACTGCCCCCTCGAGTCCAACCCAATCCGAACAACTCCCCGACGGGAGGGGCTCGGAAGTTTGGCCCGAGGTTCCTCTGGTGACGTCAGAGTTACCACGAGTGCTAGGGGTCCGCAGCGCCCGCACCTCGGCAAATGAAGGGGATGGATCCCCTCCCCTACGGGAAGGATTTCTATGATAGAAGCACACTTCTTTCTTTTCTCGTGTGAGTTTTTGCGGCTGTCAGTTTCTTCCAGTCACCAATTGTATCATCTTATTTTAAATAAGGGTCATGGCATCTCTGGTTTTCAGGTGTGGTAAGGAGTGAAATATATAAAGTTTTGGAGAAGTCCAATTTCGTAACAAGTAATTAAATTGTATTATCTGGCTTACATTACAGTTGAACTTTCTTTCCTAGTCACTACAGGTTACTTCCAGCATATCGATAAATTCTTACTGTGTTAATGATAAAAAAAGGTTCCAATAGTTACATATAACTAACTTGGAGATGGCAATATTAATAAGGAATGTTTTCATATTCAAAAGAGAAGTAACTGGACAGATCTTGGGCACATAAAATGAATGACGTGTTGAAACAGATAGGTATGGGTCATTCTTGGATAAATGCAGAGTATGGGTATAGAGGCTTCTGGAAAGAAGTTAAGCTAAGATTAGAAGATATTGACAGACAAGACATTTTCGCCAATACAAGAGACAAAAGCTCACTGAGATTATATAGAGAAATAAAAACAACCTGTGGGAGGGAAGGATATATAGATATATGTAGTAAGTTAGGGCGAGAAGGTTTTGCTTGGACGAGAACAAGAGTGACAAACTCTAAACGTATAGGACAAGATAGGGAGCTAGATAAATCTTCATTGTGTGGAGAAGAGAATGCAGATTTCCATTGTAAATTAAATTGTAGTCAAACAAAGATATGGAGAGAGCAGGCTTGGCTACGTAAATGGGACAGAAAGGTATAGGTCAAGAGGGGGAACTAGATAAATGTCCATTGTGTGGAGAAGAGAATGCAGATTTCCATTGTATGTTATGTTGTAGTCAAACAAAGATGTGGGGAGAGCAGGCTTGACTACGTAAATGGGACAAAAAGGTATAGGTCAAGACGGGGAACTAGATAAATGTCCATTGTGTGGAGAAGAGAATGCAGATTTCCATTGTATATATTATATTGTAGTCAAACAAAGTAGTGGGGAGAGCGGCTTGGCTACGTAAATGGGACAGAAATGTATAGGTCAAGAGGGGGAACTAGATAAATGTCCATTGTGTGGAGAAGAGAATGCAGATTTCCATTGTAAATTAAATTGTAGTCAAACAAAGATATGGAGAGAGCAGGCTTGGCTACATAAATGGGACAGAAAGGTATAGGTCAAGGGAGGGAGCTAGATAAATGTCCATTATGTGGAGAAGAGAATGCAGATTTCCATTGTATCTTATATTGTAGTCAAACAAAGTAATGGGAAGAGCAGGCCTGGCAAAGGAAATGGGACAGAGCGGAATAGGTCAAGAGAGGGAGCTAGATAAATGTCCATTGTGTGGAGAAGAGAATGCAGATTTCCATTGTATATTATATTGTAGTCAAACAAAGATATGGAGAGAGCAGGCTTGGCTACGTAAATGGGACAGAAAGGTATAGGTCAAGAGAGGGAGCTAGATAAATGTCCATTGTGTGGAGAAGAGAATGCAGACTTCAATTGTATATTATATTGTAGTCAAACAAAGATATGGAGAGAGCAGGCTTGGCTACGTAAATGGGACAGAAAGGTACAGGACAAGTTAGGGAGCTAGATAAATGTCCATTGTGTGGAGAAGAGAATGCAGATTTCCATTGTATATTATATTGTAGTCAAACAAAGATATGCGGAGAGCAGGCTTGATTACGTAAATGGGACATAAAGGTATACTTCTAGAGAGGGAACCAGATAAATGTCCATTGTGTGGAGAAGAGAATGCAGATTTCCATTGTATATTATATTGTAGTCAAACAAAGATGTGGGGAGAGCAGGCTTGGCTACGTAAATGGGACATAAAGGTATAGGTCAAGATAGGGAGCTAGATAAATGTCCATTATGTGGAGAAGAGAATGCAGATTTCCATTGTATGTTATATTGTAGTCAAACAAAGATATGGGAAGAGCAGGCCTGGCTACGGAAATGGGACAGAGCGGAATAGGTCAAGAGAGGGAGCTAGATAAATGTCCATTGTGTGGAGAAGAGAATGCAGACTTCAATTGTATATTATATTGTAGTCAAACAAAGATATGGAGAGAGCAGGCTTGGCTACGTAAATGTGACAGAAAGGTATAGGACAAGTTAGGGAGCTAGATAAATGTCCATTGTGTGGAGAAGAGAATGCAGATTTCCATTGTATATTATATTGTAGTCAAACAAAGTTATGCGGAGAGCAGGCTTGACTACGTAAATGGGACATAAAGGTATATTTCAAGAGAGGGAACCAGATAAATGTCCATTGTGTGGAGAAGAGAATGCAGATTTCCATTGTATATTATATTGTAGTCAAACAAAGCTGTGGGGAGAGCAGGCTTGGCTACGTAAATGGGACAGTAAGGTATAGGTCAAGATAGGGAGCTAGATAAATGTCCATTATGTGGAGAAAAGAATGCAGACTTCCACTGAATATTACATTGTAGTGAAACAAAGATATGGGGGGAGCAGGCCTGGCTACCTAAATGGGACAGAAAGTTATATGTCAAGAGAGGGACCTAGTTAAATGTCCATTGTGTGGAGAAGAGAATGTAGATTTCCAATGTATATTATATTGCAGTGAAACAAAGGTATGGAGAGAGCAGTCCTGGCTACGTAAATGGGACAGAAAGGTATAGGTCAACAGGGGGAGCTAGATAAATGTCCATTGTGTGGAGAAGAGAATGCAGATTTCAATTATAAATTATATTGTAGTCAGACAAAGATATGGAGAGAGCAGTCCTGGCTACGTAAATGGGACAGAAATGTATAGGTCAAGAGGGGGAACTAGATAAATGTCCATTGTGTGGAGAAGAAAATGCAGATTTCCATTGTATATTATATTGTAGTCAAGCAAAGATATGGAGAGAGCAGACCTGGTTACGTAAATGGGACAGAAAGGTATAGGTCAAGATATGGAGCTAGATGAATATCCATTGTGTGGAGAAGAGAATGCAGATTTCCATTGTATATTATATTGTAGTCAAACAAAGATATGCGGAGAGCAGGCTTGACTACGTAAATGGGACATAAAGGTATAGTTCAAGAGAGGGAACCAGATAAATGTCCATTGTGTGGAGAAGAGAAGGCAGACTTCCATTTTATATTATATTGTAGTCAAACAAAGATATGGAGAGAGCGGACCTGGCTACGTAAATGGTGCAGAAAGGTATTGTTCAAGAGAGGTAGCTATATAAATGTCCATTGTGTGGAGAAGAGAATGCAGACTTCAATATTATATTATATTGTAGTCAAACAAAGATATGGAGAGAGCAGGCTTGGCTACATAAATGGGACAGAAAGGTATAGGTCAAGTTAGGGAGCTAGATAAATGTCCATTGTGTGCAGAAGAGAATGCAGATTTCCATTGTATATTATATTGTAGTCAAACAAAGATATGCGGAGAGCAGGCTTGACTACGTAAATGGGACATAAATGTATAGTTCAAGAGAGGGAACCAGATAAATGTCCATTGTGTGGAGAAGAGAATGCGGATTTCCATTGTATGTTATATTGTAGTCAAACAAAGATATGGAGAGAGCAGGCTTGGCTACGTAAATGGGACAGAAAGGTATAGGTCAAGAGGGGGAACTAGATAAATGTCCATTGTGTGGAGAAGAGAATGCAGATTTCCATTGTATATTATATTGTAGTCAAACAAAGTTGTGTGGAGAGCGGCTTGGCTACGTAAATGGGACAGAAAGGTATAGGTCAAGAGGGGGAACTAGATAAATGTCCATTGTGTGGAGAAAAGAATGCAGATTTCCATTGTAAATTAAATTGTAGTCAAACAAATATATGGAGAGAGCAGGTTTGGCTACATAAATTGGACAGAAAGGTATAGGTCAAGAGAGGGAGCTAGATAAATGTCCATTATGCGGAGAAGAGAATGCAGATTTCCATTGTATCTTATATTGTAGTCAAACAAAGATATGGGAAGAGCACGCCTGGCTACGGAAATGGGACGGAGCGGAATAGGTCAAGAGAGGGAGCTAGATAAATGTCCATTGTGTGGAGAAGAGAATGCAGACTTCAATTGTATATTATATTGTAGTCAAACAAAGATATGGAGAGAGCAGGCTTGGCTACGTAAATGGGACAGAAAGGTACAGGACAAGTTAGGGAGCTAGATAAATGTCCATTGTGTGGAGAAGAGAATGCAGATTTCCATTGTATATTATATTGTAGTCAAACAAAGATATGCGGAGAGCAGGCTTGATTACGTAAATGGGACATAAAGGTATACTTCTAGAGAGGGAACCAGATAAATGTCCATTGTGTGGAGAAGAGAATGCAGATTTCCATTGTATATTATATTGTAGTCAAACAAAGATGTGGGGAGAGCAGGCTTGGCTACGTAAATGGGACATAAAGGTATAGATCAAGATAGGGAGCTAGATAAATGTCCATTATGTGGAGAAGAGAATGCAGATTTCCATTGTATGTTATATTGTAGTCAAACAAAGATATGGGAAGAGCAGGCCTGGCTACGGAAATGGGACAGAGCGGAATAGGTCAAGAGAGGGAGCTAGATAAATGTCCATTGTGTGGAGAAGAGAATCAGACTTCAATTGTATATTATATTGTAGTCAAACAAAGATATGGAGAGAGCAGGCTTGGCTACGTAAATGTGACAGAAAGGTATAGGACAAGTTAGGGAGCTAGATAAATGTCCATTGTGTGGAGAAGAGAATGCAGATTTCCATTGTATATTATATTGTTGTCAAACAAAGTTATGCGGAGAGCAGGCTTGACTACGTAAATGGGACATAAAGGTATATTTCAAGAGAGGGAACCAGATAAATGTCCATTGTGTGGAGAAGAGAATGCAGATTTCCATTGTATATTATATTGTAGTCAAACAAAGATGTGGGGAGAGCAGGCTTGGCTACGTAAATGGGACAGTAAGGTATAGGTCAAGATAGGGAGCTAGATAAATGTCCATTATGTGGAGAAGAGAATGCAGACTTCCACTGAATATTACATTGTAGTGAAACAAAGATATGGGGGGAGCAGGCCTGGCTACCTAAATGGGACAGAAAGTTATATGTCAAGAGAGGGAGCTAGTTAAATGTCCATTGTGTGGAGAAGAGAATGTAGATTTCCAATGTATATTATATTGTAGTGAAACAAAGGTATGGAGAGAGCAGTCCTGGCTACGTTAATGGGACAGAAAGGTATAGGTCAACAGGGGGAGCTAGATAAATGTCCATTGTGTGGAGAAGAGAATGCAGATTTCAATTATAAATTATATTGTAGTCAGACAAATATATGGAGAGAGCAGGCTTGGCTACATAAATGGGACAGAAAGGTATAGGTCAAGAGAGGGAGCTAGATAAATGTCCATTATGTGGAGAAGAGAATGCAGATTTCAATTGTATCTTATATTGTAGTCAAACAAAGAAATGGGAAGAGCACGCCTGGCTACGGAAATGGGACGGAGCGGAATAGGTCAAGAGAGGGAGCTAGATAAATGTCCATTGTGTGGAGAAGAGAATGCAGACTTCAATTGTATATTATATTGTAGTCAAACAAAGATATGGAGAGAGCAGGCTTGGCTACGTAAATGGGACAGAAATTTATAGGACAAGTTAGGGTGCTAGATAAATGTCCATTGTGTGGAGAAGAGAATGCAGATTTCCATTGTATATTATATTGTAGTCAAACAAAGATATGCGGAGAGCAGGCTTGACTACGTAAATGGGACATAAAGATATAGTTCAAGAGAGGGAACCAGATAAATGTCCATTGTGTGGAGAAGAGAATGCAGATTTCCATTGTATATTATATTGTAGTCAAACAAAGGTGTGGAGAGAGCAGGCTTGGCTACGTAAATGGGACAGAAAGGTATACGTCAAGATAGGGAGCTAGATAAATGTCCATTATGTGGAGAAGAGAATGCAGATTTCCATTGTATCTTATATTGTAGTCAAACAAATATATGGGGAGAGCAGGCCTGGCTACGGAAATGGGACAGAGCGGAATAGGTCAAGAGAGGGAGTTAGATAAATGTCCATTGTGTGGAGAAGAGAATGCAGATTTCCATTGTATGTTATATTGTAGTCAAACAAAGATATGGAGAGAGCAGGCTTGGCTACGTAAATGGGACAGAAATGTATAGGTCAAGTTAGGGAGCTAGATAAATGTCCATTGTGTGGAGAAGAGAATGCAGACTTCCACTGTATATTACATTGTAGTGAAACAAAGATATGGGGGGAGCAGGCCTGGCAACCTAAATGGGACAGAAAGTTATATGTCAAGAGAGGGAGCTAGATAAATGTCCATTGTGTGGAGAAGAGAATGTAGATTTCCATTGTATATTATACTGTAGTGAAACAAAGGTATGGAGAGAGCAGTCCTGGCTACGTAAATGGGACAGAAAGGTATAGGTCAACAGGGGGAGCTAGATAAATGTCGATTGTGTGGAGAAGAGAATGCAGATTTCAATTATATATTATATTGTAGTCAAGCAAAGATATGGAGAGAGCAGACCTGGCTACGTAAATGGGACAGAAAGGTATAGGTCAAGATATGGAGCTAGATAAATGTCCATTGTGTGGAGAAGAGAATGCAGATTTCGATCGTATATTATATTGTAGTCAAACAAAGATATGCGGAGAGCAGGCTTGACTACGTAAATGGGACATAAAGGTATAGTTCAAGAGAGGGAACCAGATAAATGTCCATTGTGTGGAGAAGAGAATGCAGACTTCCATTGTATATTATATTGTAGTCAAACAAAGATATGGAGAGAGCAGGCTTGGCTACGTAAATGGGACAGAAATTTATAGGACAAGTTAGGGAGCTAGATAAATGTCCATTGTGTGGAGAAGAGAATGCAGATTTCCATTGTATATTATATTGTAGTCAAACAAAGATATGCGGAGAGCAGGCTTGACTACGTAAATGGGACATAAAGGTATAGTTCAAGAGAGGGAACCAGATAAATGTCCATTGTGTGGAGAAGAGAATGCAGATTTCCATTGTATATTATATTGTAGTCAAACAAAGGTGTGGAGAGAGCAGGCTTGGCTACGTAAATGGGACAGAAAGGTATAGGTCAAGATAGGGAGCTAGATAAATGTCCATTATGTGGAGAAGAGAATGCAGATTTCCATTGTATCTTATATTGTAGTCAAACAAATATATGGGGAGAGCAGGCCTGGCTACGGAAATGGGACAGAGCGGAATAGGTCAAGAGAGGGAGTTAGATAAATGTCCATTGTGTGGAGAAGAGAATGCAGATTTCCATTGTATGTAATATTGTAGTCAAACAAAGATATGGAGAGAGCAGGCTTGGCTACGTAAATGGGACAGAAATGAATAGGTCAAGTTAGGGAGCTAGATAAATGTCCATTGTGTGGAGAAGAGAATGCAGACTTCCACTGTATATTACATTGTAGTGAAACAAAGATATGGGGCGAGCAGGCCTGGCTACCTAAATGGGACTGAAAGTTATATGTCAAGAGAGGGAGCTAGATAAATATCCATTGTGTGGAGAAGAGAATGTAGATTTCCATTGTATATTATACTGTAGTGAAACAAAGGTATGGAGAGAGCAGTCCTGGCTACGTAAATGGGACAGAAAGGTATAGGTCAACAGGGGGAGCTAGATAAATGTCGATTGTGTGGAGAAGAGAATGCAGATTTCAATTATATATTATATTGTAGTCAAGCAAAGATATGGAGAGAGCAGACCTGGCTACGTAAATGGGACAGAAAGGTATAGGTCAAGATATGGAGCTAGATAAATGTCCATTGTGTGGAGAAGAGAATGCAGATTTCGATCGTATATTATATTGTAGTCAAACAAAGATATGCGGAGAGCAGGCTTGACTACGTAAATGGGACATAAAGGTATAGTTCAAGAGAGGGAACCAGATAAATGTCCATTGTGTGGAGAAGAGAATGCAGACTTCCATTGTATATTATATTGTAGTCAAACAAAGATATGGAGAGAGCAGGCCTGGCTACGTAAATGGTGCAGAAAGGTATAGGTCAGGAGAGAGAGCTAGATAAATGTCCATTGTGTGGAGAAGAGAACGGAGACTTCCATTGTATATTATATTGTAGTCAAACAAAGATATGGGGAGAGCAGATCGGGCTACGTAAATGGGACAGAAAGGTATAGCTCAAGAGGGGGAGCTAGATAAATGTCCATTGTGTGGAGAAGAGAATGCAGATTTCCATTGTATATTATATTGTAGTCAAACAAACATATGGGAACAGCAGGCTTGGCTACGTAAATGGGACAGAAAGGTATAGTTCAAGAGAGGTAGCTAGATAAATGTCCATTGTGTGGAGAAGAGAATGAAGACTTCAATTGTATATTATATTGTAGTCAAACAAAGATATGGGGAGAGCAGACTTGGCTACGTAAATTGGACAGAAAGGTATAGGTCAAGTTAGGGAGCTAGATAAATGCCCAGTGTGTGGAGAAGAGAATGCAGATTTCCATTGTATATTATATTGTAGTCAAACAAAGATATGGAGAGAGCAGGCTTGGCTACGTAAATGGGGCAGAAAGGTATAGGTCAAGAGGGGGAACTAGATAAATGTCCATTGTGTGGAGAAGAGAATGCAGATTTCCATTGTGTATTATGTTGTAGTCAAACAAAGATATGGAGAGAGCAGGCTTAGCTACATAAATGGGACAGAAAGGTATAGGTCAAGAGGGGGAACTAGATAAATGTCCATTGTGTGGAGAAGAGAATGCAGATTTCCATTGTATATTATATTGTAGTCAAACAAAGATGTGGGGAGAGCAGGCTTGGCTACGGAAATGGGACAGAGCGGAATAGGTCAAGAGTGGGAGCTAGATAAATGTCCATTGTGTGGAGAAGAGAATGCAGATTTCCATTGTATGTTATATTGTAGTCAAACAAAGTTATTTAGAGAGCAGGCTTGGCTACGTAAATGGGACAGAAAGGTATAGGTCAAGTTAGGGAGCTAGATAAATGTCCATTGTGTGGAGAAGAGAATGCAGACTTCCACTGTATATTACATTGTAGTGAAACAAAGATATGGGGGGAGCAGCCCTGGCTACCTAAATGGGACAGAAAGTTATAGGTCAAGAGTGGGAGCTAGATAAATGTCCATTGTGTGGAGAAGAGAATGTAGATTTCCATTGTATATTATATTGTAGTGAAAGAAAGGTATGGAGAGAGCAGTCCTGGCTACGTAAATGGGACAGAAAGGTATAGCTCAAGAGGGGGAACTAGATAAATGTCCATTGTGTGGAGAAGAAAATGCAGATTTCCATTGTATATTATATTGTAGTCAAGCAAAGATATGGAGAGAGCAGACCTGGCTACGTAAATGGGACAGAAAGGTATAGGTCAAGATATGGAGCTAGATAAATGACCATTGTGTGGAGAAGAGAATGCAGATTTCCATTGTATATTATATTGTAGTCAAACAAAGGTATGGGAAGAGCAGGCCTGGCTACGGAAATGGGACGGAGCGGAATAGGTCAAGAGAGGGAGCTAGATAAATGTCCATTGTGTGGAGAAGAGAATGCAGACTTCAATTGTATATTATATTGTAGTCAAACAAAGATATGGAGAGAGCAGGCTTGGCTACGTAAATGGGACAGAAAGGTATAGGACAAGTTAGGGAGCTAGATAAATGTCCATTGTGTGGAGAAGAGAATGCAGATTTCCATTGGATATTATATTGTAGTCAAACAAAGATATGCGGAGAGCAGGCTTGACTACGTAAATGGGACATAAAGGTATAGTTCAAGAGAGGGAACCAGATAAATGTCCATTGTGTGGAGAAGAGAATGCAGATTTCCATTGTATATTATATTGTAGTCAAACAAAGATGTGGGGAGAGCAGGCTTGGCTACGTGAATGGGACAGAAAGGTATAGGTCAAGATAGGGAGCTAGATAAATGTCCATTATGTGGAGAAGAGAATGCAGATTTCCATTGTATCTTATATTGTAGTCAAACAAAGATATGGGGAGAGCAGGCCTGGCAACGGAAAAGGTACAGAGCGGAATAGGTCAAGAGAGGGAGCTAGATAAATGTCCATTGTGTGGAGAAGAGAATGCAGATTTCCATTGTATGTAATATTGTAGTCAAACAAAGATATGGAGAGAGCAGGCTTGGCTACGTAAATGGGACAGAAAGGTATAGGTCAAGTTAGGGAGCTAGATAAATGTCCATTGTGTGGAGAAGAGAATGCAGATTTCCATTGTATGTTATATTGTAGTCAAACAAAGATATGGAGAGAGCAGGCCTGGCTACCTAAATGGGACAGAAGGTTATAGGTCAAGAGAGGGAGCTAGATAAATGTCCATTTTGTGGAGAAGAGAATGTAGATTTCCATTGTATATTATATTGTAGTGAAAGAAAGGTATGGAGAGAGCAGTCCTGGCTACGTAAATAGGACAATTTGGGGGTTGAAGTAGTAATTAGAAAAATGTTATCAGTAAAAGTGGAAAAGAACAGGAGAAATATAGGGAATTATTTAGTGAAAGTTAATGAGAGATGGCTAAGAACAATTAAGAGAAAAATATAGAGTGGGATAGTTGAAATGGCAAAATCTGTAAAAAGGAGCAGAGGGCCTCCAATACACAAAACCTAGGGTTAGGTGTATGGGGACCGACTTATTAGTCAATGGTGGGCAACATGTTAGGATTTACAGGATTTAGGAATATATGGCATATTTCAGTATGGATTTTATAATTGTAATCTTGATATTCTATTTCCATTTGTTGTTGTAAAAGGAAATATGAGAAATAAATTACAAATTACAGAATTACAAATTACAGAATTACTATCTTAGATAGATAGAGTCAACATGAAAAATTCAATGCCATGGCCGGGATTTGAACCAGGGATCCCTAGTTTTCAGTCCAGTCGCTCTTAACCTTTGAGCTACCATGGTCAACGTGCCCTCCGGACATTAAATTCTCCATTTGACTCATATTTCCCCGGTAGACTACTAGGGGCTCTCGCATCCGAGATACACCGTTCGTGGCGACTTATTGTACTATCGTAAGTACTTGAATCCTGGCCGTGGCATTGAACTTTTCATGTTGACTCTATCAAAAACCTTAGCCTATATACGGCTAGTGTGGAGAAATAATTAATTTCCATCGATTAACTAAAATAATAAAAGTTAAATGATGAAGCCTGGGACTCAAATACTTACGATAGTAAGTCGCCACAATCGGTGTATCTCGGAGGCGAGAGCCCCTAGCTCTCACCAAGGCGGCCCGGGTTCGATCCCAGGCGACCGCAAAGTGAGATTTGTGGTGGACATCACGGCGCTGGGGCGGGTTTTCTCCGGGACCTCCGGTTTCCCCCGTCATCTCATTCCACCGTTGCTCCATCATCATTTCGTATATCATCAGTGTCATCACCTGCGGTGCCGTATGTAGTAAAAGCGGGCGTTAAACACTACACACACAGAGCCCCTAGTGGTCTACCGCGGAAATATAATGAGTCAAATGGAGAATATAATGTCAGGAAGGCACGTTGACCTTGGTAGCTCAAAGGATAAGAGCGACTGGACGGAAAACTAGGAGATCCGTGTTTCAAATCCCGGCCATGGCATTCAGTTTTTCATGTTGACTCTATCCATCAAAAATCTTAGCCTATGTACGGCTAGTGTTGAGAAATGATTAATTTCCATCAATTAACTAAAAGAATTACTATTGTTACTTCTATATTAATTTTGTGATTGGCCGATTTAATGCTACGTCACCACTAATAAGAAAGAACGACATCATTTTAGTTAATATAAGTGAAGTATTTTGTTACAGATAGTTATATTTGTATAATAATTCCTTATTTTTCAATAACGAAGCAAAATTTGAATTTCTTACATAGAAACACAAATCACTGGTTGTTCCTCATTGTCACGCTGTGACTGTATCGAGGATAACCGGATGCACATCACATAATCATTGTGGTAACATCATATGCAGTCCTTCAATTAAAATATGTCACGAAATCGCAAAGCCCTTAAAGACTATTGTAACTTGTTTGTGATGATGTAACAATTCTAGAACATATGAATTATGGACGTGTATGTTCAGAAGCTCCATTCATTGTTGAGGTTCCGTCACGCAAGAATCCAGGGTAAGGCTTTTTAGCTTCACGGTTGACGTACAAAGTTCTTGATCCCTTTCCCACAGCCACCAATAAGTGCTTGGCACTAATTACCGCACATTCCCCTCGTGTCAAGGAAGCCAAGTAGCTGTCGATAAAAATTCCAAGCTACGCTTACCTTTTATTGCCTTTTTATTGCGTTTACAGATCCTCACCCCGACCCTCTTGTGTCCCAGGCTTACAAGGGATGTGGAATGCGATGGATCGAATAAGTCATGAGCTGGATTAGCTCTTTTCGTATCCTTGCTTCGAGCTTTGTATTTTCTCTGCATCAATCCATTGGAAGTGTTTCAGACAGCAGATGAGTATATTTATCCGAATATAAGAAAAATTACTTTTAATTCAATGTGAACTTAAACACTAATGTTAAGACTTATTAATAGTTATAACAAAAATTGTATTTCACCAACAAGTTTTACCTTAACACTCGTGTAAGTCTCTTGTTAAATTAAGAAGCCAACTTTCTGTCGTTAAGTCCTTAACAATTGTAAATAGTCAAGATGGCGGGCGTAAACGCAGCTGTTGATGTCGCATTGCTATATTTAAGACCGTCTAAATGACATTCGTAATGGAGTACGGCCTATGAGGAGAAATGATTTTGAGGAGCTATCAGAATATTTTCTACAAAGGTCTAGACTGTCGAAACAAGTTGTTCCGATGATTACAGCGGAAGTGCAAGAGAGGTTAGAACATGCATCGAAAGGAATATGACGATCTTGCCTTAGCTTCAAGCATTAACAACATTGTGATTTTATAATTCACTGAATTATGTGGATAATACACTGCCCACCTCCCGTCTTGAAACGTTAAAATTCACTAGTCATTTGTCCTTCATCGCTCTTCGTTTTAAATTTACGTAATACTGAGTTAGAACATGCATCGAAAGGAACATGCCGATCTCGCCTTTGCTTCAAGTATTAATAAATTTGCTATTTTATAATTCACTGAATTATGTGGATAATACACTGTCCACCTCCCGTCTTGAAACGTTCAAATCATTCGTCAGTTGTTCTTCTTCGCTCCTGATTTTAAATTTACGTAATATTGAGTTACAACATGCACCGAAAGGAGTATGCCGATCTTGCCTTTGCTTCAAGTATTAATAACGTTTCGATTTTATAATTAACTGAATTATGTGGATAATACACTGTCCATCTCCCGTCTTGAAACTTTCAAGTCAATTGTCCTTCTTCGCACCTCGTTTTAAATTTACGTAATACTGAGTTAGAACATGCATTGAAAGGAATATGCCGATCTCGCCTTTGCTTCAAGTATTAATAGCTTTGCTATTTTATAATTCACTGAATTATGTGGATAATACACTGTCCACCCCCCGTCTTGAAACATTCAAGTCACTCATCACTTGTACTTCTTCGCTCCTCGTTTTAAATTTACATAATACTGACGAAGTTCTTTCGTTTATGCATTTGAATTAAATTCCTTTCCAATTTTCCCCCACATGATATCTTTTTCTCTTACATTCAGTGCATCCCTCCTCTTAATTTTCACCCTATCCTTATACTTCGTCACCAATTCAATTAACAACTCTTTCTCCATGGATGAGAAGCTTATTTACGATTTTGTTTATCCGCCATTTTTCAGCTGTGTGCAGAAGAAAATTAAAACAAAAGCGCATCGCAGTACGTTCAGAAAATAGTACGACTCATCCATAGCCTTCTATAAGTGTAATATTTCAGGTTTCTTGGCGTTAACACATGTTTGTTAACATTTTTAGAAAACAGGTTGGTGAAATGCAAAAAAGTTGATACCTTTGTTAGCACTGTAACAATTATTACGTTTGGAAAGATGGAGTCGGACTGAAAAATCCAATTCCATAGCCGGGATTTGAACCACAGATCTTCTGGTTGACGTCCAGCCGCTCTAACCATTGAGGTACTATGGCCAACGTGCCGATATGACATTAAATTCTCCTACTTGTGTTATTTCCGGTAAACCACTTAGGAGTTCTGATAAACACAGGAGACAGCTACCTTAATGGTGACTTACTGTGCTGTAAGTACTTTAAGGCCTGAGCTTTATAGTTAACCACTATTAGGTCAATTAAAGGAAGTTAATTGTTCTTTCACACTAGCCGTGTGTAGGCTAAAGTATGGAAATATTGAGTCAGACTGAAAAATTCAATGCCGTAGCCGGGATTTGAACCAGAAGATTGCTACCGAAATTAAGGTTCGCAAGAAGTAAAGAATCATGATGGATGTCAAAGGAATGTTGGTTCTTTGTTAAGGCAAGGGCAAGGCCAATTGAGTTGGGGGAAAGTGTTATAACAAAGCAATCTAAGAAGCAGTGTCCTTCGAAGATTTCTAAAGTGGCTCACTGACTAGTATGAATAGGAAATTCTTTGGATCATTTACAATGGTGACAAAACAGCCACAAAGGGATTTTGGTTGAAAAGGAGCTTCCTGGGTGTGAAAGTTAGATATACACACACGCGCAGCTGTGGTCAGTGAAGCAGTCTTCGGCGTCAGGCCGATGAGAACAGTCTTCGGCGCGAAGCCGATCAGAAGGGTCTTCAGTGTGAGGCCGATTAGAGCGGTCCGAGGCGTTAAGCCTATTAGGGCGGTCAACCTGTTCTGTGTTTGATAATTGTCGGTTCGTATATATATGAGGAACGAATAAATTCATCGAGTAATAAACATTCTGCAGTCAGTAACTCAAAACAGAGATTGGTAACCCTGGGTTGGCAACTTTCATTTCGAAGTTTGAAAAGAACAAGCAGTAAATAAATAAGTTGGAAACGGGCATTCCAGTGTTGTTAAAATCTCCTTCTCACACACATCCATGCATACCCTGAGAGAAACCTCATTGCTCGCCGAATTATTTGCACGCCATTATATTTTTGTATCAAATTGGCGTCACAACGTGGAATTGTGTGCACCCAGAAACATTTTAGTTACAAATTGGCACCGCAACGTAGAACACTTTTCACCACATACATAATTGTATCAAATTGGCGCCGAAACGTAGAATACTTTGTTCGACATAAACATTTCTGCTTCAAGATCCGTGGATCAAATCCCTGCTATGGCATTGAATTTTTCAGTGTGACTCAATATTTCCATACTTTAAGCCTCCACACGGCCAGTGTGAAAGAACAATTAATTTCCATTAATTGTTAAGTTGTGTTTGTTAACGTCGATTTTAACATCTGTTGGTGAAATCGCTCATAAGAGACCTACGTAATGACTCGAGTTTCCTTTAGGGGAATAAAATTTATTTTATCCAAACGTCCGTTCCGGTCGTTCTCATATCATTAGGAAGTTGAAGTCTCTAAAACAAGTATAAGTTAGCTGTAAAACACGCTTTGCTGCACATCATTAAGCATTCATAGACGGAGATACAGTATCGAGAGTTAAATGTCCAAACTTTGAACTATAGCTGGCCTTCATTTTGACCGGCACGCACAAGCTAGTCTGTGGATGCGTGGCTGCAATATGCACGGATTACATAATGGTTAACTCCTAAACAGTTGCTATTCATTGCTGCTTAAGTCATCTGCTTGACTTTTTCTTTTATAGTAAGAGAAGCTGTAAGCTTGTTATTTGTACCAACTTAAAGTATCATAGATTTACATTGCGGCATGCTTGTAGCATCTTTTGTGTTCTGTCCAGATTGCAGTAGCACTTCGTATTTGAATTGCTAATGCTACACATACACAGTATATACCAGAAATGCTTACGCACACTCACACATGAGGGCAGTAAAAATACTTCCTAAAGAATCAAAACCATGAGCTTTTTCACCTTCCTTTGGCAGCGTTAACGGCGTCCTTCCGGCGACGGTATCGGAACGATGCCAAGTTCTGCCTCTCATACTTTACGGAGCTTTGTATTATCCAGTAGGTCTGAAATAAATTCTTAGAGTAGCAGAGCATACGATTTCTGCCTTCTCTTTTCAACATCAGCAATGATACTATTCAATGCAGAAATAAATATTAACAAGAGCTGGGGACATTATTAACTTCTCTTCGTTCTATTTATGATTAAATGTTTTACATAAAGCAGAACTAATACAACAGACAGATTGCATCTGGGGTATTAGCAATTGCTGCTCTTGTATTCACATTCCTAAAAGCAGCAAGAAGTGTAATAGCAATCAATAGTAAATACACCTAACAAGATGAATTGCTACCTATTAATATGACCCAGTTTGAGGAATAAAGCTGGAAGGTTTACTGGGGATTCCCCCATTTTGCTTATTTAATCTATCTTCATTGCACCAAAATTTCTTAAGCGACGTCCTGTACAAGATTTGCTAAAAGGATGTTGTACAGACACGAGCAAATGTATTCCAATGCGTGTAAGACTGGCCTACACGAGGCAGGCGGGTTTCCCATCAGTTAGTTGCGCCTGGACGGTTTAGTTTCCTTATACCTGACCAACGAGTTCAGCGCGCAGGTATTTAAGCCTCAAGGGAAAATAAAAACGTTTTGGCCACATTATTTTGGATCCCTCAGAAATGAACAAGGTGAATTATTTCAGCTAGAAATCAAGGAAATGCACAGGAGATATCAGGATCGATAGAACAAATCAGACTTGTGTTTGTACTTGAAAACAGATGTTTATTAGTCACGACTTAAACGTAAATCAGCGCAACTGACTTTCCGATCAAAGGAAATGTAACTTCACAACTTATTTTACAGATATACAGGTATTTCTATATATTTATTACTCAGAAATTATTCTTTTTGTATTCAGTTTGTAACGCACGATCTTACATAAAACACCACTTTCAAATTATTATTTGCGATTTGTGAGAAAACCTTACATGATAGAGAAAAACGGACAGCATGGTTTAATTTAGCACACCGAAAGTAGTAAACATCAGCTTTCAGATCGCAAACTGGTGAACATAGGTTATATTTTACAGGACAGTATAATTTATTATAATCTGTAATCAATAGTGAGATGAAATACGAGCTCTGGTGATTTCGTAATATATGAGGGTGGGTAAAAAGGTAATGCCTCCTACTTTTTTACCTTAAATAAGTAAGTTATGTGAAAACTTTGAATTTTTTTCAATTCCTCAAACCTTCTTCTCCAATCCCATGTAGTAGTAACTTCCTAAGTCATCAGGTAGCAGCACTGCATCCTCTTGCAAAATGGCTGACATCGACATTCGTATTAGTCAGCGTTCTATGATTGAATTTTTGACTGCGGAGGGTGAAACCCCAATTCGCATTCACGAAAGGCTAAAAATGTGTATGGTGATGTAACGCTGGATGTCAGCATTGTTAGACGATGGGTTCGTCGCTGTAAGGAAGCTGAAGGGCAAACACCATTGGCATATGAAAAGCGAAGTGGCAGTGACTCTATGCAACACTCAGCAAGTCGATGGCATCATTCGTGGTGATCGCCGGATAACAACAGGTGAATTGTGTCGCATTTCCTCCCTCAGTAAAGGCAGTGTGATGACGATTATTCAACAACTGGGTTACTCAAAAGTTTGCTCACATTGGGTAACAAGAATGTTAACCAACAAAATCGAAAAAACAAGGAAAACAATAGCCTACGAAAACTTGAAGCGTTTCAATTTGAAGGGAGAGGAGTTTCTGGAAAAAATTGTAACTGGAGACGAAACGTGGGTTCATTTTTTTTACCTGAATCAAAGAGGCAGTCAATGGCATGGCATCACACAACGTCAGCGAAGAAAAAAACAAATTCAAAACTCAGCGGTCGGCAGGGAAAGTTATGGTGACAGTGTTTTGGGATGCAGATGGTGTGCTTATGATTGATTTTTTGGAGCAGGAATGCACAATAAATTCTGTCCAATACGTCAGAGCTCTCAAAAAGCTGAAAGTACGTCTTTGCCGAGTTCGCCCAACAAAAACTATGGCGGATGTTCTTCTTTTGCATGACAGTGCAAGACCACACACCAGCCGTTACACCACTGCAGAAATTGAGAAAGTGGGATGGCAAGTCTTACCTTACCCTCCATTAGAGCCCTGACTTGGCACCATCAGACTTCCATCTATTCGGGCCACTAAAGGAAGCTCATCGTGGGATTCATTTTGAAGATGAGGAGGCTGTGAAAACGTCCGTGCGTCAATGGCTTAGGAAGCAAGACCCTGTGTTTTAGCACACTGGAATACATGCCCTAGTTAAAACTGTGGAAAAGGACGGAGATTATGTTGAATAGTGACAAATTAATCGTCAATGTTGTAGTTTTCAAGCTATGTAAATTGGATTCAGTTTTCTTGGCAATTAAAAGAGAAAAAATTGGAGGCATTACTTTTTGACCCACACTTGTATATGTTCTAACTTCTAGCATTTATTTTGAAAGAAACTGCTTTAATTTAGCAGCTTTGGCATCAGCTGCTAAAGGAATGTGAAAGTTATAGTTTGTGAGACTCTCTGACACAAACCAGCATTTCAAAGGTTACATGGCAAATAATTAAATGTAAATGCTTGATTACAAGAAAATTCTGAAGAAGAAATGAATCTTAGGGCAAACATTTCCAAGAGATTTTCTTTAATACCGTGTAAATGAGAAGAGGTCAAAAGTTAGGTTACGAAAATGTTTACGCGTACATTTTTCATTATTTTCGCACACACAAATTCATGGTTGCACTTTACGATGTACTAATAATCTGTTCTTCACTACAGCACAGCTCGAAGGTGGTTTAAATGCTTAAAGAGGGGAGACAATCAATTTCAAAGGAAGGAGGACCTGGTGCTCCAGTTACTGCTCTTACAGAAGAAAACATGAACACTGCTGCTGCCATTGTGAGAGGGGATCGACGAATTACCTTAAGATCACTTTCTGAAATACTGAACATTTCATTGGGTGCCACCCACACGTAGGTGACAGAAACATTACACATGAGACGTGTTTGTACGCGATGGGTTCCAAGACTGTTGATTCCCGAACAAAAGAATATTCGCATGCAGGTCTGTATGTTAAAGTTGATGTTAGAGGAAGATCCGGGGTTTCTTTCAAACGTAATCACTGCTGATGAAACTTGCTACATCATTTTGATCCTGAGAACAAACAGCAAAGCTCATTGTAAAAATCTCCTTTATCACCAAACCCCCTGCTGGGAAAGTTATGGTCATCTTATTCTTAGATATTCATGAAATGGTTTATCAGCATGTTGTACCTGCACACACATCAGTAACTGGAAATACTACAGGGATGTCCTGAAAACATTGCAAGTCCATATCAGACGCAAAAGACCACATTTCTGTGAAGCAGGCTGGATGCTTCACCACGATAATGCGCGGCCTCATATTGCCAATGTTTTTGCTGAATATCTTGCAAAAATCAACGTGAAGTACATCCCTCACAATCTCTACAGTTCGGATATAGCCCCATGTGTCCTTTTTCTATTCCCTCACCTGAAGAAACGCCTTCATGGGAGGCATTATCCGTCATCAGAAGCAGTGATGAAGGCTGCGGAGGCGACTTTGAAGGATCTATCGAAAATGGTTTGTTTGAAGACTGGTAGAAGCGCTGGGACAAGTGTAGTGCATTCAGGGGACACTATTTTGAGAAGGACCATCAAAATTATGAGGATGAGTAAAGGTACGTTGTTAAAAACATAAAAAAGTGATCATTCCTTATTGAACAGCCCTGGCAGGTAGTTTAGTTCACTGCAAGTAGCTTCAGTCTTTGTATAATCACACTGCATGCTTAAAATAAAATTAATCATACATGTTATTGTAATAGTGATCAAGCCTGTAATACTTTGTGGAGAGACATTGTTGCTTAATTTCCCATCATGAAGTAAATTGCTGTTGTTATGCGGTTAAAAACCAATATTTTCTGTTATGTTCCGCAGTTTATTTCTCTATCATCTCTTGAATTTTCGGTCCTGACAGCACAGCGGCTCTTGCTTTTATAAAGTTTTCTTTCTTGCTTTCCTCGTTTCTGGCTTCCCATGCAGCTGGAAAATTTGTTAAAAACGGACAGCGTATTTTTCTTGCTTTTCTTCCAGTAGCCCGAAACCCTTCATACATTTATTTGTAGGGCTACATGCATTGTTAAAACTTACTTCTGCCTGAGGTTTTCCGAGTTAAGTGGACAGTTAAAGAGTAATATGTAAAGGTACACACAGGTTCCTTTCAGTTCAAAGGGACAGCAGTTTTTAAGCCTTTAGAGAGGAAAAATAACTAATATTGCCGTATAAAAACGCTGCAGTCATTTTAAAATGTTGTGTTTAGTTAATATGTCATCTGGCAACAAATGGAAAATATTTGACTATTCTATTAATGGAAATTAATTGTACTTTCGCACTAGCCGTGTGTAGGACGTACTATGAAAGAGTAGAGCCAGAATGAAAAATTCAATGCCATAGCCGGGATTTGAACCACGGATCCTCTGGCTTCCGTCCAGCCGCTCTAACCATTTGAGCTACTATGGCCAACGTGCCAACATGACATTAACTTCTCCATAGTGCGTGCTACACACGGCAAGTGTGAAAGAACAATTAATTTCCATTAATTGTACCTAATAATGGTCCGAACTATAAAGCCCGGGCCTTAAAGTACTTACAGCATAGTAAGTCGCCATTAAGGTAGTTGTCTCATGTGTTTATGAGAACTCCTAGTGGTTTACCGGAAAAAACACGAGTCAGTTGTACCTAATAGTGGTCCGAACTTTAAAGCCCGGGCCTTAAAGTACTTACACCATAGTAAGTCGCCATTAAGGTAGTTGTCTCATGTGTTTATGAGGACTCCTAGTGGTTTACCGGGAGAAACAGGAGTCAGTTGGAGAATTTAATGTCATGTTGGCACGTTGACCGTAGTAGCTCAAATGGTTAGAGCGGCTGGACGAAAACCGTAGGATCCGTGGTTCAAATCCCGGCTATGGCATTGAATTTTTCATTCTGGCTTCACTCTTTCATATTCTATTAATGTTATTTTTGTGCGATACGCAAGTTCCAGAGCTGAATTGTGGAATATGTTTTACGCTTTGAGTTACTTCAATGATAGAAATTTCAGGGTTTAAGATCGGAGGACAGAAGAGGTGACAAATCTCTACTCACAATTCTGCCCTGAAACACACTTTCAATTACTCTCATCGAGATTTTGGCCAGATGAACTGTTGAAAGAAGACAAAATAATTCACCGTCTCTGTTAATTTTCCTTAAACAGGGTGGGCACAATATGTATTCGTGCATGTCAAATGTTTGGATAAGGTAAAGGAAATAGTTGGTAAAAGATGCATTGATAAACGACAAATAAATTCTGAATTAATATATTTATGGCAAAAGAAATGGCATTTTACTTTTTGAAGTTTTTACATTTAAAGACATTTTTAAGTCATTGGGTTAATTTTGAAAATTATAAGGGGTTTTAAATTAAAATGTGTTTTAGAAGTGGTACTTGAAGAGCATTAAAAGGAATAATTCCTGACGGAGGTCAAGAGGATCCTAATTCAATTGCGGGAGCTAATCTTCTCAGGAAGAAGAGTTTACAGTATTTTTCCAAACATCAAAGAAAGTCTTAGACTACAACATCTTGATCCCAAGCAAGGACTTATACATTATCTATCGTGTCATGGACCGTATGCCACTTACTATAAGAAGATCAACAAGAAAAGAGATGATAATTGTGAGCTTTGTGGACTACAGGATACCCCGGAACATGTTCTATTTGAATGCCAGAGTTGCCGAGAAGAACTTCAGGATCAAGGCAGCAATTAGCTGGAAAACAAATAGCAACAATAATCAGAAATAAAGAAGATTACAGAATATTAGAACAAATGGCAGGAACAGTATCCAAACTGAGTTATGGCAGATATTTACAAGAGAAACAACTGGGCTTACATCAACGTTTAGAAAGAGAGGAAGTAGAACATCAACCACAACTAAGGAGATCTACTAGATTAAGACAAAGGAGACAAGTAGAGCAGGAGGATGAACATCGTCTACATTCCCATAACCAGTCAGGGTCAGGACGATTGAGAATTAACAGACGAAAGCAACTGGATTTTCACTGGCAGGATTGAAGGAGGAGGATGGTCCAGTTAGACGAGAAAAAGATATTTCAAATAAAAGTAAGGATGGAACAAACGACGAAATGATGAGCAGCTCATTTTCCTGATGTCAAATCATATAACTTGTTGAGGAAGGTTATGGAAACCAGGATAAATTGTAAAACTTATATAGTGTGGTACCAACAGTCAAATTATTCAGTAGAAAAAAACATGTGACAATAGTTTAAGTTAGATTTCTTTTGTTAGAGGACTGTGAACAGAAATAGGATTAGAATACATTGTAAGCAACTGCAAACAGTAGCAATAGATTAGTTTAAATAAGTAGTTAACTTTCATAATATAATATATCTGCAAAAATGGGATGTACTTAATAAATAAAGTATAACAATGAGAAATAAAATCGGTGGATGTTATGCCTTGGTTTTGAAACTAGATACCAAGACATAGTCATGCAAAAAAGTCAAATGTTGACTCGAAAAAAAAGAATAATTGGTTCTTAACTCTTTATTCTTCCATAGCGTACCACACCCTTTCTCTGCCCTGAACGGGCACTTCTCAGAACTCCAATAACGGTTATTATGTGTACACATATATCCATGAAGGTGCAATCAGGCTTCACCTGTAGAAGGTTTATCCCTGGTAAACGGCAATAAGTAATCACCAGAGCTACGAAGTTCATACCGATTTCTTTGAGCAGTGTAAGAGCGGCCAGGCAAGCTTAAACGACGTGGCGCAACTAGCAAGGGCGAGGTTCGTCGTAGAATGCAATTCATTACTGCAAAACAAGTATAACTGCATGACAGAGCATGTTGGTAGGAAGGAAGACATTGAATAACATCTTTGTTGTGCTTCAAAGATGAGCAACTAAACTTGCTGTACAAACATTTTATTCATGTCCTTATTTCCTTCATTACTTATAACTCAACTCAATTCCATGCTGGCGGGCTGTTTGGAACAGCCCGAAGGGTGGTCAAGTCGTGTACCTGCTCTCGGAAGAGCTTTACCACGTAGTGGCGGGCTGTGGGTGTTGCAGAATGACGGGTGTAGATTAAGTGGGGGTAGTGAAGGGAGGTAACTTGTTGCTCCTCAGGGAATGATGAACCGGGTGCTACAGACAGCGTGCACCGCTGGTGGATTAGTTAATAAACTAGAAGATAGGTAGAATTTTGAGTTTTCCAGACTAAACATTGGATAGCTGAAAATTTAGTTTAGGCTGCAATGGAGATCATGTGGTTACCGGTAATGACCGCAAGACATGCGGGGTAACCGGTATCGCTTTAAGCGACGCTCACGAGGTACATAATCCCCAAGGGATCTGACGAGGGCGCTCTGATGTTGAGGCAAACTCTGGAACAATTTTGCCGCCCGACGCCTAATTTCATCCTCCACATATCGGAGGGATGAAGCCTCATGAAATAATCTCACGGGGAACCTTGTGCAAACAGAATAAATAATCCGAAGACATTTATTCTGTGCACGTTGGAGCAGAGCTAGGTGTGAGCCTGCGGCCATACCCCAGAGTTCGCACGCATAGAGCATGATAGGGAGGACCAGAGACATAAAGAGGTGCAACATTAGGGAAACAGACATCGCAGACCTAAGCACAGGGTATAATGATGCCACGGCACCACACGACCGATGAGCTTGCTCCTGGATGTGTTCCCAAAAAGTTAGGCCCTTATCCAGCTTGACTCCCAAGTATTTGATTGAATTCTCCCACCTGATCCCTTGCCCGAAGTAGGTAAATTTGGGGAAATTGGCGGGAAAGCGGCACTTGGTGAACAATATCGCTTGGCTTTTCTCCGTATTAATGGACAATCGCCAAAGCGTGCACCAATCCTGGAGGAGGATTAGGTAACGTTGAATGGGGTTGAAAGTTCGGCGTGGGTGTCTATTTGTTGAGAATAGCAGCACGTCGTCAGCATATTGCGCTATGTTAACATGCTGTTCAGTGGGAAGGTCAGCCACGTAGACGCTGTAGAGCGTCGGGGATAACACAGAACCTTCGGTGACTCCACCGCGGATAGACCTTCGTGTAAGTGTTTTTCCCGCCACTATAACAGTGAAGAATCTATGTTTTAGGAAAGAATGTAGAAGATGTAAGACGTGAGTGGATAGCTCCAGTTGGATGAATTTGTACAGAACACCTGCGTACCAGGTCGTAGAGAGGGCCGTTTCCACGTCCAGAGAAACCGCCGAGGTGAATGCCTTGTCCTGGAAACCCAGGGCTGCAGCCTCCACCACGCGCAGCAACTGCTGTGACGTAGAAATCCCAGGACGAAAGCCAAACTGGTGAGGAGGGATGGCTTGAATGGCACCCAGAAGGGGGGACAAGCGGGCTAAGAAGAGTTTCTCGAAAACTTTCGAGAGAACAGAAAGGAGGCTAATGGAGAGGTAGTTGGCAGGATTAACCGGGTCTTTTCCTGGCTTCAAGATGCATATCACCCGAGCCTCTTTCCAGCCACGCGGAAAGTGAATCAGAGCGAGACACATATTGAAGACCCTTGTAAGGAATGACACGGACCTGAAAGGAAAGTGGCGGAGCATGAGTGGCGTTATGCCACCAGGTCCCGCTACCTTTTTTGGTTTGAGACACCGGAGTACGCCCTGGAGCTCACTGGGTCTTATCACAGGAAGTCTGTCCGCCTCAGCCGGGGGTCACCGAAAATATCGACGAACCTCCTGCCTAAGGCGGTCAGAGAAGGAAGGGTCCTGGAGTCTTCTCTAGGCCTCATGGTCCTCTCAAGTTAGTCGACAAACACCGTAGCCTTGGCCTGTGGTTCGTAGGATAGGCCTTGGGTACCCTGGAGTGGGGAGTTTGGTGTCCCTTGGCGGTTCCTAAGTCTTTTAATGACCCTCCACTCGTCTCCGTCCTCGAGGTTCATACGAGTCATCGTGTCCTCCCACGCGCGCACTCTGTGCTCATGTAGGCGGGCACGAACCTCTCGGCACAATCGCCGATGAAGCCCTCGAGTATGAGGCGTGCGGTGTCTCTGGTAGAGCCGCCTTGCTGCCCATGAACGGCGGATAAGGAGTAGAATGTACAGAGGAAGAACATCCGGATGAAGAGGGGTTCATTACTTATATTTACATTTCTGTGGGATACTTCAAACATGGAAATAAGAGAACACAGATCGAGAAGCTAAATTAGCTAAAGTCATTAACGAATTTGCAACAAATTTTCAATCAACTGAATGTTGTTTTACGGGACATAGAGTGTGTTTTGTTCTTAGTAATACGGCTGCAGATGAGAACATATGTAGTAACATTCCTGCTTTGTCATTTTGTCTAGTAAGGGTCTTCAATTATTTAAGAAATTAATGTTATTATTTGGATATTATTTTACATTCGATCAGGAAATGTTACAATCCGCGTTATAATTGCTTGGGTGTTGCCACCATTTGCCTATTTAAATATTGAGATCATCCAGAGACAAACCTCTATGTACTATATAAGAATTTGTATGTTCTACATAATGGAGTAAACAGATGGGCACTCAAGAATGTCTCATGGGTCACTTTTTTTCTCTACGCAACCGGTTTCAATGCCTCTCCGGTGTGCGTTTCTTACCTATGACTTGTTTTGATGCCGGGAGAGAGTCGCTCGCAAACTGCATAGGGAACGGCGGACTATACGAACTTCCTACGGTCTGTGAGGTTTAACTTGGCGTATTCTCTACTGTCCTTGTCTAAGACAGAATGCTGTCCTTGTCTAGCACACCTGGGCGGATCAGCAACCCTGCTTTGTCGTGATTCGTGGAATGTAGACGCTCGCAACCCCCATTCCATTGGTGTTGTTTGAAGGTTGTCAGTGACGTATGACCAATAGAACTGTGAATTTGTTGTTTTGTGGATTTACACGTTACACAAAATGCTTTCATTGTCGCAACATATGGATATAAAGTTGAATTATTTTCTTGTAGTTTTAGTTGTGTTTGTGTTGTTTCAAGATGGATCTCGAGGGAAAGTTCTAAAATCAGATTCCTGGGAAATTGTGGTCAAAGTTCGCGGTTTCTTTAGTGATGAATGTGAAACTTTTAAATGTGGAAAGCCGACTATTTCAGTGACGAGTATCGTTGAGAGAACTGCTGCTGCTACAGATATTTCTTCTCGTTCTGTCCTACGAATTTTAAAAGAACACAAAAATGCAGAAGCTAGCGGCGGTAGACTGCAAACACCAGGCAAGAAGCGCCCTAATAGAAGACCGCGAAAAACAGAAATTTATTCATTTACAGTTGCTGCTATTAAGCGAACAATCTATTCACTATATCGTACGGACTTTCTGCCTAGCTTGCTGGACATATATGAGGCTTTAAGAGCTAAAGACTTACTTAAAGGAAGCGTGTGGTCCTTAAGAAAAATTCTTAAAAAGCTTAACTTCAGTTGCAGTAAAAATTCGCAAGGCAGACGCTTTTTAATGGAACGAATGGATATTGTTTCTAAAAGATTTAAATGTTTAAGACGAATGAAAGAACTGAGATCTACAGGTAGGCCTATAGTGTACCTTGACGAAACGTGGGTAACTATAAACCATACGAGAAATACTGTGTGGAAGTGCATCGCCGATGAAAATGAAAGTGATTTCCCTCTTAAAGCACCAATCGGCAAAGGACAGCGATTTATAGTTGTACATGCTGGATGTTCTACAGGATTTATTCCTAATGCCTTGCTAACTTTTAAGTCAAATTCAATCAAAGACTACCATGAAGAAATGGATTGTAATATTTTCAAGGATTGGTTTGTTAATAAATTACAACCTAACATCCCGTCTAATAGTGTCATCATTATGGACAATGCCTCTTATCATTCCATAGAAATTAATAATCATCTTTACTCAAATCCAATATGCAGGAATGGCTTCATAACTGGAATATTGAGTTTGATCCACGAGCAACAAAACCAGTGCTATATGAATTAATTAAACTGAAAAAAGATAATTGCAAAGTGTATGAAACAGATAGTCCCGCAGAGGTACACGGTCATACCATAGTAAGATTGCCACCTTATCACTGCGATTTTAATGCTATAGAACTTATATGGGCTCAAGTGAAGAATGATGTTGCCAAACACAATATTTCATTTAAAAGTGTCGATGTAAGAGCCTTGTTTCATAGTGCGATTACTTAAGTGACCCCAGAAAACTGGAAAAGGGCGTGTGAGCATGTACAAAACACTGAACAGTTTTACTGGGAGAAAGACGGTCTGATAGATGAAATTACAGACAGGTTAGTTATAAATTTAGAAGACTCGGACTCGGAAGAAGAAAACGAAGATTCGTTTAAAATTTCCAACTGTGAATCGGGGGATGAGCAACAATCGGACGAAGAGGAGAAGGGGCGCTCCCACACTGATGCATGCTTGGCTGAGGTGTCTGCTTTGCCTGTCATAGAGTGAGACGGTGATTATTCCTTTCTCTTTCTAAAAGGCACACGACTAGTTAAACCTCACAGACTTTAGCCCTGGTAATCACCTAGCATTAAAATATTATTCAGTATACTCTCATGTCTATTGGTTAACTCTGTAAGTAGGAATACATTAATACATAATCACAGACACATTTAGTTACATGTGGAACCTTAGTCCATAAATTTATATGTAACCTATATAAGAAAAGGTTTAGAAAGGCATTTTTCATGCTCAATTTTAGACTCACCTTCATGTAATATCCACATACCCTGTAATAAGCCCTAAAGCAATTTCTACCCTTCAATCCATAAATTCTACATCAAGATGTTAGCCGATATGCGGTTCACTGAATCAAATAAATAAATTGTAGCTAGTTATGCGTGGGCACTTTATGATGTGGGTTTGTGTGTCTGTGTGTGAGAGAAAGTTCAGTAGCCAGGCGCCGTCCAGTATGCAAGACGAAGTTTTACATGAAATTCCTCGATTCAAAGATGTTCTTTCTTTCTTTTTTTCTTAGCTTATTTCTTTCATCTTACTTTTTCTTCCTTCCCCCTTGCCCCCCTTGCCACTCAACCCCCTTGGCCACTTTCCACCCTGCCTCATTGCCTCTGTGCCTCTTTATCTCCTTTCCTCCTGGCCTCATTGTCTCCTTTCTTCCTTCATTCCTTCCTTTTTTCCTTTGTTCCTTTGTACCTTTCTACCTTGCCTAATTCCCTCCTGGCCTCATAGCCTCCTTCCTTCCCTGCTTCCTTGCTTCCTTGCTTCCTTGCCTCCTTGCCTCCTTGCCTTCTTGCTTCCTTGACTCCTTGCCCCGCTTCTTCCTTTCTTAATTTCTACCTTGCTTCGTTGCCTCCTTGCCTCCTTGCCTCCTTCTTTCCTTGATTGCTTGCTCCCTTGCTTCCTTGCTTCCTTTCTCCCTTTCTTCATTTCTTCCTTGCTTCGTTGCCTCCTTGCTTCTTTGCTTTCTTGTTTCCTTGCTTCCTTGCTTCATGGCCTCCTTACCTCCTTTTTTCCCTTCTTCCTGTGTTTCTTTGTACCTTTCTTCCTTGCCTTCTGGCCTCCTAGCCTCCTTGCTTCCCTGCTTCCCTGTTTCCTTGCTTGCTTGCCTCCTTGCCTCCTCACTTCCCATCTTCCTTTGTTCCTTTGTATCTTTCTTCCTTGCCTCCTTGCTTCCTTGCTTCCCTACTTCCTTGCTTCCTTGCTTCCTTGCCTCCTTGCCTCCTTGCTTCCCCTCTTCTTTCCCCATTTCTTCCTTGCTTCGTTGCCTCCTTGCGTCCTTTGTTCCATTCTAACTTTCTTCCTTGCTCCATTCCTCCTTGCTTCTTTGCCTCCTTGCTTCCTTGCTTCCTTGTCTCCTTGCCTCACTTCTTCCTCTCTTCTTTCTTCATTTCTTCCTTGCTTCGTTGCCTCCTTGCGTCCTTGCGTGCTTGCTTCCTTGCTTCCTTGCTTGCATGCTACCTTTCTTCCTTTCTGCATTTCTGCATTTCTTCCTTGCTTCGTTGCCTGCTCGCCTCCGAGCCTCTTTGCCTCCTTT
>CM060949.1:12336826-12511826 GCA_030765055.1 Mantis religiosa
ACCTGCTTCCTTGCCTCCTTGCCTCTCTTCCCCCTTTCGTCCACTCTTCATTTCTTAGTAGCTTCGTTGCCTCGTTGCCTCCCTGCCTCCTTGCTTCCTTGTTTCCTTGCTTGCTTGTGTCCCTTCTTCCTTTATTCCTTTTTTCCTTCCTTCCTTTATTTATATATTTATTCATATATTTATTTATTGATTGTTCTTTATTCCCTGTTTCGCGCTTTGTTTTTCTGAGCTTTACTTTGTCTTCCTGGTTACTTCTTTCGTATTCTTATTTTACACATAGGTACACATAATACACGCAAATTTCCATCTCCGGGGATGAATTAGAACCACCGACCCTCTGGGTAGCTGAACAACGAAGGCATACACTCCAGAATAGTGACCAGGTTCTAGGACCAGCAAAATTTACTATATTTAGAAATATATTCTGTATCATATCCACTACATATTCACTTTGGTCCTTATGTTAGAATAAAAGGTCTATACTCAATGTTCTGGAAAACGACTGTGAACATATATATTTTTCATATAAGGTGACATGGTGCGGAGAAAAACACTTCCTGCCCTTCAGGTTCGAATTCAATTTTCTATACTCCACTTCAGAGACCTTTATGTCAGGCAACCGTGACCGTATCTCTTTTTTCTACGCGAGACAGACAGGTAGCATTTTCTACTGGTGTCCAGAAAGGCCTTAGCGGTGTGCAACTGTATCCCCGCTAGTACATGCACGGGCACATGCCGTCCAGCTTAACTGTTCGATAGATACCATAGCGTTTACTATCGTCCACTATTTACATTTTTGATACTGCTTCCGATTTAAGGCACAAGTTTGGATCGTGACATTAAATATCCAAACCGGTAATTACCTAGAAGTTACAAGCTAGGAACTAATAAATGGGGGCAACAGACGTTATCACTGAGTTGTCCCTCTGGGAGGGACAATGTTGGGAGCATTAAACCAAAATATCCGCTAGGAAATTTTCAGTTTTTCGCAACCTGAACTAGGGCGAGTGATGGCCCCCAAATGGGGGCTAAAATTATGTATATTATTGCCATTTTACAAGGGAAAGGGAAATAAAAAAACCAGCTAATTTCAGAGGGATTAGTTTATTGTCTATTCTAGGTAAGATTTTCACTGGAATTCTAGCAAATAGGTTGCAAAATTGGGTTGAGAAGGAGAATAAAATATCGGAGTTACAAGCAGGTTTTAGATCTGGCAGGAGAACATCGGACAACATCTATATTATTAAAACAATTGTAGACAAATATCTGAGCTATAAAAGGGGAAGGGTATATATGATATTTATTGATCTAGAAAAGACATTTGATTCTATTAATAGAGAAGCATTCTGGATAAAATTAAGCTAAGTGTGAGAAGCAGTTGCTGTTGTGTTGAAATTGTGTGAGTTGTGTGATAGTGGACATTTAGAACTTTGCCGCAGTGATTCTTTTGTTTGTTTACGTGCAGCTAGGAAACGAGTCGACCTTGAAGACTACAGTTCGTCAATTTCACGTCTTTTTGCTGCTCCAAGGGTGGCACAAAGCTTCTGTTTACTGCAATAACGAGCGTTTTAAATGTCTGTAAACCAGAATTTTTATTCTAAGGACCTACGAAGTCGCAAAATATTTCATAGAAAAGTCTGTCATCCTGATACTTAAACTTAAAGGTGGGATATAGGGAAACAATAGTAAAATAGAACTCATACATTATTGTGTAAAATCCTTCATAATGAAGGGAACTTCATAGCTATTGGCTGAAAATTAGAAATGTAATGCTTTAATTATCACCCAAAAGTGTTTAAACTGCTGCCAGTTTAGTCAGTTTTTTTTAGTTTTTCCATTTATACCCCGTCTTTAACTCTAATGGCCATTCTCCTTTGGAACATATCGAAGGTTTTAACCCGTATTCGTTGGGCATTAATCACACTGGTCAACAATGAAAATATTTAGGGCTTAAAATAATGAATATACATGTATCTCCATCTTTTGAATTAAAAAATCGCCATAAAAATGACAGATTTTCCCTTGTTTTTAAGACATTTCCTTCTTTGGAGTGAATATTCTAAACTTGGGGGAATTTTTTGGGGAGTTGGCACACCTGTCAAATAACAAAACACTATCAGAGAGAAATTTTGGAAATTAAGTAATGCAAAAGTTAAGGAAGGCATTTTTGTTGGACCACAAATAAGAGTACTTGTAGAGGATCCTGCATTTGACCAAATTTTGGAGGGGAAAGAAGAGAAAGCTTGGGAAGCCCTCAAGGGTGTAGTTCCTGGATTTTTAGGCAACAAAAGAGATGACAACAACAAGCATTTGGTGACAGTGCTATTGCAAAAAAACCATAATCTTGGATGCAACATGTCCCTTAAGATCCATTTTCTCCACTCCCACCTAGACTTTCTCCCTCCTAGTTGTGGAGCTGTTAGTGACGAACATGGGGAGAGATTCCATCAGGACATTTCTGTTATGGAACAAAGATATCAGGGCCGTTGGAATGAAGTAATGCTTGCGGATTACTGTTGGTCTTTGTATAGGGATTCTGCGGAACTCCATCACAAGAGGCAAGCTAAGAGACGACGAAGTCAATAGGCCACCACATGATTCTCTTCAGACAGGACTATCTGCGAAGTATTTTACAGGCAGTTTAGAACTCTTAGCATGTAAATACCAGTTAAAAAATCAAATGCACTTTTTTGTTGTTAGCATGTATGTAATTAAAATATATCCTTTTCTCTCAATCCATTAATATGTAATACTTCATGGTCATATTTGTTTTTCTCAACCCAAAATTAGTAGGGATTGCCGCATGAAATGCTCGAAACATTCAAAAATTATTTTTTGTCGCCCAGTGTCATTAGATCACGCGCATATTCGCAATCTCATTCACACTACCAGACTCAGGTGAAGATGAACTATTTTGGTCAGAGAAAGATCCCCACCCTCACTGCCGGAAATCGTACCCGCGACCCCTAATACGGCAGGCAGGTGCTATACCAACTAAGATACGGAGTCAGCCAATCAGCTATTTTTAGGGAGCTAAAAGAAACAAAGACACGTATTCCTGATAAGCGTAGCTGTTTCTGTGGTATACAGGGATGAGTAAATATACACTAGCTCTACAAGCAAGCAAATATGTTCACTTCCACTGCCTCTCGATTTTTTTTCCTTGTTCCATTTATACCTCGCCTTTAACTGCTATGATCATATCGGCGACCGTTCTCCTTTGGAACATACTAAAGGAACATACTCGTTATCTTTGTGGAAACGTAGAGTCAGACTGAAAAATTCAAGGCCATAGCCGGGATTTGAACCACGGATCTTCTGGTTTCCGTCCAGCCGCTCTACCATTGAGCTACTCTGGCCAACGTGCCGATATGACATTAAATTCTCCAACTGACTCGTATTTTTTCCGGTAAACCACTTAGGTGTTCTTCACATGAGAGAACTACGTTAATGTCGAGCTACAACGTGTAAGTACTTTAATAGGCCGCGCCGCGGCTCAGTGGTTAGACCGCTTGGCTCTCACCAAGGCGGCCCGGATTCGATCCAAGGCGACACGGAGCTGGGGGGGACCTCCGGGACCTCCGGTTTCCCCCGCCATCTCATTCCACCGGTATCATGTATCATCAGTGTCATCGTATGTAGTAAAAGCGGGCGTTAAACACTACACATTCATTCATTTTTAAAGTACTTTAAGTACCCGGGCTTTATAGTTAACCACTATTAGTTCAATTAATGGAAATTAACTGATTTGAACGTTCAGCCACTCTACCCTTGAGTTACTATGGCCAACGTGCCGATATGACATATGATATTTGGTTTTTAATCATTACATGACGCACACATTCACACTCTCATTCATACTTCCAGACTCTGGGGAAGATTGGGAATTATCTTGGTCGGAGAAAAATCCCCATCCCCACCGCCGGGAATCGAACCCGGGACCCCTAACACGGCAGACAGGTGCTCTACCGACTGAGCTACGGGGCCAGCCACCTCTGCACTTTGACAATCGCACCCTATTGTTTGGCCAAATTTATGCTATTTCAAAGTATTTTTAGAATCTTGTTGCTCGCAGTTTCTTAAGGTTTTAAGTTCTCTTTTAATTCTGCACATTATATTCTTTTTATCGACCAACCGTTCCTGTTTTACTGAAGCATACTTTCTCTAAAATCTATTACACCTATAATGAAATGGATATTTAAGCGAGAAAAATGCTGGCGTCGAGAAGTCGAACTCCTGCCATTTCTCAAGCCCTTTAATACCGCGCCATCAGTTGGTTCACATTAAGAGGCAATTAATGAGCCGGAATATGGCACAGGCACGAGTTTATGTAAATTTCGGTGTCCCTGCATAAAGCAATCTTAAGTGGTATTTTATAACGCCAAGAATAAAGGGGAAAAAGTCCTCCTTGCGGGGCATTTCCATTAAATTGTGTAAAGTATTAGTGCTGTTTTTATACACTCGTAGTGTACTATGAGCTTTTGCGTTCTAACTCTACAGTAAGGGATAAGAATTCTATGTTTTCTTCCTTGCAGGAAGACATATTTTCCAAGTGTAGCCAATCCTGACCTTTGAGGTCTAAGCATACTAAAATATTCGATTTTCGTTAGACCCTTCTTGAATTATCTCAGAAGCTGAGTGTGGCACCATTAAACTGGGGTCCCATTTTGGAAGCAATTTCGGAAACAAAATCAATTAGGAACACTTAAAAACTCGCTGTTATAGGGTACAACATATACCAGGTGAGTCAACTGCCCCTTAATCTCGATCTTTATGCAATCCGAATTTTATATTCCAAAATGAAAACATCTACCCCTTTACTTGGTCCTACCCGCCTCTTTAACATAGATGTTAAACACTCAATAAAATCAGTACTAATATAGATGTTATCGCATCACTTGTAACATAGGGCTGTTCAATAAAAAATGATCAATTTTTTTTTTACGGTTATAATTTTTCGCACTTGAATTCAGTCTTATTATATTCTGTAAGCTTAATGTGAAACAAACACGCCGTAGTAGTTTCAATTTTGGTACTCCTGGTTCCCGTCTGAACTAGGCAAGTTCAGACATGTTCAGTATCGCCTACCGCTGCAATGGAGATAACACGCGAGGAACAATATACGGCTTTGAAATTCTGTTTTCGTCTCAACAAATCTTTAGTTGAGGCCTATACAATGTTACAGGAGGTCAAGGAGAGCCTGTTCTTCCTTACAGCACAGCTCGAAGGTGTTTTAAAATATTTAAAGAGGGGAGACAATCAATTTCAAAGGTAGGTGGACCCGGTGCTCCAGTTACTGCTCTTACGGAAGAAAACATCAACACTGCTGCTGACATTGTGAGAGAGAATCAACGAATTACCTTAAGATTGCTTTCTGAAATTCTGAACATTTCATTGTGTGCCCCCCACACGTTGGTGCCAGAAACATTACACATGAAACATGTCTGTGCGCGATGGGTTCCAGGACTGTTGATTCCCGAACAAAAGGACATTCGCACGCAGGTCTGCATGCAGTTAAATTTGATGTTCGAGGAAGATCAGGAGTTTCTTTCAAACGTAATCACTGCTGATGAAACTTGCCTACATCATTTTGATCCTGAGAGCAAACAGCAAAGCTCAGTGTGAAAATCTCCTTCATCACCAACCCCGAAAAAAGCAAAAGTGATTACTTCTGCTGGGAAAGTTATGGTCATCTCATTCTTTGATATCATGGAATGGTTTATCAGCATGTTGTACTTGCACACACATCGGTAACTGGACAATACTACAGGGATGTCCTGAAAACATTGCAAGTCCATATTAGGCGCAAAAGAGCACATTTCCATGAAGCAGACTGGATGCTGCACCACGATAATGCGCGGTCGCATATTGCCAATGCTGTTGCTGAATATCCTGCAGAAATCAACGTGAAGTGCATACCTCACCCGCACTATAGTTCAGATTTAGCCCTATGTGACGTTTTTCTAATCCCTATCTTGAAGAAACGCCTTCGTGGGAGGCATTATACGTAATCCGAAGCAGTGGTGAAGGCTGCGGAGGCGATTTTGAAGGATCTTTCAAAAATGGTTTCCAGCATGTCTTTGAAGACTAGCAGAAACGCTGGGAAAAGTGCATCGCATTCAGGGGAGACTATTTTGAGAAGGACTATCAAAATTATGAGGATGAGTAAAGGTACGTTGTCAAAAAAAAAAAAAAAAAAAAAAAAAAAAAAAAAAAAGTGATAGTTCTGTATTGAACAGGCCTCGTATATTCGTAATTAGACAGTTGACGGTTGTACGTCTGCAAATGTTTACTGAAACAAGCGAATACTACGTGTTAGACGGAATGTTTATCTCACACGTTACTAGGTAGGTCAGTTAGAAGTAGCGCAAAACTACAACTTCTTCTGTCTGCTGTGACGGTGGTTCGAATCCTCTGCGTAGGTATACTAAATTTTTCACCGTTTAATACCCACAATTTGGAATCATTATTCTGAAAACTGTTATTTATTTCATTTTTCATTGTTTTATTTATGTTTCATGGACTTGTTTGATGCTTTTATTGTTTAACTATTAGTCAGTAGTTGTTCAAACACACCTATAGGTGGCTATAATTGAAATAAGGATCGTTTATACACATTTGAACCCAGAAAACATGGAAATTGCAGTATAATAATTTAACATGGAATTAAAACACTATTTTGCAGACATAGAATTATTGTGCTATTAAAAATGTCGTTTCAAATTGGTATGTATTGTGGCGCTGGAATGACATTTTCTATTCCTGGAACACGACTACTCTAACGAAGCAATGCTCGAACTGATGGCCTTCTTGGGTAGTGCAGGCCCTCTGGGACCTTAACATTCAAGTATTGTGAATTCGGTTTCCAAGTTTTGATGATCATAAAAAAGAGAGTGTTTACATCTGTCCTTGGGTGTTAGGGTATAGGAGACGTCATAATCTCCTTGAGCTATTTCGAGACTTGCCTGAAAGCACGTGCTGGGTTCAGTAGTACGACTTGTATGCCTGGTGCTATACCTTTGCCACCTCGCGAGTTCTCGTGCTTGATTTAGTCTTTTAAGACACTTTTAATCATATTCTGTGTGTTCTAATAGTATTACATAAATGACAAGTGCTCTTATGTATGTTAATTGAGATGCGCGAGAGTCGTTTAAGGAAAAAGAGTATATAAACCTTTGTTTAATTATATGTCGGTTTCAACTGTGCGGGTCCATAATGAACGAGGCATGTCTCTAAACTTTTCCTAATTTTTGGTAGCCAAATCTTGCTCTAAGTACAAGAATCCGCCATTTTCTTTTTAGCTGACTTTGTCGGTGTACTCATATGATAATTCTATTTTTTGAGGCGTTTACTAACCTACTTCGCCATGTACACTCTAATTTAGAGTTTGTAAAATCGACTGGAAACCTGAATTCGCTCTCATTAAAGCAGTCATATGTCTTTGAGGTGTACATTAGCGAGCAATATGTTTTGTCCCCTAAACCACTATTCCTTTAAATTTTGCTCATTACTCTTTGAAAGAGGAATACTCAATACAGTTTAGTAAGCGCAAAAGTGGACTAAGACTCAAATGACGTTTGATAGGTGGCCTACCTTCCAAAATTATAAGGCGTGGCTGACTCACCTGGTGTATATATGTATTAGTTTTGAGCAGTGATACGTTATTGTGAAGTAAAAGTTGTCATGATGACTAATGTTTGTTGTGTAATATTGCCTTATAAAGTATAATTCAATTTATAGTTGCTTTTAAGACACAAAATTTACACTCAATTCAATAAATGCCGGAAGTGTTTTGATATCATAAAAAATGTCGGTATATAGAGTAAATGAATTTATCGGTAAAGCTTCGAAACATATTTATTAAAATTGCCGGTGATAAGTACTTGTATAGATGCACTATTTTATCTTGACAGGAATCCTGCGCGGTTGGGATGAGTAGCAACTGTAGTGGGGATAGTGCACCTATCGCCACAATGCGTCACACGCGAAAGGGAGGGGAGGGCGGTGCATAAGGTGTCTAAAAACAAATTTCACTCTCGAAGCCAATTTTGCAGCTCTTATAAACTAAGTTGTAATTCTTACTATGGTAGTAATCTCCACGCTTTTGTTGGATCTTAAATAGCGCATAGCATTTGAAACGAAACCCGGTTCTCCTCCAGCAGGCATGATAAACAACTGTCGGCCTTTCAATATCTCTGCGGAGTCCCTGTAACGTATTTCACTCCAGGCATATGGTCCAGTATGTGCTGTATTTATATAAGTTTAATCCATATAAACTATATAAACTTCACTTCGATATCTCCGAATATTTCGTAAATACTTAAGCCTTTTTGCACGTATGGTGCGATGTTCGAATAAAGCTTGTGTGCCGCGCTTAGTGTTTTTTTTTCCCAAGTAATCCTAGTATCAAAAGAAGTCTTCTTAATGTTCAGACACTGCCTTGGAAGTCAGTAGAATTTTTAGCTTCATAAACACTTTCTTCAAAGTTGGTCTTTGTTTTTCTGTACTTTCAAAATTATTCATAGTTCGCCTAACTACTTCTGAATTAAAACATCCAAATTAGATTTTGTGCATGTTCTTAATCTTTGTTTACTAGGCATAGAGAAGGACGTTGTTGCACTAGCACCAATGGCTTTTCTTTCCTTCATAACTCTCCTAAACTGCTTTCAGACACAACTGTTGCCTCAGATACCCTTCCCCAGATTTTTATAGCTGACCCAGAACATTGTTCCTGTTTTATAAGTCGATGGATATTGCTTATTACGTCTCGTGTTTTTAAATGTAGAACTTTATTTCCTAATGTGCTGCTAGGAGGCGTCATTTATAAATGCTCTCTTGGACCAGGAGACAAGCACATTTTGAAACAAGCTGTAGTGTGACCGAGCAGCTCTGCACGTGTTTAGTCGCTCGCAACTGGTACGGAACTGACCTGCCCTCCCCTCCAGTTGTAACATTTCTGAGGTGGACTCGTCCAGATACCACTGCGCATCGCTCTGCACTTTTCAAGATAAAAAAATACATATGTGCTGTATTTCATTGAGATGTTCAAGTTTCAGGTTCTAAGTTGCGGCAAACCCGCATACCAGAGTTGAACTTATTGGGTTCTAATTGGAGCTATTATTTCTCTTATCCTCAGGTGAATGGTTGTAGGAAATGGGTTTTGGTGGATGTCGGCTACTCAGTTGTATTAATAACACTTTGTTTGTTGCAGAATTCTTTGGTTTAATTCCTACTAAGTTTGCTTATCGACTTTTATCGGTGACCAGCTGTTAGTAAGGTTCCTAACATAAATTCAATTTACTGAAAACCCTGCATTACTTTTTTAAAGTTACTTCCGCGCTGTTTTTATTTGTTCTTTATGCGGCGAATACTGTGCTCTAATAAACTTCTAATGCTACTTCCACTTACGCTGGTTGCGCTATTAACTTCCCTAGATTTCGAACTTATAAATCTTCGCTTCTCTTCTTAACGCGCATGAGCACGTCTTATTCTGAACCTCGAAGCTTATTCTAATCATCTCATTAAAGTTCTAATATATATATAAGGATACAACAATCGGCATACATATTGTCAATGGAATGTATAGTAAATGGATACATACAAATCAAGGTGTAAGACAGGGTTGCAGTTTGTCTCCTATCTTATTCATAATTTATATAGATGATCTGATTATAGAGTGGATGTTTAAGATTAACGGAGGCATTCATCTTGCACCAAATTTTATTCTAAAGAAGATGCTATTTGCAGATGACCAAATAGTTATAAGTAAAACAGAAGACGAGCTGCAAAGAGCAGTATATATGTTACAGAAGTTATGTAAGATTTATAATTTCAAAATTTCCACAAATAAAACAAAAACAATGGCGTTTCGAGGTAAAAACACTATTAGAACCAAAATAGTAATTGATGGTATTATCTTAGAGCAAGTTACGGACTTTAAATATTTGGGAACATATGTCAGTTATAAATATGAAAATGATTTTAAAAATAAATTACCAATGTTTCAACAAATATGCGGCATAATAAATAGAAGCCTAATAACTAAAACCAGAAAAGAACCGCGGGTGAAATTTTATAAAGTAATGGCTGTCCCTGCTTTTCTTTTTGGTTCTGAAACATGGACATTAACAAAAGCAGACAAAAACAAGATACAGTCTGCCGAAATGAGATTTTTAAGAGCAGTAAAGGGATGCACTCTTTTAGGTAAAATTCCAAATGAAAAAGTAAGAGATGGTTTAGGAATAAGTTCTTAGGAGAAAAAATAATAAATTATAGAAATGAATGGAGAGAGCATATTGAGAGAATGCCGAGAGATAGGATCCCAAGAAGAGTTATAAAGTATAAACCTAGAGGAAAGAGAAATGCGGGAAGACCACGAGAACGATGGTCAGACATGTTTTAAGCCGGAACAGGCAGCATTGCCTAGCCCTGGAGTGAAGAAGAGGACGTTCAGTCCACCCTGAGATGGGAAACGCCTACCCTGGGCTCTCTGTGACGGTGTACATTGTTATCAAAATCAGCGAAGTAAATGCCTTTAGCGTTTATGGTTCACCGCATTTTGAAAGCCCTTTTGTCCCAACAAATTCCTAGCTGATGAGTATTCTATAGTTCTCAGACATTGAAGCTTTCCTAGCATAAAGAGAGTAATGGTCCTCTCTCCCTGTCTCTCCGAAGTGTGCAGATTTTGACAAGTATCTTTTCTCTTTTTCCTGGATGCTAGTATGTATGCTATATTAATTTATATTCTTCCCTTCTTATACTTTAACTCAACCACTATTTTAATCCTTACTGTAACTGTGGGTTTGTGAAATTAAAAGTTGAATTGCACAAACTCCAAATGTTGTTTATTTCCACCGAATTACAGTTGGAACACTTGCCGATTACACGGAATTACGTAGCGCACACAATTACAATTCATCAGTTCGTCTGCCACAGGTCCATTGCACGCTCACAAGTTACGTACAACTCCTCTGATACACGTGCACCGTCTTCCAGTCCGTCCACTCACACGGCGCTCCTCACGGCTGCTCGCCAAGAACTGAGCTGACTAGCAACAGACCAGCAGAAGAGACGAGTCGTCCAGGTTTACCTGGACGGAGTGTTTGCTGCCCAGCACCTAGCCGCTTATTTCGTCTTTATCTGGGCAGTATAGAACAGTCATCTTTTGTCTCAGGCGGTTGTTTTCGGCAGTGGACATATCTAGCATTGTGCGCGCTGTTGCCCCGTGCGGGGGGGATGTGCCCAGTGCTCTTCCGCCTGCCTGGGAGGCATCTGAGCACAGTCCGCTTAACAGGCTAGAGGGAAAGGAACAATGTTCACGTATTGAATTTACCAAGCCCATTTCTGGGCTTGGGGGGTTAGAGTCAGGGGAATGTGGCCCTGTTCAGTTCTAGTTACCCAAAGCATCTTTGGGCAACCGGTAGCTCGGTCGGCGGCGAGGAGCCCTGTGGCCGTAGCAGCCAAGGGTGTTCACCAGTATGTTTTGATGGGAGTCCAGCTTATCGTAGATGGTGCGGGATCTCTACCGCACCACGTCCACGATGTACGTGACCCCGGAGTAGGTATGGAGGATGTGGGACGGGAATCTACGCCCGGTATCGTAGATCACTCGCAGTGCCCTCGTCTGGACGCGCTGTAGTCTGCGAATAGTGGTGGGAGCCGCTGATCCCCAGACTTCGTCCGATACAGGCGTAGATTGAGGTGCGTTGGCATGGTGGATTTGAGAATTGGGTATAACTGCGTTAGCGCTGCATGCCCTTGTCCGGCTTTGACCCGGACGTGAGGTGCGTAGGTGAGACCGCGATCGAGGTGCACACCAAGGTATTTGGCAGTGGGAACTCAAGGGATTTGCCTCTGCCTCAACCTCAGCGACCAATCCGGTCGCCCAGCTCGGACCTTAGCCAGGAGAAGAGCAGAGCTCTTCTCGGGGCTAATGGCCATCCTCCACTTGTCACTCCAACGGCCAATGGCTCGGAGCTGGCGCTGCAGCTGAGGATGACAATATCTTAGGTTTTTGTTACGCGCCATTATGAGGACGTCGTCAGCATATTGGCACGTAACAGTCTGTGGTTCTAAGGGGAAGTCAGACATATAGGCCGCAAAGAGTATCGGGGACAGTACACTGCCCTCCGGGACACCCGCGGCTGTTGCTCTGATAGATGACAGCCGTCCTTCCACTCTCACCCTGAACGTGCGGTCTCTGAGGAAACTACAAGTCAGGGCGAGATAGGGAGGAGGTACGTTGGCCTTCCTGAGTTTGTAGAGTAGGCCTTGGTGCCAGGTTGTGGCAAAGGCTTTCTCTACGTCTAGCAGCACCGCGACTGTCTTGAGGTTTTCCTGGAATTCCAGGGCTGTCCTCTCGGCCAGACGCAGTAGCTATAGGGTCGTGGAGTGTCCATGACGAAAACCAAACTGGTGATCGGGTAGGAGCTGCGGGTCAGGCGGGATAGGAGCAACCGCTCAAATAGTTTTGAGACAGTTGGGAGAAGACTTATGGATCGGTAGCTAGACGGAAAGACCGGATCCTTGCCAGGCTTCAGGATGCACACCACTCTCGCCTCCTTCCAGCAAGCCGGGAAGTGGCGGCGGTGAACTGAGCTGACTCGCCAACTGCAGGCCTTATATAGGGAAGATCGCCGTTTCTGGAAGGTTCGCGGCGCGCACAATTATCCCGAGCTTTCCAGATGTATGTTGGGAGAGGAAAGAGACGGTAGAGGGCTGGTGCCGCTCTCCTAATCATCCCTCCGGTTAGTGACACGAGACAAATGGGTAGGTGTGTGATGAATGCTTCCCGTCTGGCCCTACTGTCGGCCGGATCTATCGGGAGTTGCGGCGTTCGGGTGACATTGCTCTATCCATTCTAATATCATATTAATATATCAAGATTTTTATATTACATTAGCAAAGCATTTTCATTCATTTATCTTCTTTTTAATTATCTGATTTCAATTAATTCGCCACCTCCTAATCGCTGCCTGATACTCCGGTTACAAAATACAATATTGAAATTGTTTTGTAGAAATATATGACTTCATTTTTTTTTTCTAGTTTCCACGTAACCGTCGCTTTAACAAGTGAAGTATTCCAGTAATTCCAGATAACAGTTTTTGAGAATAAATTGCGATTGTGTTCCAACAGCAACTTACGGCTTTGTGATAAGCAAGCCGGCAAGTAATAAAAAGTGCTGCGAGCGTCTCTCGATTCCACCAGAAGGATGCATGCCACGGTAGCCCAGCTTTTGATCCTCGTCCCATCAAACGTAGCTCAATTAGAAAACGTACGGCACAAAAGAAATTAGAAAAGAGGCAATGTAGGTGAAGTGGATGGGTGAGATCCCTTTAATCGCTTTCTCATCCACTATCACGATAAGTGTGAATAGAAATTGAGTCCTTTTGAAGTGGCTGACGGTCACCTCGCAACCTCCGAAACTTTACACAGAGAGAATGTAATTTCCTGCCTTCTGACAGGATGACGTTTCCGGTGTAAACAAATTCTACCACCCAGCGGATAGATAGTCCGAATGAACACCTCACAGGCAATTTGCTTTGAACTGAAGTCCTAATTCGTTAACTTTGGTATCCTTGAATGTACGAGGTGAGTAATTACATTTAAAATCAATATTCAATGCTAAAACAAATTATAAAATACATATAATATTTAGGGAAATATGTAAATTTAGCAGCTTAGTTGGTCGCATTTACAAGGGATCACATCAAACCATATATTAAAGGAAACATAAAATGTGTGACATTAATTTTACAGACATAATGAGTACTACTTAATGAATGGTTTCTCAGAGTTGCTGATTTAATTAACCTCGATTTTATAAATATACAGTGTGATCCATATAAACCTGAACCAATAATAACCTTTGAACCAATAATATGAGAGATAGCAGAGGCTATGAACATGTCAAAAGAATATGTTTGTCACATATTAAATCAACATTTAGACCCGAGAAAGCTGTTCGCGCGTTGGGCGCCGCGTTTGCTTTTGTGATCCAATGAACATTTCCAACGCTCTGTTGGTGCAGTTTAGGCGCAGTAAATCCGAGTTTTGGCACGATTCATTTTTAATTAACCTGATATAATAAATATACAGTGTGATCCATATAAACCTGAACCATTTCAGTAGCCCATAACCTTTGAACCAATAATATGAGAGATAGCAGAGACCATGAACATGTCAAAAGAACGTGTTTGTCACATATTAAAACAACATTTAGACATGAGAAAGCTATCCGCGCGTTGGGTGCCGCGTTTGCTCACGTTAGAACAAAAACGTGTTCGAAAGAACATTTCCGACGCTCTGTTGGTGTAGTTTAGGCGCAGTAAATCCGAGTTTTGGTGCCGATTCCTTTTTAATTAACCTGATATAATAAATATACAGCGTGACCCATATAAACCTGAACCATTTCAATAGCCCATAACCTTAGAACCAATAATATGAGAGACAGCAGATGCTATGAGCATTTCAAAAGAATATGTTTGTCACATATTAAATCCACATTTAGACATGAGAAAGCTGTCCGCGTGCTGAGTGCCGCGTTTGCTCACGTTAAACCCAAAACGTGATTCAATAAACATTTCCAATGCTTTCTTGAAGCAGTTTAGGCGCGATAAATCCGAGTTTTGGCACCGATTAATCACTGTAGATGAAATTGAATACACCGTTATACGCCCAAAACAAAATACAGTCCAAACAGTGGACTGCAAAAGGGCAACCGGCTCCAGAAAGAGCAAAAGCTGTTCTTTTTCGACTGGTAAAGGGATGGCAACAGTTTTTTGAAACAATATTGGAGATACTTTAACCGATTATGTTCAAAATGGAAAAACCATTACAGGAACATACTACACATCATTATTTGACAAGCTAAAGGCAAAACTTGCGGAAATACGGCCACATTTGAAGAAAAAAGAAGACAATCCTCTCTCATCAAGACAACGCACCGTCTCACACCTTAGCGGTTCCAATGGCGAAAATCCACAAATTACGGTTTGAACTGCTTGACTATCCGCCTTACCAGTCGCTCCAGGCGACTTCTTTTTGTTCCCTCATTTGAAAATTGCGCTCGGAAGACAGAGATTTTCGTCAAATGAAGAGGCAATCACCTGAGTGAACAATTATTTTGCAGAGCAAAATTTTGAGTACCATTTTGACGGGTTACAAGGAGACTATGTTGAAAAAAAAAAAAAAAAAAAGATTCTGAAAAAATGTCTTGTGTCTTTATGAGGCCGGAAACTTTTCAGACCACCCTCGTAATATGACGAAGAAAGATCTATAACTTTACTTAATAAAGAATGTATGTTTATAAATTGCTTATTAAGTTTAAATAATTCTTGATAGATAGAGTCAACATTAAAAATTCAATGCCTTGGCCGGGATTTGAACCACGGATCTTCTTTTTTCCGTCCAGTCACTCTCTAGCCATTGAGTTACCATGGCCAACGTGCCGTCCTGACTGCCGTTCTGCCAGTTGACTCGTATATTTCCCCAGTAAACCACTAGGGACTCTCGCACCCGAGATTCACCGTTTGTGGCGACTTACTATTGTAAGTACTTGAGTGCCAGGCTTCATCATATAACTTTTATTATTTTAGTTAATCGATGGAAATAAATCATCTCTTCACACTAGCCGTATATAGGCTAAGGTTGTTGATAGATCGGTTGTTGGCCATGGTAGCTCATTGGGTTAGAGCGGCGGGACGGAAACCAAGAGATCCGTGGTTCAAATCCCGGCTAAGGCATTGAATTTTTCATGTTGACTCTATCTATCAACAGCCTTAGCATATATACGGCTAGTATGAAGAAATGATTAATTTCCATCAATTAACTTAGAAACTTGAATAATTATACTGACAAACAATTTTCTTTAAGTGGGGACGTATGCAAAAATTCAGGGTCTTACATAAATAGCCATACCATCCAAAGTTTTCAAGTTAGAGAAGTGAAACTTAGCATATTCATTTAAGATAATACAATTAATATGCACAATTGTTTTCATAATTTTCCATTGTTTATAACTAATGCTATATATTTTTTCTATATGCAGAGATCTTTAGAAATTTAAGCCCATTTTTTTTTCAAAGTTCACATATGCTATCTTTCTGAAATTTGGTATGTTATTTTAAAACACACTAAAACTGAATTTGTTGGATTTAGATTTCTTATTGAAGCTGTATAGAATTTTAAAAAAATGTTAATCATATGAATCCTTTCAAAATTAAAATAGTTTAATATATTTTGTATCATCACATTCCATCTGGAGCTTAATCTTAAATTATATAACCAACAAAATGTTTATTGCGGCATAAGAAAGCTGTGTGCTAAGTTGTATCACTGTAGATGAAGTAGATTGAGAGAAAAATGGGTTGAAGTTGTAGAAAATGCAAAGTTACGGGGAAAGGCAATTAAAAATACAATAAGTGTTATTCAATTTGCCTTTTAATTTTAAGTCAGAACTTCCCACATCCATAGTCTGTATCCTCATTCTGGTCTTCTTCAGCCTTTCTTTTTAAATTTCTATTCTGTGTTGCTTCTTTCTGCATTAATTTCATAGCTCTTTCTGCACCAGCGATGCGAATGTTGTCGATACTCTGCAAAATTGTTTCCATAGACACACCAGGTTGATACCCTAACTGATGCATAACTTTCTTTCTGCCAACATTCCCAGCATTAAACACTATTGCAGCAACAAATGTAGCAATTTTCACCACTATGGAAGACACAAATGATGTTCTGGGACTCCTTTTCCACATCAAACTGTTGAGGCTTTCATTTGGGTTTTGTGTCTCTCCATAGAGACATTTTTTAGCAAGTCTGGGTATGCTAAGAATTGGTAGGTGGGCTTTATAGATTCCAAGACATCTGATGAAAGACTAAGTGTTGCTACTATGCTACTATGCAATGATAGGGCATTTAATTTTTTAAAGGTACATACAGCCCAAGTACAGTCACAACATTTTGGTGTTTGATAACTAACACTATATACTATTTTACAAAACAATAAAAAAAAAGTTTGATTTTTTGAAAATTTTCTCGTACGCTTGGAGATTTGTTAGGAGATTTTCACTAACGCGCACTCAATTATGATTCCAGCCACAATAAATAACCTTATTTATATTACATTGATAGTCAATTTGTTTTAGCTATAATAAACAAAGGGCAATGTATTGACTTTCGACAAAAGGAATCAATTAGAGCAATATTCGTCAGTTTTAGTTACCTCTACTCTACTCATGTATTACGAACAGTTGCGAGCAAGGGAGTGGTATAATATATATGGGATGTCCACTTTATTTCGAAAAGCCCGTAGATTATTATCGAGCGCAGACGCTACTATTGTCAACGTTTGCCGAATTGGCGCCGAGGGAGAATTTCACTTCCTGTGTCTTTGTAAATAGTACGGGGTCAAGAGATGCCTTACTTTCCCAGTTCTAGTCTCTAATGTTAACATTTGGCGTTACTGCAGTATTTATTTTATCCTGGGCTATTGTTCTCTTCGTTTATGGCTATAACTTCTGATTCAGCAACCCAGTTTCAAACTACAGTTACAATAAAAGGCATGTGACCTCCGATAATTGTGTGCTTAAAAGAACTACAGAGAGAGGGACAGAGAGAAACTGTACAATGGCACTTCGTATATAAAAGAAGGACTTAGAAAGATCAAGACTGCAAAACCTTTTGTACCACCTCAGTAGCAAATCCAACGAAACAAAACGCTGCCTTTGTTCATCTCGTATTTCTCCAAAAATGAGTTATAGATACCAAATACAATATCTCACGCTAACCACACCCACCAGGTCCACCAACATTAATTTCTGGTCTTAATGGATGATTTGTGGTGAAGTGGCTTAAGGAAAGGTGAGAGCAAGAATCATACTAATACCCAAAGTTGAATTCTCTCGTGCAGACGTCTGCAAGGAACGCATTTGGCTCTGCATACATCTCTGAGTTATTAAGAAGTATATAAAAATGAAAATGTATCCATTCCCTGATAAAATTACCTTACATGCTAACTACAGATATCACCCCAATGCTGAAATTTACTGTCCTCACAAAATGAAGCAGCGAGTACGCCGTCATCAGAGGGTCTCAACCACCATTGGCCTAATACATTCATTGCTATCTTTCTTCAGTTTATTTTTCTCATCAACTACTAAGAGTTACTGAAAGCATCATAAAAGGATTTGAAAAGAAACAGTATACCCCTGCCATTTTTCTATATATCGCTCAAGCTTTCGATACTGTATGGCACACTGGTTTAGTTATAAAACTACATAGAATTGGACTACCAGATTATCTGATCAGAATAATTGCAAGTTTTATCTCACAGCGCCAATTTTTAGTGCGAATAGACAGTTACAAATCCGATCTTCGAACAATAGCAGCAGGAGTTCCACAAGGATCAATTCTGGCACCGCTATTATTCAATATATTCATGCACGACCTTCCAAATACAAATCCCATATCCACAGCTATATAAGCTGATGACACCGTTATTTTCTATTCGCATTTAGACTTAAAACTGCAATCAACGGGCTACATATATCACTAAATATGTTATCTTAGTGGTTCAAAATGTGGCGAGTAGTATTAAATACTAATAAAATGGAAACAAAGATATTATCCACAAGATCTCATCAAAATTCACCCACATGAGATCTGCAGGAAAAAAACTAACATGGAAGCCTCCAGAAACACGAATCAAATGCTTGACATTAAACTAACCTGGAATTCTCATACATCTTACATTTCCACAGTAGTTATTTCTAGAACTAAAAAGCTGTATCCATTGCTACAGAAGAAATCACAACTTGTTCTGGAGTACTCAATATTGATCTCTTACGCGCCCCATAATTTCTTACGCTGCTCCTGTATCGGGTGCAACCAGCAAAACCCACATTCATCGACTACAGGTTATAGAAATCAAATTTCTCCGCAGTATTACAAAGGCTCCATGGTTCATTAGATATGATCAACTCTATCAGTAACTTTGTACTCTTCCCATACATATGTACTTCAAATTGATATCAAAGACATTCTTCGTTAGATTAGCCGAACTAACAGGCGCTATATCGTATGACATTGGACGACGAAACTTGGAAAGGACCAGATTGAAAAGAAAACTGCCTCAACACATCCTACTCACTGATTCAGAAGATAGCGACTTTTCTCACTAATTCAAAGTATATCCTCTATTTTTCTCATAACCCCACTGATCATAATCCATCCTGCATATCTAACCTCTCTTTTCAATTGTTATCCACCTTATTTAATGTAATTGTATGAATTAGTTATCCTGTTATGCACCTTGTCTTTTATTATCTTTCACTTAAATGTGTTCTTAATTGTTTTCTGTTTATATTATAAATTGATCACCTATTGTATATGTTGTTACAGTTGTTAATTTGTGCGCACTACTTATGTAATTTATCAATGCCTTGGATAGCAACACTGCTGATCAACCAAATAATACTTTAAAAAACAGATTCTTTTTCTGTAATTTTAGTTTCCATTCTTGTATATGAACAAGTTTACGAAATAATCTATGGAAATGTTACTGGCGGGAGTTAATAATCACTTTGCTCGTATTTTACGTTTCAATTGTTTCTAATGATATTAACAGTGTGAAGCTTAAGGACCGTAGAAAGTGAAAATTCAGTATGTTATTAAACACGTCACCACATCTGAGAGAATAGTAGGTAGTTGGCAATGGGTGGATACATACGTGGACAGGAAGGCAGGTATGTAAGTGTGTGAGTGGTGATAAAAGACAAAAATGAAGAGTTCATACCACACACGTAATGTAATAAGTTACTAGAAGGTAAGGAACGTTTTCTTTCCAAAATTCCTATCACCTCAGTGCATATATCACCTTTAATCAGTGGTCGTACCCTATGTATAGTGCGATCCAAAAAAACCTGAACCACTTCAATATCTTTTTTGCAATTTTCGTCCTCCAACCTTAAGCCACATCGGACGATAAATAAAATGGTTGAAATGAACCTCAAATGAATCCATGGTCCATGGAGCTTAGAGGTACCCAACATTCATCTGTCAGGATAAGGGAAAACCCCGGAAAAGCCTTATCCAGGTAACTCACCCTAACCGAGATTCGAACTCGGTACTTCTTAAACGTGAGGCAGACATGCTACCACCATGCTACCGAGGACCATTTCAGTAGGCCATAACTTTAGAACTAAACATATAATGCTGATGAAGGACACTTCTAACATTTTCTCTTAGATGTAAATAGTGTAATGTAATCTCCAAGTTGTGTATTATATTCTACCAAAGCTGCACGAGTGTCCTGTTATTAGTTAAAAAGTTATGGCTTATTGGAATGGTTCAGGTTTATATGGATCACCCTATAGTAAAATTAAGAGTTTGTATGTAGACGCCCATTAACACCTGGTGGCCTCCGCGTCTCATTATCTTCGGGAAAGGTCACTTAATTTTGCCAAGAGGTTTCTTTATCATCTAAGGTTCTTCCAGTGCTATAAGTCAACGGCATGAAACCACCGGCTTACATCCCTTCCTAAGGAGGAATGCTAAGACTTTTACAAAAGTGGTCAAATTTATAACCTGTCGTACGTCACATACTCAAATAGAAATAGGGATTAATGATATGTTATTAGAAGAAATTGACAGCAAAAAATTTCTTGGCCTTCAACTGGACAGATGCTTAGATTGGAAAGCTCACATAAATTATATCTTACTTAAACTCAGCTCTGCCTGTTATGCTATCCGAGAGCTGGGTAATGTGAGTTCTATTGACACATTTATTAGTGTATTATGCATACTTTAACTCTATTATGGAATATTATTTTGGGGCAACTCAGTAGAAAGTAAAAGAATATTTCTTGTGCAAAAGAAGGTTATAAGAATCTTTACTAACACGCACAACAGATGCTCTTGTAAAGATCTTTTTACATGTTTGAAGATATTAACGCTTCCTTGCATGTATATATTCTCGATCCCAAAATTCTTTGTATGCAATCGTGCCTTATTTGCAACAAATAATGTAATTCACAAAATAAACACTTGACAAAAGTATAATATCCATTATCCCTGTGCTAAACTTTCTTGCTTCCAGATAGGTGTGCATTATGAAACTATCAAAATATTTGGCGCGCTTCCTAATGTTCTTAAAGAAAAACTTGATAATTTCGGTGCTTTTAAAAAAGCTGTTAGAGAGTACCTGTACTCAAAATCTTTTTATTTTGTACAAGATTATCTGAATGACAAATTATCCTGATAATGGTTCTGTAGCTCTGTAAGTAGTATCAAACTATTCCAATGACAAATCATTACTATTAAATATTTGATGCAAGTTGAAATGTTATTTTTAATGTATATGTATTTAATAAATAACAAGAATGGTATCCATTGCAAAAAGGTTGAGACGTACTGGCATAAGCCAAGTGAAAGCTGGTTTAAAAAGTGTTTTATTTTGTATCATATATAATTATCCCTGCTTTGTTTTTCATATTGTTGTTCAAATTGCCTGTATACTATAATATGTGTCTTATGTTAACTTTTGTACTTAAATATACTATTAAACTTTATACCTCTGGACATGTACAATGTTCACAGCCTTTTCTGGCTATAAGTGAACATACTGAACGCAAATCAATATAATATAATCTAATCTACATCCAAAAATACCATTATTATCAATCGGGTTTCAACTCCTACCTTCGGGAACCAGAACCTAACATTTTACTTATCTGCTTACATGCCCATTGAGTGATTTTTTAGAAGGAATGCTTTGGCAAATAAACCTGTTTGATGTCCCAACCAAGGGAGACACTTAGCTGCACTATGCCCGAATTCGGATCAATTGTGAGCTACCTCCCCCTAAGAGAAAGAAAATAAACAGACCAACAGAGGGCGGCGACCGCCACAGAGCCGGGAAGACTAACAGATCCGTAGGTTAGTATCAAGTGCAACAGAAGCAGGGCCGGAGGTGAAGAACTGCTCAGCGCAAATATCCGCTACCCGCATATGCCCAAATGACCACGCCGAAAGACATGCATACTACTGGAAATTATTGGAAAGACAGAGTCGGACTGAGAAATACAATGACACAGCCGTGATATGAACCACGGATCTTCTGGTTGCCGTCCAGCCGCTCTAACCCTTGAGCTACTATGGCCAACGTGCCGACATGCCATTACATTCTCCAACTGACTCGTGTCTTTCACGGTAAACCACTTAGGAGTTCTCATAGACACATGAGACAACTACCTTAATGGCGACGTACAACATGTAAGTACTTTAAGGCCCGGGCTTTATAGTTAAACACTAGTAGGTCAATTAATGGAAATTAATTGTTCTTTCACACTAGCAGTGTGTAGGCTAAAGTATGGAAATATAATGTTAGAGTGAAAAATTCAATGCCATAGCCGACTATGTCATTAAATTTTTCAGTCTGACTCTATCTTTCCATGCATACTACTGTAGCAGGTTTCCTCCGTTGTTGTCCACATACAATGTTCAACATACTATGATGATGCCCCACGTTGTGGCGATATGTGTGGCAGGATTCCTCCGTTGTTGTGGACATGTGATGTTGAACATACTGTGATGATGCCCCAAGTTGAGACGACATGTGTAGTAGGATTCCTCCGTTGTTGTCGACATGCGAAGTTGAACATACTATGATGATGCCCCTCGTTGTGGCGATATGTGTAGCAGGATTCCTCCGTTGTTGTCGACATGCGATGTTGAACATACTATGATGATGCCCCTCGTTGTGGCGATATGTGTAGCAGGATTCCTCCGTTGTTGTCCACGTGCGATGTTAAACATACTATGATGTTGCCCCACGTTGTGGTGAAATGTGTGGCAGGATTCCTCCGTTGTTATGCACATGCGATGTTGAACATACTGTGATGATGCCCCACGTTGAGACGACGTGTGTAGCAGGATTCCTCGGTTGTTGTCCACGTGCGATGTTGAACATACTATGATGATGCCCCACGTTCTGACGATATGTGTAGCAGGATTCCTCCGTTGTTGTGGACATGTGATGTTGAACATACTGTGATGATGCCCCACGTTGAGACGACATGTGTAGCAGGATTCCTCGGTTGTTGTCGACATGCGATGTTGAACATACTATGATGATGCCCCACGTTGTGACGACATGTGTAGCAGGATTCCTCCGTTGTTGTCGACATGCGATGTTGAACATACTATGATGACGCCCCACGTTGTGGCGATATGTATAGCAGGATTCCTCCGTTGTTGTCCACATGCGATGTTGAACATACTATGATGATGCCCACGTTGTGACGACATGTGTAACAGGATTCCTCAGTCGTTGTGCACATGCGATGTTGAACATACTATGATGACGCCCCACGTTGTGGCGTTATGTGTAGCAGGATTCCTCCGTTGTTGTCCACATGCGATGTTGAACATACTATGATAACGCCCCACGTTGTGACGACACGTGTAGCAGGATTCCTCCGTTGTTGTCCACATGCGATGTTGAGCATACTATGATGATGCCCCACGTTGTGGCGACACGTGTAGCAGGATTCCTTCGTTGTTGTCCACATGCGATGTTGAGCATTCTATGATGATGCCCCACGTTGTGGCGATATGTGTAGCAGGATTCCTCCGTTGTTGTCCACATGCGATGTTGAACATACTGTGAAGATATGTGTAGCAGGATTCCTTCGTTGTTGTCCACATGCGATGTTGAACATACTGTGATGACGCCCCACGTTGTGACGATATGTGTAGCAGGATTCCTCCGTTGTTGTCCACGTGCGATGTTGAACATACTGTGATGACGCCCCACGTTGTGACGATATGTGTAGCAGGACTCCTCCGTTGTTGTCCACGTGCGATGTTGAACATACTATGGTGATCCCCACGTTGTGGCATATGGAGCAGGATTCCTCCATTGCTGTGGGTTTCGATGCCTTAAATTTGCGGCAACATATATATCAAGATTCGTGCTGGTATCTCGTTTCCAGTCTTGGTCTTACTTCGTCGATCTTACCTTCGTCCAAAATATTACAACTTAATGAACAAGATGTTCCCTGAAGTTATCAGGGAACTCCTTAATTATGCCTCGGATAGCTTTTAATATTCTTTTGTTATATTCTTACATACGAGCAATGAAAATTCAAGTTATAAGGGTGGTACCGAGTGAAGGAATCATTAAGATTTGTAATTTGAATTTGTGTAAGAAATAAATATTTTGTTTATTTCTTTTAACACCAAATCCATTACAGTTCTTATTACAAAACTTTACACTGTGATCGGAATCAATCTAATACTTCAAATTGAGCTGACACTTTAAATATTTTCGTGCAATTTAAAAAGCGTCCGATCACTTCGGCGTTCCAGAAATAAAGATGAGTTTTCTTACGCTTTCTACGCCAGGATTATTTAATTGCTACCCATATATGATTGGCCAATTTACTACCTCGTCACTACATACATTTTTACACAATTTTGTTTGATTTTCTTTTACAAATTTATAATTTACTCAAAAGCTTTAATCATCATTCTTCAACATAGGCCAGTTTCGCCTCAGAAGGGATCTTCCCAGCGTCTCCGTGGTCTTCCAACATCTCTAACACCAAATGGTGTATACTGCAAGGCCTGTTTGGTGAGTCTTTCTTCTGACATTCGAGAGAGATGATCTTGCCATTTCAGTTTGTTCTCCCTGAGTTTGTCATTTAAAGTAAATATGTTTAGTTTTTCTCTTATTGTTTCACTTTTAATGTGATCTTTAGGACTACAGCCGGCTACGTACCTCAAAAATTTCATTTCAGCTGTTTCAATTATTCTTTTATCAGCTCTGTTCAAGGTCCAGGTCTCGGCTCCATAAGATATAACAGGCACTGCCATAGTTTTATAAAATTTTAATGTGGTATCTCTTCTTCTTTTGTTTTTCAATGTTCGTTTTATAATGCCACATATGTTTTGACAGATATAGCTCTTTTGTTTTAAATATCTGTCACATTAATAGGAAATAACACATCCTAAGTAATTAAAATAGCTTTTCAAATATAAATCACAACTGTTACACTACAAAGGAACCGAAACAGAAGAGGATAGAAAGCAGTTCGTGAGTTGTAAGTCACCCCAGCATTAGCCAAGTGATACAGGTAAACCACGGCAAAGCCCAAGTTAGAGTGAATCAAACCTGCGACCTCCAAAGAATGGACCATAAGCATTAGCTTCTGAGCTATCCTCTAGGTTTTTTAAACCATTACTCTCAAAATATAAATTTAAAGTTTCATTCAGCAATAAAGGGTTGCTTTAGATAAAAAATGGGCAGTGTTATGAAGACAGTTTTGTCATTGTTTTGGGAGAGAAAGTTTACGTTATTGGGAAAATATGATCATAATAAATAGTACTGAAAGAATTTTCAGAAAAACCACACTGAAAGAGAGATATTTGATGCTAAATATGCGAGCACTGGAAGAGAAAAGTTGTGGATAAAATTTTGTTAGAATTTAAAGGCACAGTTTTATTACTGCCATTACCATCAGCAGGTGAAGATGAAGGTTGCCAATTTCCTGACACAGTTGTGTGGTGACTTTGCTGCATGTCCTGATGGAGTTCTCCTCCCTCCCCCTCCACATCCGCTCTCCTTCTAAGTGGCAGAAACTTTACTGGCGCCAATTCCGCGAAAGTCTTCTAGCTTCTTCTAGTTTGTCCCCGCAGCAGCCAGTTTCCAGACACTTTTTATTCCTTCTTTCCGAGGACTTTTTACTTCCCGAGCAAAGGAAGAGAAAAGGAAGGCAAAAGAGGGATTTGGGATGAGAGAAGCAAATATCAGGTGCAAGAGAGAAACGGTTCCAGTTGGCGCTGTAGCAAAAGGAAGTTGATTTGCTCAGGCTTACATTCCGGACCATCAAAGTAGACCGGAAGATGCAATTTAGCAACACGCAACTTCTGAACGTCGCTAAAATAAAAGAAGTACAAAAAGGAAAGGAAAAACTTATGAACTTTTGTTTGATCGATGAGCATACCGCAAACTTCGTTTGTTTCATTTTATTTATATATTACAGGGTATAATATAATACAAGGGCTCCGTGGTTGCATATGAAGTTCATATTCAGAAGTTCTGAGTTTAATTCCCCTACGCGTCTTAGTCTGACAGAGAGCTAATTTCCTGGTTTCACCTAGTCGATATGTGAATGACAGTGTGAGCACCTATTTACTACATTTTGCTTTAAATTTTCTTTTCTTAATTTTAACATATCCCTCTTAGGTTCACTGTCACAATATACCACAATGCTGGTTAGGTTGACGACCAGCTGCCTCTGGACCAACTTCCACGAGTGTTCCGACCCAAGTGACTTCTTTTCCCTCGTGGTCTCAGATCACGCCGTTACTTCCCCTAAACCCCCTGCGAATTTTAGCAGGAAACATCGCGTGGTCAGGCCAACCAAGAGACCTTTCACTTTTCTTCATCGACCAGGTGTGCAGTCAGTTTCCGAAGAAACCGGTCTCGGGGAGTAAGACAAGTACCTGGCCTGTGACCCTTCTTACCTGCTCGCACACTTTTACCCCATTCTTGTCATTTTTAACAGTAACTAAGCCACCACTAACTGTACCTTTTTAACATGCGCTGATTTCCAAATTATATCATTTTAATATTTTATGCATTTACAGTTTTAGCTTCAAAGTATTTATTAAAAGTCGTAGAACTCGGAAAGTGAAGAAACAACATAAGTAAGAAATAAGCCTTGTAAAGCAGTGCATCTGCCAAAATGACTGGTGCGGTCCTTCTAGTGTTAAGTGTTGCATATTTGACTTTTTCCAGAAGTAATTTCAGGTTACGATGTGTTTTCTTGAGGTAAACTGAATGGGCTACTGGAAGTGACGCATGTTTATATCCATTGAAACATATTGCCCTTTTCCTTCTAATTTTACCATTGTTGTCTGCTAATTTTGGTGTCATTGTTGTGAAACATATTAATTTCAATGAGGGAATTATTAATATTTCTTAGTTCTATGCAATATTTATGCACAGAACTATATTAAAATGTTTTAGGTATAACTGCTAATTGTAAAAAAATGGTACGTAGTAGAAAATACCGATTATAGTTTTGCAATCAGCACATCAAATGTTGTAAATTAGACATATTTTGGAGGAAACTCCAGAATCATATGTTTGTATCACCCAATAAATCATAAATTCTCATAAATTCTTGCACTTAAATTCAATCTTATTATATTCTGTTAGCTTAATGTGAAACAAACACGCCGTAGTAGTTTCATTGTTGGTACTCCTGGTTTCCGCCTTTGAGAACCACGTAAGTTCAGACATGTTCAGTATCGCCTACCACTGCAATGGAGATAACTTGCATTTAAATTTGATGTTAGAGGAAGGTCCGGAATTTCGTTCAAACGTAATAACTGCTGAAAAAAACTTGGCTACATCATTTTGACCTTGAGAGTAAACAGAATAGCTCAGTGTGGAAATCTTCATCACCAACCCCGAAAAAGGCAAAAGTGGTTGCTTCTGCTGGGAAAGGTATAGTCATCTCATTCTTTGTTATTAATGGAAGGGCTTATCTATATGTTGTACCTGCACACACATCAGTAACTGGACAATACTACAGGGATGACCTGAAAACATTGCAAGTCCATATCAAGCGCAAAAGACCACATTTTCATGAAGCAGGCTAGATGCTGCACACGATAATGCGCGGCCGTATATTGCCGATGTTGTTGGTGAATATCTTGCAAAAATTAACGTGAAGTGCAACCCTAACCCTCCCTATTGTCCGGATTAAGCGCCATGTGACTATTTCTGTTCCCTACTTGAAGAAACGCCTTCGTGGGAGGCATTATCCATCATCAGAAGCAGTGGTGAAGGCTGCGGAGGCGATTTTGAAGGATGTCTCACAAAATGGTTTCCAGCATGTCTTTGGAGATTGGCAGAAACACTAGTACAAGTGCATCGCATTCAGGGAACACTATTTTGAGAAGGACCATCAAAATTATGAGGATGACTAAAGGTACGTTGGTAAAATAAAATTGTGATCATTCTTTATTTAACAGCCCTCGTATAAACACTGCAATTAGGGTAGATGGAAATAAATGTGAGTTGTCACTCGACAATAAGATGGATGTTGAAGATAACAAACCATCCAGTCTTTCGCACATTCATTTGGTCTTTGACTAGTTTTTACTTCTCCGCTATTGATCCTGGGCTTCTGATGTATTGTGTTCGTTTTATTGATAATAATGATTTGAGTAGAAATAACTTCAAACTGCTTGTTAAATTCTGTACCTGTTTACTAAGGACTGTCAATTCTTTACAAAGGCGGAGCATAGGGAATATGTTGAGTAGATAGCAACTTGCGGCTATGTTGCGGTAAACACTGACTGCCGGGGGAAGGGACCTGCTGACCACATGTCACCCCTGTTATGTACTGTCTTCTGTAGACACACGCGGAGGTGCACAGCTCGTGACAGTTGTGTTTAGTCTAAATCCTATTAAACTTTATTACCAGGTTCAAACTTGACATTATCATTAGTTATGATTTTACGTTAACGTAAACGGTTCGTTATAAAGTGTTTGTTAATAGAAAAGAATAGCTATTTTACAACAATATTACTTTCTCTGCCACGTACCTGTAGTAGGCAACAGGAAGTGTTCCCTTCTTCCTAAAATTCGATGTCAATATATAATAAATACTTCTTAATTTAAAAAGATGTACACAAAGCAATTCGTATGTATGTCTGAGTGAAAGGTATAGGCCGAAGATACATAAGAACCTAACTCTTCACGGAGTGTCAAAATTGAATTTTTATAAAGTAGTATTACTGGTTTGGTTTATACAAGAAGATTATTATGAAGACACAAAGTTTCATTACGTGTGTAAACCTTCTCTGGAAATACTAATGTATTTATACCAGGTGAGTCAGCTGCCCCTTATTCTCGAGTTTTATGCAATCCTCTTTTATACTCCAACATGAAAACATCGATCCCATTACTAGGTTCCACCCGTGTACTTAATATAGATGTTATCACATCGCCTGTCATATATTCGTAATTAGACAGTTGACGTTCGCACGGCTGTAAATGTTCACTGGAACAAGCGAATATTATATGTTAGACGGAATGATTATCTCACACGTTACTAGGTAACTCTGTACAGTCTCATTTGTCTACTGTGACGGTGGTTAGAATCCACTGCATAGGTATGCTACTTTTTTACAGTGTAATACTCACAATGATTATTCTGAAAACTGTTATTATATTTATCTTTATTTGTTTTATTTATGTTTAATAGCATTTTGATGTTTCTTTGTTGGTGAACTACAACTAGTTGGTTCACTTTCTTCTCGGGCAGACAGCCAGGGGAAAAGGTGATTAGACACCAACGTTTCGGGAGTGTAAATTTCTCCCATCATCAGAATATTTATAAAGTTTTATAACCACAAATGAAATACTGGAAATAACACAACTATAAACAAAGACAAAAAACTATTAAAATTCGCATTACTGAACAAAAGACTGTCTTCAGTAAATTAAATGCCAGATCAGGAGATGACGTGAGTATAGAAAATTGTATCAAAGGAACGTAACTACTTAACTTGATTATTAAGCTGTATTGGTCTTTGCTTCTTAATTCGACGGATTTACATTTTAAGGCCGGTTTCCAAGAGGAGCTGAACTGAAATCCAGCATCACGATTTTTCAGAGGAAATCGCCAAAGCCTCCTTAATTTTCCGCTGCCATAACTGTTACATTTTGTCAAGATGGTCGTCTCCCGAAAGTTGGCTCTATGGTCGTTATCAAAACAATGCTCTGCCAGCCCAGATTTCTCAGTTTGCATTAAACGATGATGGGAGAGATACACACTCACCAAACGTTGATGTCTAATAATCTTTTCCCTTGGCTGGCTGCCCGAGAAGAAGGTAGCGTATTCGTCACCAGGAAAGCTTCAGGTCTTATTTTAACTAGGTAGTTATTTAAACACATCTCTAGTTAGGTGCAAATGAAATAAGGATCACTTATACACATTTGAACACAGAAAATATAGAAATCGAAATATCAGATTTTAACATGGAAGTTAAATACTATTTTGAGGACAGAATTACTTTGCTATTAAAAATGTCGCTTCAAATTGGCATACTTTGTGTCACTGTAATGACCCTTTTTCTATTCCTGGAATACGACTCCTCTAACGAAGCAAGGGCTAGAACCGATGACCTTCTTGGGTAATGCAAGCCGCCAGGGAATTTATAATTAATTGCAAATTCGGTTACCAAGTTCTTGATGAACATAATAACAGTATTTACAATGCTCAGACTCGAACCTTTGTCTTGGGTGTTTGGGCAAAGGAGATGTCATAATCCTATTAATATATTTCGAGACTTGCCTGAAAGCACGTTCTGGGTTCAGTAGTACGACTTGTGTGCCTGGCGCTATACCTTGGCCACCTCGCGAGTTCTCGTGTTTGATTTAGCCTTTTAAGACACTTTTAATCATTTGCTGTGTGTTTTAATATTACTACATATATGACAAAAGCTCTTATGCATGTTAATTGAGATGCACGAGACGTAATTTAAGCAAAAACGAAATAAATCGTTGTACAAGAAGTATTAATATGTTCGTTTTGAGTGTACAGGCTGATGATTAGGCGTGTCTCTAAATTTTTTCTATATTTTGACAGCCAACTCCTGCTCTAATTACAAGATTTCGTCATTTTCTTTTAGCTGACGTTGTTAGTGTACTCATATGATAGGTGCATTTTTTCCGAGGCGTTTAGAGAATTACTTTGCCATGTATACTCTAATAAGAGGTTCGTAAAGTCGCCTGGAACCGGGAATTCATTCTCAGTAAAGGAGTCTTATGTTTTTGAGGTTTACTTTAGCAAGCAGTACGTTTTGTCCCTTAAACCACTATTCCTCTGAATTTTGCACATTCCTCTTTCTAAGAACGTCAAGCAATACACTTTAGTAAGCGCAAAACTGGACTAAGGATAACATGTCGACTGATGGGTGGCCTATCTTCCAAAAAATAAGGCATGGCTGACTCAACTGGTATACGAAATTATTCGGAGAAAATTTTCATAATGTGAATGATTTTTCTTATTTTAAAAGGAACAATGTAAAAAGCTGTAAAACATGCCAACATGAAAATTCCATTTGGGAAGTACAGAACCAAGATTCTGACGTGCGTTTTGGGAGACTGTCAGCCTCTAGCTATATTTTTGTATGAAAAGTAACTTACAAAGGTGACACAAGAACGCTTCAAGAAAATTAGCCTCCATAAACTGTCGGGACGTTTCGATACTTGATTTCGGTAAAATGTATATAAATATTTTGATAAAAATACCATTTATTATCATATTTAACAAGAAATAAAGTGGAAATTAATTGCTCCTTCACACAGGCCGTTTGTAGGTTAAAGTATGGAAAGATAGAGTCAGAGTGAAAAATTCAATGCCATAGCTGGCACGGGTCTGCTGGGCTCGGTCCAGCCGCTCTAAGCTATGGCCAATGTGTCAGCATGACATTAAATTCTCCAACTGACTCGTGTTTCTCTCGGTAAACCACTAGGAGTTCTCATAAAAACATGAGACAACTACCTTAATGACGACTTACAGCGCAGAAGTACTTTAAGGCCCGAGCTTTATAGTTAACCACTATTAGTGTTAAATACGCGGGTAGAACCTAGTAATGGGTTCTATGTTTTCATGTTGGAGTATAAATTGTGGATTGCATAGAACTTGAGAATAAGGAGCAATTGGCTAACTTGATAGGTATGGGTAGATGTTTCACTTAGATCTTATTTATTTTTCTATGATTTTCAGTCAAGTTTTGCTTATATGGTCATCGATTTGACTCACGCGAAAAATGTATATAAAAAGTTGATCTCATAGCTTTTCCCCCGAAACCTTGCGGTTTGGTTGATAAATGTATTTCAAATCATTGTTTATTTTTAAATTTCTGCTGTTGTGTTTATAAGTAAATTGAAATCGGTGTAATTTTTTCTACTTCACTATTACAATGAAAAGAAAAGAATAAAAAAAAATTGTAATTTTACAGGAAAGTCTTCTTCTTTTTTCTTCTTCTTCTCATCATATAGGCCTACGGCCTGTTCCTTCCAGAAATTAGGAGTCCTTCCATATTTTTTTTTATTTTTTTATTATTATTATTATTATTATTTTTGTCTTCCAGGAGATCTTCTTCTGTCTGCTAGTAAGCAGTCTCTTGCTATACGTGCGATTCTGTCCGATGTCATACGGCATACATGGTCATTCCATTCGCTTCGTCTTCTATCCACCCAACAATCACCTATTGCTTGAATGTTTAATTGCTTTCTAATATCCTCACTTCTTATTTTATCTCTTTTTGTTCTTCCTATAACTTTTCTTAAGACGTTCAATTCATTTTTCTCTAGAATCCGTTTCGTTTTTTAAGTGTCCGCTCTTACTTCACCGGCACAGGTAGATATTGGGCGTATTATCGCTTTATAGATTCTAATCTTGGTTTCTTTATTTAGATAGGTATTTGTTTTTCCATATAATATCATTTATGCAGCCTGCAATTCTCGCTGGTTTATTCGCTTGATATGTAACTTCATTCTGCAGTGCAGGTACCTTATTGTCATTACCCGTTCTATTATTTTCCTCTCAAGTTCCAATTTACATCTCAAGGAGGATTTACTTGTGCTCATTGATTTCGTTTTTGTTAATGGTATTTTCATGTTATAGTTTCTACATCCAAGATACAATCTGTATAGCAGCCATTCTCAGTGTTTGCCATCAGGACAACTTCGTCAGCGTAGCATACAATGTTAAGGTTTTCATTTCCCATTTTATATCCATCCATTGTATTGATCTCTTTTATAATTTCATTCATTACTAAACTGAATAGTAATGGACTAAGAGAATCTCCTTGTCGAACCCCACTTCTGACTGCTATCTTTTCAGATATTTTCCCTTCCAGTTTTATTCTATTAAACTTGTTAGTAAAGCCGGAATCCTTGCTGTTCATCCTGAAAATAAATAAGTTTTAATAGTTTTTGATTAATTAGTTTCGTTGTAATTATGAGAACTTTCATCTGTCCCATAACACTTCCCGTAGGAGAGGGGATCCGTCCCCTTCAGCTGCCGTGGTGCGGGCGCTGCGGACCCTTAGCACTCGTGGTACCTTTGATGTTACTAGAGGAACCTCGGGCCGAGCATGCCGAGCCCCTCCCGTCGGGGAGTTGTTCGGATTGGGTTGGACTCGATGGGGCAGTGTGTTCCCGACACCCACGGGGAATTGGGTACTTCCGACCAGGCAAATGCCGCCCGGAAGGGGTAGAGGGTTGCCTCATAAGTCCCGGGAACTAGCCTGCAGATCTAGTAGAAGGTGTGCTAGATCACCAGGCGGCCCCACCGAGGTTTTTCGGTAGTCTTCCCTGCGGGGTTGACGCGCGTAAGTGGCGTATCCACTTCCATCCCGTCTTGACGTTGTGTTCAGCGGGGGGGGGGGCTTTTAGGAAACCAGGTATTGCCCTAGGAAGGTGCCCGGGAGTATCATTAAGCTTATTACAGCAATAGACAAAGTCAAAAATAGAGTACAAATTAATACAGTTATAATACAGTGAAGATAAAAAAATAATAAAATACTTATATTAGATATACAAATATAGAGACTTAAAATAAAATGAGGAAATAAGAATACTTCATGACGTAAGCCAAAGTTTAACTACACCTGTTAAAGTATTCCTGTATTGAATAATAAGGTTTGGAAACTAGCCATTCATATAATTTGCATTTAAATGTATTACCTGATAATTCAGTTAATTCTAAAGGTAATTGACTATATAGTTTAATGCCCAATACTTCAAAGCTGTTAAGAGGTTTCAGTTAATCTATGATATGGTATATTGAGTTTATAATTAAACCTAGTATTATAGTTATGAATATCCTGCCTGAATAGCTGGTTGGTTAAGTTACTTTTTACATAGTTGAGAGTATTATAAATATATACATTTATCACAGTCATAATTCTTAATTTTATAAATAGAGGTTTACAATGTGCAAATTTATCTGAATTTGAGATGGTACGAATTATTATTTTTTTTTGTAATATTAGGATAGTGGAAATATGACTGCTGCTTCCCCAGAGTAAAATACTATATGAGATTATACTCTGGAAGAATGCAAAATAGGCTGTTCTTAAATATGAATCAGGTACATGACTTTTCAAATTTCTGATTAAATATATAACTCTGGACAGGTTCGCTGTAATATAGTTGATATGGGGTTGCCATGTCAGCCTATTGTCCACAACCACACCTAAAAATTTTACATTCTTTGAACAATTTTCATAAGAAGTCTCACGCAAACTAAATGTAAGTTGTTCAGTTTTGTTCTCATTTAGCAGGAAACCATTGGCTCTAAACCAAGTATTTGCATGCCTTAGAGTATCTTCTGTTAGCAAGTTAAGGCTTTGATAATCGGTACTGGTATTCAAAAACGTGCTATCATCAGCATACAATACAGTATGGGACTTTAAGAACATCGCTCCCGGGTAGAAGGAGTCCCGGGTCCTGGGGAGTAGATTCCTCTGCACTTAACTGTCCCATAACACCTCTGCCATGTTCAAAACATTGCTGAATGCATCTATTTGTTACTGGTTTGTTTGGTCAGAACTAACAACCACAAGACGGCAAAACTTATACGAATACCAATATATGATATGAATTAAGAAAAAAAAAAACATTAAGGAATGTCTGTACAGTTTTGAAAGCTCAAAAAGTATTTCTAAAAATGAAATATGGAACATTATAAAATGTAATTTATGTACAAAGTATCTAAATGTTGCTAATTCAGTTTAAATCCAAAGAAAATGTCTGAAACATACAGATAGTGTTACAAAAGCAGAAAATCGAAACTAGACGAGAGGGCACTGGTAAGGAGAAGATGACGTAAAATGAAACTGTAAGGTAAGAAAAAGAAAAGTGGAAATATGAAGAAAACAAGGGAGACGGAGGATAACCCTATTACCTGCTGGAGCAGCGTTTCGCATTTTCAGTAATTGAAATGTTTCCTGCTGCCGGAATTTAGTTTGGCAGTGTTTCGGGCCACTGCCTTCTTCTTTAGAGGGAAATGGACAAATGCTGCTCTGATTTAATCAATATGTACTGTATGATTCACAAGCACGTACTTTTTCTGCATGTTAGCTAGGGGGTACAGAATACTTCACTAAACCCCTTAACGTCAAATGCGCATTTTAATGATGATTAAACTCCGTGAAAATTCAATGATCAAAGTAGATATTACAATGTGCATGTATATTGCTTATTAATAATATTAGTTGATGAAAATATTCCGAATTTATGTCAGGCACATCTCAATAGTGCAGTGGAGTGATATTTCTAAAAGCGAACTAGGGAACCACTGGGCCAGTACAACGAGAGAAAGAAAAATAAATGTGGAGGGATGCTATAAACGTAGAGGAACAATTGAAACACCCGATTCACACTTAAGGTTAGAGGTTCGACTCTCATTAGTCCTGGACCCCTAGGACCGAGGACCCGGGCCTCCTTCTACCCGGGAGCGATGGATACTCCGGGGTTCTTTCCATAGGGCCTGGAGTCCGAAGAGCCCCCTCACACCGCTGAGCACGTCAAGACCTTATGGAATTGGATACGCCACTTACGCGCGTCAACCCCGCAGGGGAACGTTTTATTTTCACATGGTTATGGTTAAATGTTACCAATAAATATTTAAATATTACAAATGCCAATCTTTAATAAGAAAGAATTTTATTTTCTGACCAAGACCGTACAAAAACCCTGTCTCTACGATACTTAGAACACGAGCGATGCACCTTTTATCTTCACATGGTTATGGTTAAATGTTACGGATAAATATTTGAATATTATATATGCCAATCTTTTATTAAGATCTACAGCCGCCCGGAGGGGGTAGAGGGTTGCCTAATAAGTCCCGGGTACTAGCCTGCATAGCTAGTAGAATGTGTGTAGGATCACCAGGCGGCCCCACCGAGGTTTCTTATAAGTTTGGCATCTGTCATTTTGCAAGCATTTATCCGAGCGTATTTAATTAATATAATGTTCTCAGTTAAGGGGCCTGCGATGCATGGCGGGGCAAGCTTAGGATTAGCTGGAGTCTGCAGTATGGCCCGCCTCCACATGTCATTAAATTTTTCAAAGATAACAGCATAAGTATATGCTTTTGGAATATCACTTTAAACTCTTCTTTCAGTTGAGGAAGTGTTGAAATATTCCAAACCTAATGTTAACATTTATGCTTAATTTTTAAACATTGATAGTAATAGTAATAGTAGTAATTTATTTCCTTTTACATCAACAAATGGAAATACAAAATCAATATTACAATTATAAAATCCATACTGAAATATGCCATATATTCCTAAATCCTGAAAACCCTAACATTTTGCCCACCATTGAATAGTAATTCGGTCTCCATACACCTAACCCCAGATTTTTGTGTATTGGAGGACCTCTACTCCTTTTTACACTTTCTGCCACTTCACCTATCCCACTCTACATTTTTCTCTTAATTGTTCTTAGCCATCTCTCTTTAACTTTCCCTAAATAATTCCCTATATTTCTCCTGTTCTTTTCCCCTTTTACAGACAACATTTTTCTAATTACTACTTCACCTCCCAAACTGTCCCATTTACGTAGCCAAGCCTGCTCTCTCCATATCTTTGTTTGACTACAATATAATATACAATGGAAATCTGCATTCTCTTCTCCACACAATGGACATTTATCTAGCTCCCTCTCTTGACCTATACCTTTCAAGTTTCTCACTCCTGTTCTCGCCCAAGCAAAACCTTCTCGCCCTAACTTACTACATATGTCTATATATCCTTTCCTCCCCCAGGTTGGTTTTATTTTTCTACACAATCTCAGTGAGCTTTTGTCACTTGTATTGGAAAAAATGTCTTGTCTGTCAATATCTTCTAATCTTAGCTGAACTTCTTTCCAGAAGCCTCTATACTCATACTCTGCATTTATCCAAGAATGACCCATACCTATCTGCTTCAAGAAGTCATACATTTTATGTGCCCAAGACCCAACCCAGTTACTTCTCTTTTGAATATGAAAGCATTCTTTAATTATATTGCCATCTTCCAAGTTAGTAATTCTGTATAAATATTTCATTGCCCTTGACAAGATTTTAATTTTAGTAGAATACCTGCTTAGTTCTAATTGTGCTGCCCCATTAGGTGATGCTATTGGTAATCCCAATATATATTTACAAAAGGATCTATGCACTCTATCAGTCTCTCTCCAAGCCTCATCTACTCCCCAAACCTCTGATCCATGTAACATTCTATTTTCTGTTACTGCCATTTGACACTTATATCTGGTAGTTTATTGTAAACATTGAGATAAATCATAATTATAATGCAAAAGTAAAATTTTTGGAACAGAAATATCATTATACATGCCTGTCCCTCCCTCTGTCGCTTTGTGTTACAAAATGTCAGCCGTTGTAGCTGACACAAACTAGCGAATGCTAGCAACGAACAGTTATATCTTGGCTACATCAAAGGCTAAGAGTGTGAATGTATTAAAAAGCCACACATATGCGTCAAGTAATTAACGTGATGTTATGAATAGAGGAATACAGCTCTGAGGCAGTCCCTTTTTTTTTGCCTTGTCCTGCTATCATAAATCCAAATGGTGGCGGCAATTTGTTAGATGGAAATGAACAGCGTATATAATTGTAACTTTTGCTCTTTCCCTCCCTTGTTCCACTCTACAATGGGGGAACAATTCAATTTAAAAGCGTTGCCTGTCTCTAATGATTAATTAAACGAGAATGAATACTTTCCTGGACTCTCACGCCAGGCTTGTCTTGTGGTAAAATGACAGCTTTAATGTTACTATACACGTGGATGGAGACACCGTAGCAGAGATCTGTGACAGCATGACCTCGTTTACCTCCCTGGTAGCAGTGTCACTCAAAGTCATTAGCGCTTAGACAATGTCCCACCATGCCCACAACGAGGTGCATGTGGACAAGTCTTCATGTGTCGCGGAGAAAAGAGAAAACCGACAGCGAAACTCCAATCGTGGAACTTTATGCTTTTGTTTTCAACGCATGAACAAACAACGTACAATATCCAGTTTTACACACCAACACACACACACACACACACACACACACACACACACACACACACACACACACACACACACACACACACACACACACACACACAACATGCATATATTGTTGTGTACCAGGATTGTAAGGGACGTGAAAGGCTTACAAACCTAATCTTCACCTGGGGGTGTAGCTACTGAAAGGGTAGAGCGAAAGAAACATCTAAGTCAAACTAAACTGAATAACTATGTTTCAAAGATGTATAGTATTTCTACAGGGCACTCGCTGGATCTGGGTGCGATCAGGGGCGCTTTGGTAACATTTAAATACATAATAACATAATGCAACTTTACCTTTGGCTTGAACCTTGTGTGACTGTCAAAAGGTGTGCGATCTGGTACGCCCTACTGGCTATCTTACTCGTGGTAGCACTTTGAAATGAAATCTTGTTGATTCTTACAGAGACCATCAGCAAGTCCCCGCTCAAATCTCTGTGAAGTCTCTCTCGCGGGGGCTAACTCAATCAAGCTTAAATAGGGGTCCGACCAAAAAGTCAACTCAGCGATTACCACGCTAACTGTTAACTTGCACCATATTGTGTAATCATTGTTTACATAATTGAGAACATGTTTAGTCCTTGTTTTACGTAAGCTTGCCCCGTATCTCTTACCGGTCACGTAACCTAATCACCTCTCATTGGCTGCTGTTGTGGTAAAGACTGTCGTGCGGTGAAAGTTAGTTCGTTATTTAACATGGTGATATATCTTTATATGTTGGAAGAGAATTGTCAGATTTATATTTTCGTAACTGTTTTAATTAAATATATTACGCAACGGAGTTGATTTATCTGAAATGCATGTTAATTCTTAAACGAAGTAAAGAGGAGGTTCCTTTGCTCTCAAACACATGACACGATGGCACGTGCTTCAGCGGTAGCGATGACATATTTGTTTATATGACTTTTATCACTGACCTTGTTTTGAACTGCATTAGCCATACATCGGCATTCGAAGGTTGTTGTGCCTAGTGCGAAAGCTAAATTATTTTATTGATTGTTTATTGCGCGTGTACTTATATGAATAATGGCAGAGTCTACCGCCAGTTTTTTGCCGAAGTATCGCAAGGGTAAATCTTTACAAACAGGCGAAAAAATAATTGTGCATGTGTTTACTGCACTCATAGAGAAGAATCCGTCTTTGTCAGTGAGAGAAGTCGAACAGCTGTGCTCTGAAGTTACAGGTGTGAGTGTTAGATCCGTAGGAATATCGCGATGTGAAATTGAGAAAACAGGAAAACTTACCACTCCAGGCAAAAGCAGGAATAAACAAAAGCGCCTGCTCGGAGAAAATGCGTGAAAAGTGCTGTGCGTCGTCATGTGTATAGTTTATTTCTTTAGAAAATAACATAAATAACATTTCATCTGCTGTAAATGAGGATGCAGATTCACCAAATTTCAGCAGATTGCTTATACAGCTGGGATTTGTGAATGAAAAAAGAGGCAAGAAAAATGTGCTAAATAACAGAGGCGATATTGCTGTGTGGCGAAGACGTTATTTAAGGACAGTCAGACTGTACCGAGATACAAGTCAAAAAATATACTACCTTGACGAGACTTGGGAGAATGAAGAACACACGAGAAGTATGGCGTGACACGACTTTTAAGACTGAAAGACAAGCATTCTTGAAAGGTTTGTGTGCTGATTTAAAATATCCCAGTGGAAAAGGCCGAAGGTCTTTCATTATAAACTTGTAATTTTGCATGTTTTCATATCCTTATCTGTATGATTTTATTTATCTTCCCGGCAATTATTATGACGTTTACTGCAGGTTTAAATGCGACGGAAAGGCACCGCCTATGGCCTATGGCGCGAAAGCACTAGCCAATTAGGGCGAGGGGGAAGGTAGATGAACGCGGAGTGATTCATGTCAGCGGGGCAAGGTTATATGAAACAGAGATTAAATCTGTTACTGACCAACTACGCATTACTTCCCTTGATCAGCAGGATGTGGGATTCATTGTTTAAAACGTGGAGAACAAGTTGAGGCCTGTTACAGGCCACCTGTGAATTATTTCCCTAAGCCAGCGGAATGTATGATTCACCAGTCCAAGTACATGTTTTGCCAGTCAGTAGAATTTACGCTTAATCATACAACCTTTTACACACAGCTGTGACCAGACTAAAGGCATCGAAAATAAATGTTACAAAATAATGATTACAGAAATTTCCAACCCTTGCTCAGCCTATACACAATATAAACTCCGGGGTATCTACCAGGGCAATCCACACCGTGCGAAGAGTGACCCCCCTCCTCTGACGACCACGGAGTTACCGAGCTGTCCCAAAAGGGTACGCGGTGCCTCCGTGGCGCTTTCAATAGGCGAAGACCTAGAGACTAACAAGGCCCCCTCCCCCCCCCCCCCAAATGGTCCTGTGGACTCAAGACGGGACGGAACTGGATACGTCACTTACGCGCGCCAACCCCAAAAGGGAAGGCTACCGATTTGACCTCGGTGGGGCCGCCTGGTGATCTAGCATAACTTCTACTGGCTATGCTGGCTAGTACGCGGGAATATATGGCTTCCCTCAAACCAGTCTGGAGACGTACAAGCTGAAGGCACAACTTGCGATAAAAAGGCCACATTCGCAGAAAAAGGAAATCCTGTTTCACCAAGTCAGCGTATCGCCTCACAGTGGTTGCAATGGCGAAAATCCACAAATTACGGCTTGAACTGCTTGACCATCCGCCTTACTCGCCAGATCTAGCCCAAAGCGACTTCTTTTTGTTCCTTCATCTGAAAATTGTGCTCGGAGAACAGAGATTTTCGTCAAATGAAAAGGCAGCCACCTTTGTGAACAATTATTTTGTAGATAAAAACGTCAAGTACTATTCGGACAGGTTACAGAGATGGGAGCATCGCTGGGAGAAGTGTGTAGAGTTACAAGCAGACTATGTTGAAAAACGCCGAGTACTATTTGAACGGGTTACGGAAATGGGAGCATCGCTAGGAGAAGTGTGTGGAGTTACCAGGAGACTGTGTTGAAAAACGCCGAGTACTATTTGGACGGGTTACAGAGATTGGAGCATCGCTGGGAGAAGTGTGTGGAGTTACAAGGAGACTATGTTGAAAAACACCGAGTAATATTTGGACGGGTTACAGAGATGGGAGCATCGCTGGGAGAGGTGCGTAGAGTTACAAGGAGACTATGTTGAAAAACGCCGAGTAGTATTTGGACGTGTTACAGAGATGAGAGGATCGCTGGGAAAAGTGTGTAGTGCTACAAGGAGACTATGTTGAAAAACGTCGAGTACTATTTGGACGGGTTACAGAGATGAGAACATCGCTGGGAGAAGTGCGTAGAGTTACAAGGAGACTATGTTGAAAAACCCTGAGTACTATTTGGACGGCTACAGAGATGGGAACATCGCTGAGAGAAGTGTGTAAAGTTACAAGGAGACTATGTTGAAAAAAGCCGAGTACTATTTGGACGGGTTGCAGAGATGGGAGCATCGCTGGGAAAAGTGTGTAGAGTTACAAGGAGACTATGTTGAAAAACGCCGAGTACTATTTGGACGTGTTACACAGATGGGAGCATCGCTGGGAGAAGTGTGTAGTGTTACAAGGAGACCATGTTGAAAAACGCCGAGTACTATTTGGACGTGTTACAGAGATGGGAGCATCGCTGGGAGAACGGTGTAGAGTTACAAGGAGACCATGTTGAAAAACGTCGAGTACTATTTGGACGGGTTACAGAGATGGGAACATCGCTGGGAGAAGTGTGTAGAGTTACAAGGAGACTATGTTGAAAAAACGCCGAGTATTATTTGGACGGGTTACAGAGATGGGAGCATCGCTGGGAGAAGTAAAAATAGAGTAACAAGGAGACTATGTTGAAAAACGCCGAGTTGTATTTGGATGGGCTACAGAGATGGGAGCATCGCTGGGAGAAGTGTGTAGGGTTACAAAGAGACTATGTTGAAAAACGTCGAGTACTATATGGACGGGTTACAGAAATGAGAGCATCGCTGGGAGAAGTGTGTAGTGTTACAAGGAGACTATGTTGAAAAACGTCGAGTATTATTTGGACGGGTTACAGCGATGGGTGCATCGCTGGGAGAAGTGTGTAGTGTTACAAGGAGACCATGTTGAAAAATGTCGAGTATTATTTGGACGGGTTACAGAGTTGGGAGCATCGCTGGGAAAAGTAAAAATAGAGTTACAAGGAGACTATGTTGAAAAACGTCGAGTATTATTTGGACGGGTTACAGAGATGGGAGCATCGCTGGGAGAAGTGTGTAGTGTTACAAGGAGACTATGTTAAAAATCGTCGAGTACTATTTGGACGGGTTACAGAGATGAGAGCATCGCTGTGAGAAGTGCGTAGAGTTACAAGGAGACTAAGTTGAAAAACCCCGAGTACTATTTGGATGGCTACAGAGATGGGAACATCGCTGGGAGAAGTGTGTAAAGTTACAAGGAGACTATGTTGAAAAACGCCGAGTACTATTTGGACGGGTTACAGAGATGAGAACATCGCTGGGAGAGGTGTGTACAGTTACAAGGAGACTATGTTGGAAAACGCTGAGTACTATTTGGACGGGTTACACAGATGGGAACATCGCTGAGAGAAGTGTGTAGAGTTATAAGGAGACTATACTGAAAAACTCCGAGTACTATTTGGACGGATTACAGAGATGGGAGCATCGCTGGGAGAAGCGTGTAGCGTTACAAGGAGAGTATGTTGAAAAACGTCGAGTACTATTTGGACGGGTTACAGAAATGGAAGCATCGCTGGGAGAAGTGTGTAGAGTTACAAGGAGACTATGTTGAAAAACACCGAGTACTATTTGGACGGGTTACAGAGATGAGAGCATCGCTGGGAGAATTGTGTAGAGTTACAAGGAGACTATGTTGAAAAAAAAAAAAACCACGAAAAAAGAGAAATTTAAAAAATATATTGTAGGCATCCTTATTAGGTCGGAAACTTTTCAGACCACCTATGTAGTTATATCTAGATTAGGAAGTATTATAGGGCATGTCATTGTCGTTCATTAGAGAATGACGTGTGGGTGTTAGAGCAAAAACCGCCCATTGTACGAGAGTTTACGTAGCAGGTATAGGCACTAAATGCGTCCTAGTAAGTTAAGCTATAAACTGGAACGGCAGTGCATTACATTTTTCTTTCATATCATCTGTTTGAGATCCAGTTAAACTAAAATTTGATACATTTAATTCTGAATTACACTTGAATATATGATGCTGGCACATTTTCGAACCACAGCCTTTATAACCGGGTGACAAAATTTGGTGCATAGTTTATTAATACTTTATGAAAAACACGATAATATTGAAGGAATTAGTAACACATTTTTTCTGATTGACGGTCATTTCATAAATAACCAAATAACATACCACATTTGCTTCCCTTGTTTTTACTGAATACTTGGATAATAATATCAACTTCCTTATTTATTTACCCTTTATTTAAGTTAGGAATAAATCAATGGGTTATCCATGTTGCCTAATTCTGGTACAAAAGGCGTCTTTAGGCTGGGGTTCATATCTTTAATACCAATGTAACGAGTAATTTCTAAATGCAGTAGTGTGCTTAACTTATTGGTGGTGTGAAAGATGTGCACGAGTTTGTTTCCTGTTTAGTTCTGTGTTGCTTCCACGGATTTGCAATTCTTCTTTTTAGTTTCGTGTATAAAGCCATCTGACAATTGCTCTTGAAGCGTGGTGCATGAAGCTGACATCATGGAAACGGGATGGTTCTTGCAGAGGATTACCATGAGCTTCTCGCTTGTCCGCACGAGCGCTGTAATCGTATTATTACGCTGCGTAATCCAGAATGTAGTGACGAAAACCTAGCAAACATTCAGTTGACGTGCTGCTTCCTGTCCGTTTTTATGCTTTTTTTATTTAATAGTTGTGCAGGCAAAATATGGAAGTAAATTTAAACTGCTGAAGTGTGGAACACCGAAAATAACTTCAGGCAGATTATCACCACTAGCTGATAATTCAATATGCTTTTAAAGATAAATATCACCATTGTTAACATTTAGTCATTTAATATTTCACAGAGACACAATGTGAAGCTCCAAACCATTTAGAGATACCTTCGTATTAAGGTATCTGTATTCTTACAGCGCACTCAACTTGGCAATACATAAAGAGCAATGTACAATGCCGATCAAATATAAATGGGAATTATTTTGTTTAAATTTATTGTATCAACAAACAAAATTGCTCATATACAGATTTCTTTTATACATAATGTCCTGCCTTCGACATATTTCATCCATTAGATTCCTAAGATTTTATTTATTTATTTATTTATTTATTTATTTATTTATTTATTTATTTATTTATTTATTTATTTATTTATTTATTTATTTATTTATTTATTTATTTATTTATTTATTTATTTATTTATTTATTTATTTATTTATTTATTTATTTATTTATTTATTTATTTATTTATTTATTTATTTATTTATTTATTTAGTTATTTATTTATTTATTTATTTAGTTATTTATTTATTTATTTATTTATTTATTTATTTATTTATTTATTTATTTATTTATTTATTTATTTATTTATTTATTTATTTATTTCTTTATTTCTTTATTTATTTATTTATTTATTTATTTATTTATTTATTTATTTATTTATTTATTTATTTATTTATTTATTTATTTATTTATTTATTTATTTATTTATTTATTTATTTATTTATTTATTTATTTATTTATTTATTTATTTATTTATTTATTTATTTATTTATTTATTTATTTATTTATTTATTTATTTATTTATTTATTTATTTATTTATTTATTTATTTATTTATTTATTTATTTATTTATGTATGTATGTATGTATGTATGTATGTATGTATGTATGTATGTATGTATGTATGTATGTATGTATGTATGTATGTATGTATGTATGTATGTATGTATGTATGTATGTATGTATGTATGTATGTATGTATGTATGTATGTATGTATGTATGTATGTATGTATGTATGTATGTATGTATGTATGTATGTATGTATGTATGTATGTATGTATGTATGTATGTATGTATGTATGTATGTATGTATGTATGTATGTATGTATGTATGTATGTATGTATGTATGTATGTATGTATGTATGTATGTATGTATGTATGTATGTATGTATGTATGTATGTATGTATGTATGTATGTATGTATGTATGTATTTATTTATTTATTTATTTATTTATTTATTTATTTATTTATTTATTTATTTATTTATTTATTTATTTATTTATTTATTTATTTATTTATTTATTTATTTATTTATTTATTTATTTATTTATTTATTTATTTATTTATTTATTTATTTATTTATTTATTTATTTATTTATTTATTTATTTATTTATTTATTTATTTATTTATTTATTTATTTATTTATTTATTTATTTATTTATTTATTTATTTATTTATTTATTTATTTATTTATTTATTTATTTATTTATTTATTTATTTATTTATTTATTTATTTATTTATTTATTTATTTATTTATTTATTTATTTATTTATTTATTTATTTATTTATTTATTTATTTATTTATTTAGTTATTTATTTATTTATTTATTTAGTTAGTTATTTATTTATTTATTTATTTATTTATTTATTTATTTATTTATTTATTTATTTATTTATTTATTTATTTATTTATTTATTTCTTTATTTCTTTATTTATTTATTTATTTATTTATTTATTTATTTATTTATTTATTTATTTATTTATTTATTTATTTATTTATTTATTTATTTATTTATTTATTTATTTATTTATTTATTTATTTATTTATTTATTTATTTATTTATTTATTTATTTATTTATTTATTTATTTATTTATTTATTTATTTATTTATTTATTTATTTATTTATTTATTTATTTATTTATTTATTTATTTATTTATTTATTTATTTATTTATTTATTTATTTATTTATTTATTTATTTATTTATTTATTTATTTATTTATTTATTTATTTATTTATGTATGTATGTATGTATGTATGTATGTATGTATGTATGTATGTATGTATGTATGTATGTATGTATGTATGTATGTATGTATGTATGTATGTATGTATGTATGTATGTATGTATGTATGTATGTATGTATGTATGTATGTATGTATGTATGTATGTATGTATGTATGTATGTATGTATGTATGTATGTATGTATGTATGTATGTATGTATGTATGTATGTATGTATGTATGTATGTATGTATGTATGTATGTATGTATGTATGTATGTATGTATGTATGTATGTATGTATGTATGTATGTATGTATGTATGTATGTATGTATGTATGTATGTATGTATGTATGTATGTATGTATGTATGTATGTATGTATGTATGTATGTATGTATGTATGTATGTATGTATGTATGTATGTATGTATGTATGTATGTATGTATGTATGTATGTATGTATGTATGTATGTATGTATGTATGTATGTATGTATGTATGTATGTATGTATGTATGTATGTATGTATGTATGTATGTATGTATGTATGTATGTATGTATGTATGTATGTATTTATTTATTTATTTATTTATTTATTTATTTATTTATTTATTTATTTATTTATTTATTTATTTATTTATTTATTTATTTATTTATTTATTTATTTATTTATTTATTTATTTATTTATTTATTTATTTATTTATTTATTTATTTATTTATTTATTTATTTATTTATTTATTTATTTATTTATTTATTTATTTATTTATTTATTTATTTATTTATTTATTTATTTATTTATTTATTTATTTATTTATTTATTTATTTATTTATTTATTTATTTATTTATTTATTTATTTATTTATTTATTTATTTATTTATTTATTTATTTATTTATTTATTTATTTATTTATTTATTTATTTATTTATTTATTTATTTATTTATTTATTTATTTATTTATTTATTTATTTATTTATTTATTTATTTATTTATTTATTTATTTATTTATTTATTTATTTATTTATTTATTTATTTATTTATTTATTTATTTATTTATTTATTTATTTATTTATTTATTTATTTATTTATTTATTTATTTATTTATTTATTTATTTATTTATTTATTTATTTATTTATTTATTTATTTATTTATTTATTTATTTATTTATTTATTTATTTATTTATTTATTTATTTATTTATTTATTTATTTATTTATTTATTTATTTATTTATTTATTTATTTATTTATTTATTTATTTATTTATTTATTTATTTATTTATTTATTTATTTATTTATTTATGTTTTCGAATCCTCACTAGTGGATAGTCCAGAATAAGTGGCTAAATCGTGCACAAAACATTACGTCGCTGTGTCACGGATAAAGTGGAGGTAAAATTGAAGTTCGAACTAATTCACTTTAGAAAAGTGACTGTGTGATCACAATGACGATTTGAATAAATATGTGTTTCAAATGGGATGATACTTGTCTTTGGGCGCTACTAGATGAACAACCAATCGGAGCCCTGCGGTGTTGGCGTGTTGCATTCCCCGTAAGTGGTGTGTGACGAGTGCCAAACTAATCATTATCTAATAAATACTATTCACGCTAAGACAAAAATTCAGATTTTCCAGAAACTGATCCATGAGAAAGATAGAGAGTAATGTATTTAAAATAACCTCAAAACCCCATACTTGTTAGCTAAAATAGTTTTCTTAATACAAATAAGTAAAGCACTATTATAGTGTAAGAATGCATAGATGCTATGATGAATATCATTATTGGTTGGCATATATGCGTGTAGTATATTTGTAATTACTCAGAACTAAGGTTTGACATGAAGCGATTTGTTAAATTCGAGAGAAAAAACAGTACACTTCCTACTGGCTTCTAGAATGGTGCATTAGCAGAAGGTAACTTCTTTGTTTATGAATCGTATGTATTCTCTATTTACTCTAGAGGGTTCAAAGCAGTATTATTCTTATTGTTCTTCCGTTTAAAAACCAGGGAAAGTGTATCAGCTGGATCAGCTTGCAATTGAAATGCGACACGAGGTATTATAAAACACCTTCCCCCTTACCACTGGCAGAACAGTCCAATTGAGTTAATATGGGCTTAAATTATGTTGCTAACAGAAATAATACTTTTAAACTGACTGACGCTTAACGACTTATTCACTAAGAAACTGACAAGGTTGCCCAAGACTGGGAAAACTGCATGAGACATTCAGATAAACTACAAGAACACTGCTTTTGGAAAGAAATAGCACCTAACGAGATTTTGGAACCTATCACTATAAACTTGCTACACTCAGACGATGAAGACAGTGACAATGACGAATTGTGTCTTAATGGAAGTGCCATTCATAGCTATATGGAAGCGGCGTTGGCAGTTAGAGTAGCCGTATTCCCATAAAAGCCCTGGGTGTTCAGCTGGCGAGCCTGTTTTCAATATCCGCTTGGCACCTCATGTATGCCAGTTCCTCCCTCTCTCCCTCCCATCCAGCCGTATGCGTCAACCTGTATGCGCAAAGGTCAGTGTGTATCCTCATCTAGACGAGTGAACTTGGTTATCACGTGCTTTGTTGGGAACACTAAATCTGTGAAACTTATCAGTTAGAATGCAGTTAAAGAAAAACTAAAGCCCAATCTTCCAGTAAAGTCTGTTCTTGTGATAGACAACGCTTCATATCACAATGTGACCAGAGAAAAATGCCCCACAGCGAACACAAAAAAGCAGGATATGCAAGACTGGTTGGTTAAGCATAGGATTCCGTTCGGAAGCCATATGCTGAAAGCGGAACTATATAATCTTATAAAGTTGCATAAGCTACAACATAAGAAATATATTGTGGATGCAATTTTAGAAGAAGATGGGCACGTAGTTCTCCGCTTACCACCGTACCATCCCGACCTGAATGCCATTGAAAAAATTTGGGCAAATGTAAAATAATGGGTTGCGCTTTGCAATGTGAGCTTCAACATGGGAGACGTGTGGCGTTTGTGCGAACAGCGATTTGGTGAAATAGGAGAAGCAGAATGGGGTCCAGTTTGCCGGTATGTTCACCAAGTGGAAGAGAAATATATAAAAACTGAGGGTCTCCTAGAAACAGAGGTGGAAAAGCTAACGATCACTGTTAATGACGACAGTAGCAGCAGTGATTCGGAAAGTGATTATTCAGCAACGTCTGAATATGAGGGCAGTAGCAGAGCCGGGAGGTACGTTTTCGAGGGATGTGCAGACGACATGCTGGACGGCATCGAGGAACTTCCCCAATCACCTCACGTCTAAGTCACGCCCATCGGTGGTGAGAGTCACTCCTAAGGTAAGCAATGCATTATGCCAGGGTTTTTACGGAAGTAATCTAACTCTACATTGGATTAGTAAAATAGGAATTCATAAACTATAATTATTTTTAAACTATATATCTAAGTCTTGTTCTTAATATACCACATGCATGTTGTAATTGTGATTTGAACAACTGCATTATTATAAAGCTTCAGATAATTCAGTTTGCGTTCCGTTACGTCTAACGCAACAAAAAAGACTCGCAAGTGTGCGAGAGAGCGGGAAATATAAAAAGAGTGGAGGTAACGAGGTGGCAACGCTGAAGTCTAATACATCTAATTCGCTACAAGCCAGAACTCTTCCCATTTGAAACACATAGTAGATGTGTTTATCATCTGACAGTAAGAGGATAGTGAAGTAAAGTACTTATATATTGACTTACTGAATTTCCCCAGCTTTTGTCACGTAAGAAAATCATGCATTACAGCCAGATATCTATAGAAAAAGAAAAGATTGAAATAAGTTACTTTTATGTAACCCTTTGTCGGCAACACTAGTTGACAAAAATGAACCTTTTTTCTTTCACAAGAATTAAAATAACATTTTCTAGAAGTATTTCTTGTGCTGAATTCAAATATAATTTTAGTTTTTCTCCATCAGGCAGGAGTTTTGTGTGATATTGATTTGAATTTTCATAATATTCTAAAAGAATCTGTAACTAGCTATCTAACTCAAAATTAGAACTACTCATTCTGACTTACGCAGAAAGTGGTAGGTAGTGATTTTCGGGCACATTTTGTACCTGGAACGTCTCTCTTCTTGGTCCAACAGTAGTCAGCTAGCATATTGGAAATCCACTCTTTTCCATAGTAGAAATTTGCTGATGAAAACGCTCACCTTGCTCATCGCTGACAGCTCCACGATTTTCGGGGAAGAAGTCTAAGTGAGAGTCCAAGAAGTGAATTCCTAAAGACGTGTTGCATCCCATAGCTTTATACCACTTTCTTCAGAACTTTCTTCAGAGAAGCAGTCCTTGAAATCACTATGGCGGCCACAATAACTACATATTCTTACTTCTTTTTGGAGTAGATTCCACCCTTTGAGTCTGGAAGTTAAACCTTCAGCTTGCTGTTTAGACAGATTTAAATCCCGAATCAGGTCATTAAGGTCTTTGTGATTGGGAAAGTATGTTCTGATGATCAGGTATTGACTTCATATATAGGAGCATTTTTATTTTCATCTGAAGCATTTTCAGTTTCAGTTAGGTCAGAATCAATTATCACCTAAGGTCGTATCTGCATATACTGGTACAGGGAACTGTTCATTATGTAAGACAGGTCTTATTGCAGATTGCAAATTCGGATACTTAATTGTATGTTTTGTTTTAGATGTGATTCCTTTTATATTTGTCAAACAGAAATAACAATCACTTAAATGATCCTTCGATTCCCTCCAAATCATAGGAAAATGCTAATGGCATACGATGTGTACCATTTTTCCACTCAGTCAGCAATCCAACACACGAAACACAGCATTTATTTGGTGCCCAGCTCTTATCAAAATCACCAGCCTGACAGCCAAGTAAAGTTGACAACACTTCCTTCCTTGGAAGTGTTGAAAACAGTGTTGTTATAATAAATTAAATTTAAAGGGAGTCGATTAATGACACTAAACAACAATTTCTTTCAAATTTTTCCGGAACATGTTTCAGAGACCTTGCCTCAATCCTCAACCGTCCATCGACTGCCTCTCATTGGTGTAGTTGACAGAGGAGACCTATGACAAAATATTGTCAACTACACCAATGAGAAGCAGTTGATGGCCGGTCGAGAAGGGAGGCAGTCTCAAGCATGTTCCGGAAAAATTTAAAAGTAAGTGTTGTTTAGTGTCATTAATCGACTCCCTTTAAATTTAATTTGACAACACTTCTTTACAAGTGGGGTCAAATTTTGCCTCTGAGACTTGAACGTCAGCTCATCACAAATATAGCAGAAACTGTCTACATGATTTACACACTTTCTTGGCATGATGAACAAACAAAGCACTAAAACACTGCATACACAATACACTTTCGAAAAGAAAGGAAGGAAATATTTCACTACGGAACAAACTCACAGTCAGCTCAATACTGACACATCACACAGCCAGATGAACAGGTCGGTTCATATCCAAACATGAATGAACCTGCACAGCCTTGTTTTATGGTTCTTCAGCATATTACAAATCATTTCCGTTATATAAAGCTTGGATAAAATCACTAAATATGAGGTAAAGTTTCCTATAACAGGTCAAAGGAAACGCTAAAATCCTATTTCAAAAAGTAGCGGTCACAAAAAACTCTGCCTGATGGAAAAAGTCTGACTACACATCTGAATTCAGTATGAAAAGCTACACTAGATTCACTAATCAGATTTCTTGTGAAGAACACCTTGTCGACTAGTGCAATTCTTCAGTGCTCGAGTGCACCTGTGAAGATCGCTGGTTCGAAATCCACTGCCAGCTGGACGTAGGCTGGAACAGACGGAGATGACGCTGTAGCAAATACCCCTGGTAATGAAACAGTTCATGGACAACACTGCCTAATCTGCAAGCTGCTTGTTCTCGCAAGAGACTGCTTTCACATTTTTTGGTGTGGTGTAGGATATACCCAGATGAAGCTCGCCGCACTGTACGCGGTTGACGTATAGCTTATAACATGTTGGGCACTAATGGGATAGAGAGTAAAGCTAACACAGTCTGTCTATAACCTGCTAGGACTGAGCAAGCTAAACAATACCAAAATAGTTAATGGAAAGCCCTTGGGTTTATGTATTACTCAAAACGCTCCCTCGAGAACAGTTATCCAAAAGAAAGAACTTTAGTAAAGGCTTTATTCAGCCCATGTAGGTAATTAAAAGTTTAAAGGAAAAAGTCAGGAAAAAGCACCACATGAAACTTTAGAAATCGTATTTTTCTTTTCAACTATTTTAACTGCGCACTATTTGTTTACTGAAATTTTTTTAAAATAGCGAGTCTGCCCTGCAAAGATCTATTTTTAAACTTAGTGAACTTTGTAAGCAATATAATATGAAAATTTCTTTTATAAAATCAAAGGTAATGACATTCATTGGGAAAGAGCTAATTAGAACAAAAATAGTTATAAATAATCGTTGCGTTGAACAGGTAAGCTATTTTAACTACTTGGGAACTGAGGTTAGTTATAACAAGGAATATGATGTCTACAATAAAATATGCAAATTTCAAAGAGTGTGTGGAACAATAAATAGAACATTTAGAAACAAAATACGTAAAGAAATAAAATTAAAATTCTACAAAGTTATGGCTGTACCTATAGTGACATACGGAAGTGAGACTTGTACGATATCTAAAAAACAACAGAGTAAAATACAGGCTTCAGAAATGAAATTCTTGAGAAGAGTGAAAGGATGCACGAAGAGGGACTTAATAAGAAATGAAAATATAAGAGAAGAAATGAAATGAAACGTGTAGTGTTTAACGCCCGCTTTTACTACATACGGCACCGCAGGCGGTGACACTGATGATACATGAGATGAAGATGGAGCACCGGTGGAATGAGATGGCGGGGGAAACCGGAGATCCCGGAGAAAACCCGCTTCAGCGCCGTGTTGTCCACCACAAATCTCACTTTGCTGTCACCTGGGATTGAACCCGGGCCACCTTGGTGAGAGCCAAGTGGTCTAACCACTGACCCACGGCGCGGCCATAAGAGAAGAGCTGGACATTTTTAGTATGAATGATAGGTTAAAAGATCTCAAACAAAAATGGAAGGAACATGTTGAAGGAATGCCAGATAACAGACTTACAAAACAAATTTTACAGTATCATCCTAAAGGTAGGAGGATCAGTGGGCAGACCCAGGAAACGATGGCTGGAGGACATCTAAGGCGCTACAGGCACTTGACTGCATATGCCATGAAGTGAAGAGGAAGAAGAAGAAGAAGAAGAAGAAGAAGAAGAAGAAGTAGAAGAAAATTTTCGAGTGATCTGGCTATCCCTGTGTTAGTCAGGAAAGAAATAATCTTCAATACTTATAGTGTCCGTTGTCTCTAGAGATCGAATTTCTACACAAAATGAATGTTCTAATTTATATACTTACACACACACACACACACACACACACACACACACACACACACACATATATATATATATATATATATATATATATATATATATTTGTATACTTAAAGCACATGCACGGTATCAGCAGTGTCACTAACGAAGTGTGGTTTTACCTAGTCTAAAATTACGAAGTTTAATAAACACTCTTTAATCAGATAATTTAGAAAATCCTGCTATAAGACATTCTCAAATTACCTTTTTGGTGAATATTTAACAAACCTTGACTTTAATACCTCCATCTACTTCATACAAATATTCATTATAGTCCCTTTATTCTTTTTTTTTTTTTTTTTTTTTTTTTTTTTTTTTTTTTTTTTTTTTTTTGTAGTTTACGTCCTCCAACTTTAAGAGGGGACGTGTGCAAATATTCAGGGTCTTACATAAATAGCCATAACATCCAAAGTTTTCAAGTTAGAGAAGTGAAACTTGACAAACTCATTTAAGGTAATACAGTTAAAATGCACACTCTTTTTAATAATTTTCCATTGTTTATAACTACTGCTACATATTTTTTCTATATGCAGAGATATTTACAAACTTAAGCCCATTTTTTTTTTCAAAATTCACATATACTATCTTTCTGAAATTTGGTATGTTATTTTAAAACACACTAAAATGACTTTGTTGGATTTAGATTTCTTATTGAAGCTGTATAGAATTTAAAAAAATGTTAATTATATGCATCCTTTAAAAATTAATATAATTTTATATAATTTGTATCATCACATTCCATCTGGAGCTTAATCTTAAATTCTAGAACAAACAAAATGTTTATTGTGGTATAAGAAAGCTGTGTGCTACATGCATGACTGTAGATGAAGTAGTTTGAGAGAAAAATGGGTTGAAGTTGTAGAAAATGCAAGTTATGGGGAAAGGCAATTAAAAATACAATAAGTGTTATTCAGTTTGCCTTTTAAATTTAACTGAGAACTTCCCATATCCATAATCTGCATCCTCATTCTGGTCTTCTTCAGCCTTTCTTTTTAAATTCCTCTTCTGTCTTGCTTCTTTCGGCATTAATTTCATAGCTCTTTCTGCACCAGCGATGCGAATGTTGTCGATACTCTGCAAAATTGTTTCCATAAACACACCAGGTTGATACCCTAACTGATGCATAACTTTCTTTCTGCCAACATTGCCACCATTAAACAATATTGCAGCATTAAGTGTAGCAATTTTCATCACTATGGAAGACACAAATAATATTTTGGGGCAACTTTTCCATATCAAACTGTTGAGGCTTTCATTTGGGTTTTGTGTCTCTCCATAGAGGCATTTGTTTAGCAAGTCTGGGTGTGCTAAGAATTGGTAGGTGGGCTTTATAGATTCCAAGACAGCTGACGGAAGACTATGTGTTGCTACTATGCAACACTAGGGCATTTAACTTTTAAAGGTACATACGGCCCAAGTACAGCCATAACATTTTGGTGTTTGATAGCTAACACAATATACTATTTTACAAAACAATAAAAAAATTTGTTTTTTTGAACATTTTCTCATACGTCCCCCCTTAAGTAATATCGGACGATGAATAAAATGGGTGAAATGATGCTCAAATGAGCCCAGGGTCCATAGAGCTTAGACTTACCCGACTTTCGTCTTTCAGGAAAAGGGAAAACCTCGGAAAAAACCTTATCCTGGTAACTCACCCTGACCGAGATTCGAACTCGGGACCTCTTGAACGTGAGGCAGACACGCTCCCACCTACGCTACCAAGGCGGGCTATATTGGATGTTTTCTCTACCTAAATCGAAAATAGAGGAATAAAGTATGCCTAAGCGATACCAAAAAAATGAAGCAATTATATCTAAAAATTATGTTGTATAACATATATCCTTTAACCAGGCTTAAATGTTTTATTTAATAGCTTTTGTTCTCTTTTATGTTAAAGTATGTGATGATATTAGTACTAATATAGATGTTATCACATCGCCTGTAATATATTCGTAATTAGACAGTTGACGTTCGCACGTCTGCAGATGTTCACTGAAACAAACGAATACTATATGTTACACGGAATGTTTATCTCACACGTTACTAGATAGTTCATTTGTAACTAGCGCAAAACTGCGATGTCATCTGTCAGTTGCGCTGAAATAATGAAACATTTTTTAAACACAGTGATCACATCTATAAATATCAATGTTCTCTTGCGCTATACATTCAATACGTGCCCAACCCTCTCATGATACAAATTGAAGCCAAACCTCGTCTGTGATTTCTAAACAAATGATACACTCTGTTAGAACACTCCAATCAACACTGGTTTTGGTTCCAATATTTAATTTTCTTTTCGTCTTCTAAAGATCTTCAGTCTTTCCAGTTTCTGTTGGCACAGAGTTAGAGCTAGGTTCTCTATTTATAGTTTTATTAATGTTAGTCTTGCGTCCCTTTGCTAATGGTTTGTTCTTCAGTTTTTGTGCCTTTTCCTGCAATATCAACTTATACAGAGTCGATGTTAATGTTTCAGGCAATATATATTGCTACTCCCAGGCTCATTGGTCCTTCTATCACATGCTTTATTGCTTGTTTTATATTTTCTTATAACCATTTTCTTTTCTTTTTCGCCTCCATGTTGACAGGAATATCTATAAACAAAAATTAATCTAATGTCAGTGCAAGTTCAGGGTATGTACAGCACTGAGCAACTCACAGGTACGTATATATAACGTCATAGCACGGCCCGATACTTTTAAACCAACACTGTTTTTTGTGTTTGTGTAATCTACTTAATACCAAATAATATGAGTACAAATACTTACTTAGTTCTTCACCGGACAAGGCAGCAGCAATGTCAACAAATTATCAACAGCACAGCTCCAGTTCACTACACGACTTCTCTGAACAATAACTTCTGATTCAACGGTCAAAGAGGAGGTAAAACTTTCCGTTGGTAACAAAGATAGTTGTTTGTCTAAATACACACCACGAGCTTCTACTATCTATCGGCAACTACGAGATACTGACACCGTGCGGTACTGGGTGCATCTCCCCACTATATATTTAAGAGGACTCCAGAGGCTTTTCCCCACAAAGCAAAATAACTTAAGCATGTTTTATTTTTATTAATACACGCCCGCAAGCACGCACACAGAACTTTTACTGAAATGATTTTTTGAGATTCAGTCACTTTTAGGAGTGTATTTTCGGGAAAGTCTCGATATAAATCTTTGGGGGTGAACACAGTGCTTCTGTATTGCACTGTGCCAAAGGAGAGTACTTTACTTAAGTAAATATTGAAGGGATTCCTATATGTAGAATATTTCGAAAATATAAGAAATAAATTCAAGTATGCACTTCCCGTATATAGAGAAAAAGTATACATTGTTCGCCTTAAAAGCAGCGACATTCACTGTAATTCTTTCTTTCCGCAGGTAATTGCTGCACCGGAAGATATTACGTGGGCAGGATATATTGTCTGGTTTATTCCAAGGCTAATGCTATAAGTCTTATACTTATGGGTGGAGGTAGTGCACTTTCAAAGACTGAGGTAATATTTATTATTTCATTAGGAAAACGTCTTTCAAGAGAAAAGTACAGAGATACAGTAGTGGACAAATTACTAACAAAAGTGAAAAATCCCTTTGTACTTTAAGAAAAATACAGGATCACACTGTGACAGTGAATGTTCAGGAAAGTTAGTGTGACCTCCCTTAGCTTTAATTAAGGCCAAAATTCGTCTCAGCATCGCTCGGACTAAGATTTTGCACAAATCAGGAATTTATTCATCTTTTCTTCATATGGAAGCACTGGACTCAACTGAAATTTGGTAGTAGGCCCCTTTGTTTTAACTCTTTTTAGAATACGCCATAGATTTTTTATTTGTTTCGCGTTTGGACTGTTTCCTGGCCAATCCAGTTTAGAAATTCCGTGTGTTTTGAATTTCTCAGTCACAATTTTTGCTCGATGGCATTGTGCTCAATCTTACATGAAAATACCATTCTCTGATGGAAACCATTCACTGTACATAGGTACCACAGAGTTTTTTTATCACTTCATTGTATTTAGCAGCATTTATTTTGCTTTCTACAACGTGCCAAGGCCCCTGTCCATGTGTTGAAATACCTCCACATACCATTATTTTAGTAGGATATATCATACGCTGCACCAAACACTCTTGCTTCACTTGTTCTCCAAGACTTCTTCTCACACAGATAGGGTTGTCATTCTCCACAGAAACACAGAATTCATCAGTTAATATCACTTTAAATTGCAAATATCAAAATTATTGTTGTTATTTTAAAAATAAATTAATATTAGTAATTTCTTTAATTTCATTAAAATTACTATTTTGATAAAACAAGCTTGAATTTTGCTAAAAAATGTTGTAAATTAACATTTTTACTTTCATTTATTTTATTATAACCTAATGAATTTTATTTGTCTTTTCCCATTATTCTGGACTCGAATCTTTGTGTTTTATAGCCCAGTGTAGCCATTTCTTCTTCATGGCCGGAGTCAGTTTCTGCATTATAATTGGTCGTCTTGCCTACCGATCAGCATCAAACAGCTATCTGCAGTAACTTCAGCTCCATGTACTCTGGCAGACCTCTGAAGTTGGGTTGAAGTTAATTATCTATTTTGGTGTGCTTTTTGTAACAAAAGTGTATCAAAAACATCTGTAATGACCCGTTTTCTGCCACACCTCCCATACCCTTTTGGTAATCGACTTTGATTTTTTTTTGGCTTTTTGGCAAACCTACTCACATAGCTAATGCTAACAATAAGCAATTTACTTATTTCTGTTAGAGAATGAGTTTTTTGTTCCTGGAGCACTTCCACTTTGGCCCTTTTCCTTGGAGAAACACTACAGGTTTTAGAGTCTGTCTAGTGAACGCGTGTGCAGTTTGCCCCTCAAAGGAAACTAGCTTCCCGCCCACTAATGACCGACATAAATCTCCACACTTCAGAAATGGAACACTGTCGTTGAGGACCAATAGCAACCCTGATTTTCTCGAAGTGACAGTCGCATGTCTACTCCACGTGGAGTCTCAGTTGCCAAAGTTGCAACTTCCAGTTGATCTGTTTCATTGCGTGCAGAAATTCGTTGTGTGTCACGATGTGGAGACCGTGGGAGGGAAGTAGTAGATTACTTTCAGTCAAGTGAAAATAATCAAAGTGATGAAAATGTTGTGAATAAATGGGTCGAGTTTTCTTACTGGAAAGGCCTCAAAAAAAGAAATGCATAACGGGAACTGTTTCTAAGGAAATTAAAGCGCTTGTTTTGAACACATATAAATATGTGCTGCAAAATAATCTTGGTAAGGGGACATGCAATGAACATGATGATAATTCTGGGTATTCACAGAAATACAGTAAGAAATATTGTGACGAAAGGAATACCAAAGACGCCGATCAAGTGTGAAAACAAAAGGAAACGTTTCTCTAAAGTAGATAATTTCACATGCGATTTAATTCACCGAGAAATTTATAGATTCTATGCCAAAGGGAGAGCGCCCACCTTAGGCGAATTGGTTGCACATTTTCAAGAGGTTTGTGATTTTCCTTATGGGCACTGCACTTTGCGGGGTGCAATATATTTGTCAAAACTAAGGACGTTTCGCAGTAATGGACATAAGATAATTTATTTAACGAAGCCTCATACGATACCCATGACGTATCGACAAAGATGGCAACCTTGCAGAAAGGATTGGGAGAAGGAGGGTCGGTGTTGTAAAACGATTATAAGGCTTCGTCAAAGGCAGCGGCCGACGTGCACATGGGGTAACTAAACAGACTCTACCCATCTTCACACTAGACTGAAAACTTTCTTTGGGGCGTGTTGAGCTGGATGAACCATCTGCTCTAAACCAACCCCCACCACATTTCTTACCCATCCTGCCACTCCTTAAGGGATGCGAGTACTCAACTGAAATGTTACTTAAAAAATGGGACGGCAATAACGAAAGCAGAATTAGTCGAACGAAAAGTGTGCATAAAATACAATAGTGCCACAAATTTCATATATCGTATCATATTGCCCCATGTGTGATATAAGCATGAAAAGGTGTCTGAGAGTATAGGGAAATGCTGAAAATTAATAAATAACACATAAAATGAAGCTACCTCACATATAACTAAATATAAATACAATTGAAATAGAAATTTATGTTAGAATACAAGTTTTGCTAATAATTTGTCCACTACTGTAGAATATGTTAATTTATTAATATATTTTTGAGAGCTTAGTAGAACAGCTAAATACTTCGTATATAAAATTATGTAAAGCGAGGTTAAAAATCAGAACTTAAAGCATGCATATATGTCAATAATTTAACGAGCAAACAGAAAACTTTTTGGTTGCTAATTACTCGTAAAACTCATAAAATATTTAGCCTGCTTACTCGTTGTAATTTCTCTATGGTAGCTTTGTTCCGTGCTCTAATGTGTTTTAAGCACTTCTTTTCAGGTATTCTATCACATGATCTACAGGATGTTACAAAAAGTTACGGCCAAACTTTCAGGAAACATTCCTCACACACATGGAAAGAAAATATGTTATGCGGACATGTGTCCAGAAACGCTTAATTTCCATGTTAGAGCTCATTTTATTACTTCTCTTCAAATCACATTAATCATGGAATGGAAACACACGACAACAGAACGTACCAGCGTGACTTCAAACACTTTATTACAGGAAATGTTCAAAATGTCCTCCGTTAGCGAGGTTACATGCATCCATCCTCCATCGCATGGAATCCCTGATGCGCTGATGCAGCCCTGGAGAATGGCGTATTGTATCACAGCCGTCCACAATACGAGCACGAAGAGTCTCTACATTTGGTACCTGGGTTGCGTAGACAAGAGCTTTCAAATGCCCCCATAAATGAAAGTCAAGAGGGTTGAGGTCAGGAGAGCGTGGAGGCCATGGAATTGGTCCGCCTCTACCAATCTATTGGTCACCGAATCTTTTGTTGAGAAGCGTACGAACACTTCGACTGAAATGTGCAGGAGCTCCATCGTGCATGAACCACAATGGGTATTTTGACATTTGTCTGCACGAATGATTTCAATTTACATTTTAAGAGAAATACTAAAATGAGCTCTAACATGGAAATTTAGCGTTTCCGGTCACATGTCCACATAACATATTTTCTTTCTTTGTGTGTGAGGAATGTTTCCTGAAAGTTTGGCTGTACCTTTTTGTGACATCCTGTATATTTAAAGTAAACCTGGCTTTATTTTATGTACTTCTTATCTAAGCTATACAATATGCCACTATTAATGTTATATTTCTTTACGTTATTATTCAAATGACAGCGTTAGATGAGAAAAATTTGTTTAGTATACTATGACCATGTAAATGCACTACATTTATATGTATCTGCAATTTTACCGCGCAAAATTTGACCTCATCAATAGCATCCCTAATGGAGCGAGTTTATACACTATTCCCTAGCGGCTTGCCATCATATTAGATGTGCTGGCAGTAGCTTTGAGGTCTCCCTCTACCGGCAGATACATATACTTTTTGAGAGGTGGGTCTGCCCGCATAATATAAAGGTGCGGAATTTTGCCTGGATACGATAACTGTTTTTTTTAAGTATGTACCGCAAAGATAGTTATGTAATCATAAAAGTATACAATGAAGAATATACAAAATGATAAGTCAATGAACACTTATTCCCAATGGATATCTGCCTTTTGATATAGTAGACATATATGCATTTTGTAAACCTGTCACATAAAATAGAAATATTTAAATTTGATCTCAATTATTTTCTATCACCCACAGTTTCCTCACAATATAACTTCATTAAAAACCAAAAAATTAGCAGAACATGTTCTACGAATGAAAAATAAATTAGTGTTACAATATGTACAATGCTTTTATTCAAGCCTAAACAATTCCCTCCTGGTTGCGGATCTGTTAGTGATGAACATGGGGAGAGATTCCATCAGGACATTTCTGTTATGGAACAAAGATATCAGGGCCGTTGGAATGAAGTAATGCTTGCAGATTACTGTTGGTCTTTGTATAGGGATTCTGCGGAACTCCATCACAAGAGGCAAGCTAAAAGACGACGAAGTCAATAGACCACCACATGATTCTCTTCAGACACGACTATCTGCGGAGTATTTTGCCAGCAATTTAGAACTCTTAGCATGTAATTATTAGTTAAAACAATCAAATGCGCTTTCATTGTTGTTAGCATGTATGTAATTAAAATGTATCCTTTTCTCTCAATCCTTTAATATGTAATACTTCCACCTTGTGTATGTCATAGAAACTAGAGCTAATACAACTTTTTCATTGTCATATTTGTTTTTCTCAACCCAAAATTAGTAGGAACTGCCTCATGAAGTACTCAAAACATTCAAAGATTTTCTTTTTTTGCCTAGCGTTGTTGTTGTAAATGCAGTTTTTAATGAAATTGAAATTCGTCGACTAACGTACATTAGAAAAAATAATAGGCACTTGATATGAATAATTTAGCCAAGAGTAAAGAAGATCATGTGAGTGGAACAGTTTTCCAGGTTTATAATCATAATCTTTGTTCACCATTAAACTCACAGCAAGCACTAGGTTTCGTCAGATGAAAAGTGTTTACAAATTAATATACACAATTTTATAAAATTTACAGATGTATTTTCTTAGCACAAGTCCAAGAATTATATTGGAAAACAAGATGTGTGTAGAAAGATAGAGTCAGTCTGAAAAATTCAATGCCATAGCGGAGATTTGAACCACGGTTCTTCTGGTCTCCGTCCAGCCGCTCTAAACCATTGCGCTACTATGGCCAACATGCCGAAATGGCATTAAATACTCCAATTGACTCATGTATTTCCCAGTATACCACTAAGTTCTCATAAACACATGAGACAACTACCTTAATGACGACTTACTATGCTGTAAGTACTTTAAGGCCCGGGCTTTATAATTCGGACCACTATTAGGTACAACTGACTCGTGTTATTCCCGGTAAACCACTAGGAGTTCTCATAAACACATGAGACAGCTACCTTAATGACGACTTACTATGCTGTAAGTACTTTAAGGCCCGGGCTTTATAGTTCGGACCACTATTAGGTAAAACTGACTCGTGTTATTCCCGGTAAACCACTAGGAGTTCTCATAAACACATGAGACAACTACCTTAATGGCGACTTACTATGCTGTAAGTACTTTAAGACCCGGGCTGTATAGTTCGGACCACTATTAGGTACAACTGACTCGTGTTTCTCCCGGTAAACCACTAGGAGTTCTCATAAACACATGAGACAACTACCTTAATGACGACTTACTATGCTGTAAGTACTTTAACGCCCGAGCTTTATAGTTCGGACCACTATTAGGTACAACTGACTCGTGTTTTTTCCAGTAAACCACTAGGAGTTCTCATAAACACATGAGACAACTACCTTAATGGCGACTTACTATGCTGTAAGTACTTTAAGGCCCGGGCTTTATAGTTCGGACCACTATTAGGTACAACTGACTCGTGTTTTTTCCAGTAAACCACTAGGAGTTCTCATAAACACATGAGACAACTACCTTAATGGCGACTTACTATGCTGTAAGTACTTTAAGACCCGCGCTGTATAGTTCGGACCACTATTAGGTACAACTGACTCGTGTTTCTCCCGGTAAACCACTAGGAGTTCTCATAAACACATGAGACAACTACCTTAATGACGACTTACTATGCTGTAAGTACTTTAAGGCCCGGGCTTTATAGTTCGGACCACTATGAGGTACAACTGACTCGTGTTTTTTCCAGTAAACCACTAGGAGTTCTCATAAACACATGAGACAACTACCTTAATGGCGACTTACTATGCTGTAAGTACTTTAAGGCCCGGGCTTTATAATTCGGACCACTATTAGGTACAACTGACTCGTGTTTTTTCCAGTAAACCACTAGGAGTTCTCATAAACACATGAGACAACTACCTTAATGGCGACATACTATGCTGTAAGTACTTTAAGGACCGGGCTTTATAGTTCGGACCACTATTAGGTACAACTGACTCGTGTTTTTTCCAGTAAACCACTAGGAGTTCTCATAAACACATGAGACAACTACCTTAATGGCGACTTACTATGCTGTAAGTACTTTAAGACCCGGGCTGTATAGTTCGGACCACTATGAGGTACAACTGACTCGTGTTTCTCCCGGTAAACCACTAGGAGTTCTCATAAACACATGAGACAACTACCTTAATGACGACTTACTATGCTGTAAGTACTTTAAGGCCCGGGCTTTATAGTTCGGACCACTATTAGGTACAACTGACTCGTGTTTTTTCCAGTAAACCACTAGGAGTTCTCATAAACACATGAGACAACTACCTTAATGGCGACTTACTATGCTGTAAGTACTTTAAGGCCCGGGCTTTAGGACCACTATTAGGTACAACTGACTCGTGTTTTTTCCAGTAAACCACTAGGAGTTCTCATAAACACATGAGACAACTACCTTAATGGCGACATACTATGCTGTAAGTACTTTAAGGCCCGGGCTTTATAGTTCGGACCACTATTAGGTACAACTGACTCGTGTTTTTTCCAGTAAACCACTAGGAGTTCTCATAAACACATGAGACAACTACCTTAATGGCGACTTACTATGCTGTAAGTACTTTAAGGCCCGGGCTTTATAGTTCGGACCACTATTAGGTACAACTGACTCGTGTTTTTTCCAGTAAACCACTAGGAGTTCTCATAAACACATGAGACAACTACCTTAATGGCGACTTACTATGCTGTAAGTACTTTAAGGCCCGGGCTTTATAGTTCGGACCACTATTAGGTACAACTGACTCGTGTTTTTTCCAGTAAACCACTAGGAGTTCTCATAAACACATGAGACAACTACCTTAATGGCGACTTACTATGCTGTAAGTACTTTAAGACCCGGGCTGTATAGTTCGGACCACTATTAGGTACAACTGACTCGTGTTTCTCCCGGTAAACCACTAGGAGTTCTCATAAACACATGAGACAACTACCTTAATGACGACTTACTATGCTGTAAGTACTATAAGGCCCGGGCTTTATAGTTCGGACCACTATTAGGTACAACTGACTCGTGTTTTTTCCAGTAAACCACTAGGAGTTCTCATAAACACATGAGACAACTACCTTAATGACGACTTACTATGCTGTAAGTACTTTAAGGCCCGGGCTTTATTGTTCGGACCACTATTAGGTACAACTGACTCGTGTTTTTTCCAGTAAACCACTAGGAGTTCTCATAAACACATGAGACAACTACCTTAATGGCGACTTACTATGCTGTAAGTAATTGAAGACCCGGGCTGTATAGTTCGGACCACTATTAGGTAGAACTGACTCGTGTATTTCCCGGTAAACCACTAGGAGTTCTCATAAACACATGAGACAACTACCTTAATGACGACTTACTATGCTGTAAGTACTTTAAGGCCCGGGCTTTATAGTTCGGACCACTATTAGGTACAACTGACTCGTGTTTTTTCCAGTAAACCACTAGGAGTTCTCATAAACACATGAGACAACTACCTTAATGGCGACTTACTATGCTGTAAGTACTTTAAGGCCCGGGCTTTATAGTTCGGACCACTATTAGGTACAACTGACTCGTGTTTTTTCCAGTAAACCACTAGGAGTTCTCATAAACACATGAGACAACTACCTTAATGGCGACTTACTATGCTGTAAGTACTTTAAGGCCCGGGCTTTATAGTTCGGACCACTATTAGGTACAATTAATGGAAATTAATTGTTCTTTCACACTAGCCGTGTGTAGAACGCACTATGATTTGGTAGAGCCAGATTGAAAAATACAATGCCATAGCCAGGATTTGAACCACTGATCTTCTTGTCTCTGTGCAGCCCTTCTAGCCATTGAGCTACTATGGCCAAAGTGCCAATATGACATTAAATTCTCCAACTGACTCGTGTTTTTTTTTTTTTTTTTCAGTCTGGCTCTACACTTTCGTAGTGCGTCCTGCACACTGCTAGTGTGAAAGAACAATTAATTTCCATTAATTGTACCAAATAGTGGTCCGAACTATAAAGCCCGAGTCTTAAAGTACTTACAGCATAGTAAGTCGCCATTAAGGTAGTTGTCTCGTGTGTTTATGAGAACTCCCAGTGGTTAACTGGGAAAAATACGAGTCAGTTGTACCTAATAGTGGTCCGAACTATAAAGCCCGAGTTCTAAAGTACTTACAGCATAGTAAGTCGCCATTAAGGTAGTTGTCTCGTGTGTTTATGAGAACTCCCAGTGGTTAACTGGGAAAAATATGAGTTATTTGGAGAATTTAATGTCATTTTGGCACGCTCGTCATAGTAGCTCTCTGGTTAGAGCGGCTGGATGGAGACCAGAAGATCCGCGGTTCAAATTCCGGCTATGGCATTGAATTTTTCAGTCTGGCTCTACCCTTTCATAATATCCAGTATTTCACCACTGTAGTAACCGTCAGTGGATGTAACAGGAAATATTCAAAATGTGGAAATTAATCACTTCTAAGGTGTTTTGTTTTGTTTGTTTGTTTTTGTATGGATAGAGTCAACATAAAAAATTCAATGACATGGCCGGGATTTGCATCACGGATCTCCACCTTAGCGTATATACGGCTAGTGTGAAGAAGTGATTAATTTACACCAATTAACTTAAAATAATGAGTTTAATGTTGAAGCCTGGGACTCAAGTACTTATGATAATAAGTCGCCACAAATGGTGTATCTCGGATACTACAGCCTTAGTGTTTTACCGGGAATTTATGAGTAAATTAGAGAATTTAATGTCAGCACGGCACGTTGGCCATGGTAGCTTAATGGGTTAGTGCGACTGGACAGAAAACAAGAGATCCGTGTTTGAAATCCCGGCCATGGCATTGAATATTTCATGTTGACTCTATCCATACAAAAATATTCAAAATGTTGGCATCGAAAATGCTGCGACCAGGAGTTTTCATTATTAATGGCATGATGGATCAGATGTATCAAAACGTATTTATTATGAAAGTAATATCCGGTTGTCTAATAAATTCGTTCGATTCTTGTTACGTGTTTACGACTAAGAACTCCTGAGAACACTGCATGCCCCCATTACTTTTACGTCAAAGAAGTTGCCTAACAATATGGGGTTTGTTTACAAATACAATAATTGAAAAGAATGCTATGAACACAAACCACAGCGACCTCACGGCCAAAGGTAAATAGGTCAACTTATGTAAAAATTGGTAACCAAACTTCAGTACGAGTATGTGGATGCAACAGTGTGGAGTTGTAACTTGTGAATGTTAATATGGAAGGCAAGAAGGAACATTTTCGACATTAAATGCTGTTTTATTACCCTAAAGGTAAAACCGCCTCACAAGCTCAACGAAAAATTTGTGCTGTTTACGGAGAAGATGCAGTGACGAAACGGGCATGTCAAAAATGGTGTACTCGATTTCGAGCTGGAAACTGCTCTGTGAAAGACAAACCTCGTTCTGGACGACCTGTGGTTACGGATGAGCTAAGGATAAAGGACATGAGTAGGAACAACCCCAGAATAAAAACTCGGGAGGTAGATCAGCAGCTAAACTTATCTCATGCAACTGTAGCCAGGCACCTAAAGAAACTTGCTTACGTAAATCTTCGGGATGTGTGGATTCCGCACGAACTGAGTGAACAAAATTTAGTTCGGCGCGTTTCCATCTGTGACGCATTGATAAGACGCAATGAAACTGCCCCTTTTCTGAAACAACTGGTTACAGGAGACGAAAAGTGGATTGTGTACAATAACATCCGAAAGAGAAAGTCATGGCGTAAGAAAGGGGAACCACCACTCTCAATTCTTAAACCAGGCTTCATCCTGAGAAAATTATGCTGTGCATTTGTTGGGACTGGAAAGGAATTATTTATTACGAATTTCTTCCTCCTGGGCAGACCATCAATTCAGAGAAATACTGTTCTCAGTTGGATCGTCTGAAGGCTGCCCTAGGAGAATTAGCATCTAATGGTGAAGTCGTCTTTCATCAAGACAATGCCAAACTTCACACTTCCATGGTAACTCGTCAGAAATTACGGAATTTTAACTGGGATGTGTTAGCTCACCCGCCTTATTCTCCAGACATTGCCCCATCCGACTATCATTTATTCCGATCCCTGCAAAACTTCCATAATGGCAAACGCCTTACTTCCTTGGAGGATTGCAGCCTCGCCGTAGAAGAGTTCGTCAACCAGAAAACTGCAAGATTTTGGAAAAATCGAATTGATAAGCTTCCTGAGAAATGGAGATATGTTATTGATAATAATTGTGCATACTGCACAAAATAAGGTTTGTTTTGAAAAGTTCATTGCATTGTTTACTTTCGATGACCTTGCGCATGTAAACAGATTACCCCTAGATAATTAGGCAACTTCGTTGCCGTAGTTGTGATGCGGGCATGCAGTGCAGGCGTTCTTTCTCGTAAATGCGTAACAAGAATCAAACGAATTTATTAAACAAGCCAATACATACTCATTTTTATTGTTCAGCTTTTATATTAGTAGCTGCAGAGTACAGCAAAATATTAGCTCAGAACTTCTACTACCTGATATGCTCTCCCACATTTATCTCAGAATATTTCAAATTTTATGTCATGTTAAAGAATTGTGAGCAGTGTCAACATCCAGGACAGGCCATCAATTGGCACTCAACAGGAACGACCGCTACAGCATTTTAGCACCTGACACTTTTCTACGTTAAAAGACTTCATTACAGAGCACCATCATAACGTAATACCTCATGACAATTGTACATTTTTTCCGAGAAAACTGCGATATTGAAATAGGACTCTTGTCAGATTGCAATTTCTTTCCTTCTTAATGCATGTCTGTCATAACCTACTTTACAGAATTGTTGGAGCTTCAAATGTACCGTTCATTCACGTCTGTTCACGGCATTAGACATTAGGTACACACAACGCTAAAGAAACTATTTGTATTGTTTTCTGGAATTTTTTAAGTCTGTCTTTACGTCACTTATTACGGAGCATGGGGGCTTGATAGCACAGCAATAAGGTGTAAAAGAGCGGAAGTTGATGTCTTTGATTTTTCTGGTAATAACTGAAACCAAAACATGGTTATTTTCTCTGACTCAACCATGATATGCTAAGGAAACTACTCGTGGACATATCGTGGATATGTGGGAGGCTGGTCGCGCAGTTCCAGTAACTGCAATGTTATGCATGTTTAGAAACTAGAAATAAATGTGCATGAGGTGCGTTCAAATTATGAAACCTATTGTTTCCAACACTGGGTTCAGATAGGAACTTCTGTTTCTTTATTTCTTTTTTTTTTTAAATATACTTGTATACTTTTTGGGAATGTGTGACAGAGATGGCAGCACTGTACAGTACATAGAGTTCTAGTGGCAGCAGAGAGAGAGAGAGAGAGAGAGAGAGAGAGAGAGAGAGAGAGAGAGAGAGAGAGAGAGAGAGAGAGAGAGAGAGAGAGAGAGAGAGAGAGAGAGAGAGAGAGAGAGAGAGAGAGAGAGAGAGAGAGAGAGAGAGAGAGAGAGAGAGAGAGAGAGAGAGAGAGAGAGAGAGAGAGAGAGAGAGAGAGTTTACACTGTTTTGATACTTAAAATGGCGACGTTTTCATTGCAAGAACTGCGTGTAATCATTCGGTTTTCCCATGTGTAGTGTTTAACGCCCGCTCTTACTACATGCGGCACCGCAGGCGATGACACTGATGATACATGAGATGAAGATGGAGCACCGGTGGAATGAGCTGGCGGAGAAAACCGCCCCAGCACCGTGTTCTCCACCACAAATCTCACTTTGCGGTCACCTGGGATCGAACCCGGGCCGCCTTGGTGAGAGCCAAATGTTGTAATCACTGAGCCACGGCGCGGCAATTCGGTTTTCCCATTTTTGTGGTGTTACACCTATTTAAATACATCGCCAGTTGAGTGAAACATGTGGTGATGGCACCATGGATGTGTTTAATGTGCGTTCCTGGGTGCGACAGTTAAATGAATGCACAACACTTTTCGCATTTTCAGATCTTCATGCAGAATTTTTTTGCACAGATCCCATGGAAATGCCAATTTTGGAGGCAATGTCTGCAACGTTCAATTGCCGATCCTCCAAAACAACGTTCTCCACTCGCTGGATCATGTCGTCAGACCGGCTGGTGCGAAGCCGTGACTGTCTAGGTTTGTTGTCACATGATGTTCTTCCTTTATTGAGAACACACTAAGAACCCCAAAAAGTCCATGCGGGAGACCACAGCTAGAGACAAGGGCAAAGCAGGCAGCGGACGATGACGTGGAGACCAAGGAAGGAGTCACGACGTCGAACCAAGGTACGTGCAGCCGCGAGGTGGTGAGAAAGTACTGCTGCATAAGATTGCCTTGAACTTGCCGTTGTTTCAACAACCAATATAAAACATGCTAAAGGAATTACAATTATATTTAAAACAATATTTGGTTTACAGATTTTTTACAAGGCGTCATTTGCTGTGCTCATATTATTAACAATTAATTTCGAGTAAAAACACTTAGACACAATATTTTAATTTTTATACTGCAGAATAAAGCTAGTTAAGTCCAGCCTGGATGTATTCTGGAAAACGTAGTATAAATATTTGCTGCAAATATTACTTTCTACGGTGCAACCGGATTTGTTGTAAAATGCGTAATGGTGGATCACGATGGTCTAGTAGAAGCCCCGCGTTATGGCCATCATTTTGGAACTAGTTTTTGTTGCAAATGGGATAATGGAAGAAGCTGATGATTAGTTTCCCCTTTGGTGACGATGTGGTAGAAGTCTTGTAAATGCCTTGGAGCTCTGGAACTCGGAGCGCGGTCTCGGAGCAAAGGAATTTGGTACATAAATTCTTAGAGAACAAAGAACAATTCTTATCTTTTAAGTATTGTAGGATTTATTCCACGAAACAATTATACCTCGGCCGTTCTATCTCCGACTCTGACATTTCTCGAGAGGGGGAAGGAGGCTGTTGCCAGTTCTTTAGCGGGAATTTCAAGCAGAGGAACAATGCGTATTTTAAATATTTCATCTATTTGCATATTTCACGAACCAGTAGCCATATTATTATAATAGCGATAATAATAGGACTTACGAACACTAAACATTGGAATTCACGCACGAAAAATATACCAAAGAAAGTTCATCAGTGCAAGCCGCTATTAGGCCACGTGGCTCAAACAAATTTAAGCTGACAACACGGTGTTGGGTTCGGGAGCCACGCCTACCAGCGACAATGCTGATTGGCGCTAGCAGACAGTTTTAACTTCCTGACCACGACACCGGATGTAGAGATTCCCAGTACTACCAACAGATGCAGTTAGTGTGTGTGTGTGTGAAAGGTGTGAATGAAATATTCGAATAGAGTGGTGTTGTAATAAATATATTGCATTATGATGAAATTGTAAATTGTATTTCAGTGTTTTAAAGTTAATATAGTCCTATATTTTCATTCTAAAGATAATTTTGAGGATATGCTTTCAATTGCTCATTACTGTATGTTGGTACTATTAGGTTTCCCCTACCACCTTTTACAGTCGCAAAACGTCAGAGCCGGAGATACAACGGCCGGACAGTAGTAAATTCTGCTACAGTTTTAAATAATTTAGAAACTGCGTCCTTTCACAAATAATGGCTGTTGAGTCGATGAACTTTTTATCTCTTGCACACGTCAGTAGCACAGCACAAATGCTTTCACAACTAAACGTATCCTACACAATCACAGAGCGACACAAAAACACGTCTTACTCACAACACCGTCGTTTGCAAAGTTCTCTGATCATTTTGGGTTCTCTGCACTCTATGTTTCCATAACAACTGAATTACTTCTCTTTTATTAGTCCACATCACCGCATTACGTAACTGCGTTCTTGCAATTATCAATAACAACAATATCATGTAACATTTAGCTACCGTTGTATCATTCCATGGCCTACCCAACTTCACATTTCTATATTGTACAAATTAATGTTTACAAAACAATTCAAAATAAATTATAAAGTTAAAAAAATGAAATAACCGTTACAAATGTTTCTAGCCACTGAAATGACTGCACTTTAACCCACCCATAATATGACCCAAATACAAAAGGACAAATTACACGATATATTTTCTCAGCAACGAAGTAGCTCTAAAGTAATTTGTCGAGAAAAAACTAAAAGTAAAAGGTCTAAAATAAAATATAATTAAGCACTTTTGAATAAAGTGAAGCTGAAATAAATACCGCAGTTCCCTTTGTATGCTTCCGATGGTATCTGGCATACCCTTTGCGTAGGTCCTTCAACTTAATGACACATACAAACAATTCCTCATTTCTTCCTTTATAATGATCAATTATGCCATTATTCCAACGTTTCAATCTACAACAATAGAGAAACCCCTGCATGGAGACGGTACTTCAAATATTAAGACCTAGAAATGCTTTTAAAACTTATCTGTTTGAGGATACAAATAAAACCGGTGATTTCCACTTAGAAAATATGTTTTACTGAAGGATTTTGATGTATTCAACTGCATTAGTGTTTTGTTGTCGCTTTGTGCTAATGTGTACTTCTGTTTCCATAAGGCTTCAGAGTAAATTTAGATTTTAGAATTGTTATTATTAGAGCTACAAGCATAAAACAATAAAAAGGACGAACATCAAACAAAAGTTATGTTTCGTTATTCTAGTGACACATATATAATGATAATGATGATGATCATGATGATGACGATACATTCTGTGTAGCTCACTCACATGTACCTGAGGAAAGTATTTTCTTTGTTATATAGCAATTTCTGAGGTGCTTCCAGAAGGGAACGTTTCAAGGTGCATAGCATTCCTTCTTTCCTATTTTAGAAACATAGAACTGTGTATGTATTTACTTATGTTACAACAATGTGTACCACAAGAGAACAGCCGCCAAACTACGCCCCCGGCTTAGAGAACAGATTTTATAATGCGCAAGTATCCGCGCTGATTTCCCAGCAATGAAATAGACCAGAACCTCAAGGAATACACCTGAAACATGATATGGAAATACAATGAAGGCAAATTATCTCGTGATATGAAATTAATACTCCAGCACTCACCTAAGTATCAAGGATAAACCAGGAAATCCCCAGTCAAAGTTCGATGGACCTCGAAGCCACAACCTCCCGAGACGCAAGACTTACCATCTCACTCGATCTTCACTCTCAGTGCTGCATTCGAAGTGACAGACTAAATATTTCTTCATATTGCAATGATTTGACCGCAAATTTAGTTGACTTTTCTACAGACTCTTATCTCCGCTCTTTACAAGTCCTTGATTGCCATTGACAAGAAAGTCTTTAGCTTGCTGTCGTAGCCAGTAGTAACCTCTCGATTACGGTATCACAAGTTTCGAAGTGTAAGGACCTCTTAGAGGCCCAAACATCGAGACTGTAGGATGGATATTCCAGCAGCTCCCGGGCCGCGCTGTGGCTCAGTGGTTAGACTACTTGGCACTCACCAAGGCGGCCCGAGTTCGATCCCAGGCGACCGCAAAGTGAGATTTGTCGTGGACAACACGGTGCTAGGGCGGGTTTCCTCCGGGACCATCTCATTCCACCGGTGCTCCATCTTCATCTCATATATCATCAGTGTCACCGCCTGCAGTGCCGTATGTAGTAAAAGCGGGCGTTAAACACACTACAAACCAGCAGCTCCCAATGAAGTATTCGCGACAGTTCGTGCGTTAATCTTCCTGAATTAGGGCGGAGGGGAATCACTTCCTTTGTCAGGAGTCCAGGTCGCTTAAGGCGAATGGCCTGTCGCAGTTCTTGGAGAGTTGTGCAGCATGTCGTGGCATTCACAGTCACAGTGAGGCTGGAATTTGTAAATTTGCATGTTCCGGAACACTTACGGGCAGATAAAACCGCCTTCAAGTCTTCTGTTTTTGATGAGATAGGATTTTCCGATTCCTTGAAATATCTTTTTGAGTCTGGATCAAAGTGGTGTATCCAAATCATTCCGATCTCGGATACTTTGCCTTCTTTTGTTAAAATTATGGATGTAATTGTAACTTTTCAGAAGAAACATTGTTGATCATACACATGAAGTATTTCGCGATGCATTTCTTCTGTGGACAGTCCTTTAGCCCACAAAGAACACCAATGTAACTGGCTACAATAATACAGCTCACCAGGTATCTTACACTGGCTGCAATTGACTGACGACCGATCGAGATGGCTCAGGGGAGTTAGTCTGAGTCCCGCACTCGGGAAGCCCGGGTTCGATTCCCGTGGCCGACCTACCTGACCCATGGGTATTTTCGGGTTTTTTCTCGGGTCGCTAGTATCCTTAGTGATTCGCTGAGCACCCTTCAGAGCCTTCGTGAGCTGTACAACCGCCATTCCCTTGTTCAGCGTATCCAGGACGCCATCCACGTTCTGCAAGCCTCTGACGCTAGCGTGGTGTGTACATGGGTTCCTGGTCACGTTGGCTTGCGCGGATTCGGCAGCTAAGGAGGTAACGATAAAGTCCAGTTGTACGATCGCATATGTTACAGCGGAAGGCTTTGGGCTTGTTGTCCGTAGGGCTCTCGTGCTGACACGATGAGTGATCTGCTTTGCGTGGCAACAGGCTTCGCACGGTGAAGGAGCTTCCGATCAACTGGGCGACTTCCTGTCGGCTCTCACGGCGGGAAGGAGTCAACTTGGCTCGGTTGCGCATTGGATATTGTCATTTTAGCCATATCTTTTTATTAAATAGGGTCCCGGCTCCCGTTTGCTCGCTGTGCGGCGCTGACCTGACGGCCCGTCACTTGGCTTTAGATTCTTTTATCTTGGCACGTCTCCGCAGGTCTCTACAGCTGCCGGCCAGCTTGGCGGAGATCCTCGCGGATGACGAGACTGCGGTGGGCAAATTCTAGCATTTGTTTGAGCTGTAGGTTTAACAAATTAATGCCCGATTTCACCAACAGATGTTAAGGCTTAACACGAGTTTAGTAATAGTTAAAATAAAGGTTCCATTTTACCAACAAGTGTTAGCGTAACACTCGGGTTAAAATTCTTGTTAAACCAACAAGCCAAATTTCTGGCGTTAAGTCCTTAACAATTGTTAATAATCAAGATGGCGCACGTGAACTCAGCTGTTGATGTCGATTTGCTATACTTAAGACCGTCTAAATGACATCCGTAATAGAGTACGGCCTATGAGCAGAAATTATTTTGAGGAGCCATCAGAAGAACATTGATTACGGAGGTATAGACTGTCGAAACATGTTGCTATGAAGGTTACTGCGGAAGTACAAGAGAGATTAGAACATGCATCGTAAGGAATATGACGATCTCGCCTTTGCTTCAAGTATTAAGAACTTTGAAATTTTATAATTCAGTGAATTATGTGAATAGTACACTGTCCACCTCCCGTCTTGAATGGTTCAAGTCACTTGTCCTTCGCTCCTCGTTTTAAATTTACGTAATACTGAGCTAGAACATGCATCGAAAGGAATATGCCAATCTCGCCTTTGCTTCAAGTATTAATAGTTTTGTATAATTCAGTGAACTATGTAGATAATATACTGTCCAGCTCCTGTGTTGAGACGTTCAAGTCACTTGTCCTCCGCTCCTCGTTTCAAATTTACTCAATAATGACGTTACAAATGCATCGAAAGGAATATGCCGATCTGGTCTTTGCTTCAAGTATTAATAACTTTGCAATTTTATAATTCAATGAATTTGATGGATAATACACTGTTCACCTCCCGTCTTGAAACGTTCAAGTCACTTGTCTTCTTCGTTTTAAATTTACGTAATACTGAGTTAGAACATGTATCGAAAGGAATATGCCAATCTCGGCTTTGCTTCAAGTATTAATACAATTCTATAATTCAGTGAACTATGTGGATAATACACTGTTCACTTCCCATGTTGAAACGTTCAAGTCACTTGTCCTTCGCTCCTCGTTTTAAATTTACGTAATACTGAGTTAGATCATATATCGAAAGGAATATTTCAATCTCGACTTTGCTTCAAGTATTAATAACTTTGCAATTTTATAATTCATTAAATTATGTGGATAATACACTGTCCACCTCCCTTTTGAAACGTTCAAGTCACTTGTCCTTCGCTCCTCGTTTTAAATTTAGGTAATACTGAGTTAGATCATATATCGAAAGGAATATGCCAATCTCGCCTTTGCTTCAAGTATTAATAAGTTTGCTATTTTATAATTCACTGGTTTATGTGGATAATACAATATCCACCTTGAAACCTTCAAGTCACTCGTCACTTGTTCTTCTATCCTCGTTTTAAATTTACGTAGTTCTGAGTTAGAACATGCAAAGAAAGGAATATGCTGATCTCGCCTTTGATTCAAGTATAAATAACTTTACGATTTTAAAATTCACTGAATTATGTGGATAATACACTGTCCACCTCCGATCTTGTAACGTTCAAATCACTTCTCCTTCTTCGCTCCTCGTTTTAAATTTACGTAATACTGAGTTAGAACATGTATCGAAAGGTATATGCCAATCTCACTTTTTCTTCAAGTATTAATACAATTTTAAAATTTAGTGAATTGTGTGGATAATACACTGTCCACCTCCCTTTTGAAACGTTCAAGTCACTTGTCCTTCTTCGCTCCTCATTTTATATTTACGCAATACTGACGAAGTTGTTTGGTGCTTGTAGTAGTGACACATGCATTTGAATTAAATTCGTCTCCAATATTTTCCCACGTGACATCTTTCTTTTTTACATTCACTGCATCCGTCTTCTCATTTTCAACGATACCGTTACACTTAATCACCAATTCAATTAACAATGTTTTTCTCCATCGATGAGGAATTTCTCACGGCTTTTGTTTACGACTTTATTCACCAGCAATTTTGTCAGCTGTGTGCAGACGAAAATGAAAACAAAAGCGTATCGCCGTACGTTAAGAAAATAACATGACTCATCCATAGCCTTCTATAGCTGTAATATTTACAAGTTTCTTGGTGTTAACACTTGTTTGTTAACAATTGTTACGTTACATTTGTTAACGTCGATTTTAACATGTGTTGGTGAAATCGGACATAACTGTAGAATGTCGTGTAATTTAGAAATAGACTTTCTGAAGTAACAATCTTTCTTTTCCTTTAAAAGAAATCACATCCAGAGTGATGCATTAGAGACGCGGCGGGGGTGATCCTACTTCCGCGTGGTATTGAGCGAGTTTCACACCCACATGTCCCAGGCATCGTGCAACACCGTAATCCCCCAGGAGAAGGGCTGCAGTTTACCTAAATAATTGCATGAACTCTGTGAATAAGGCCTTAACCGCAGATAGCACTCTAAGCGCATTTGTCGTCATTATGTTCCACACGACAGTTTAATTTACCTTACACTGCATTCCCGTCAACCAGTGAATTATTCCATCTCGGTTCATCTCCCTTTAAGCTAGTCATGTTCAGCACAAGTAGCCTGTGATCCTCTTGCTGTATTAGTGAGCGAATATCAATGCTTATTGTTGTCTTCTAGATCACCACGAGCTTATTGTTTCTGTGAAGTAAAAATAGATGAAAGCTATGCTATTGTAGTCACTTTGGGAGGGCATTTTTAAATTTGAAGCATTGAGCAATTAAATACTCCAAATTAAAGATCGGTGTACAAATAACAAGTTAAAATTCCTTTTGATATCAAAGTATAAACTTGGAAGAAGCGTAGGGACAGTGAAGCACAAATTAGTACAAAAGTGAATCGAGAAGATATTGACACATTGCTTCACTCACACTGTTTATTCACAGGACATGTTTCAAGAGCTCTTGCTCCTATCATCAGCTGATACTCGATTAGTGTAAGTTGTAGTGGTTTCTTCTTTCTCCGTATTGTCAATAGATGGCGTGATGTACTTCTCAAAGATGTCCGGTGGTGGAGTTTCAAAATTCATGACTCTATGACGATTTTTTTTGATGAAGATTTTTTTCCCATACGGAAAGGTCAATGGGGTGATTAACGTATTTTATTAGAGATGTTTCCAAATTGATGTCATGTCTAGTATTCAAAAAATGAAAAGCCACTGCTGAACTTTTCTGTTTCACCATTTTTAATGTTTCTTATATGCTCTTTAGTTCTGATGTTCCTTCCTTTCAGGGCCGTGTAATTTCTTACCAGAGTCTTCAATATGTGTCTCTCTCTGAGTCACTTTCCACGTAGTTGGAAAGAGGCTCGGGTGATATGCATCTTGAAACCAGGGAAAGACCCCGTTAATCCTGCCAACTACCGCTCCATTAGCCTCCTTTCTGTTCTCTCGAAGGTTTTCGAGAGACTTTTCTTAGCCCGCTTGTCCCCCCTTCTGGGTGACATACAAGCCATCCCTCCTCACCAGCTTGGCTTTCGTCCTGGGTATTCTACGTCACAGCAGTTGCTGCGCGTGGTGGAGGCTGCAGCCCTGGGTTTCCAGGACAAGGCATTCACCTCGGCGGTTTCTCTGGACGTGGAAAAGGCTTTCTCTACGACCTGGCACGCGGGTCTTCTGTACAAATTCATCCAACTGGAGCTACCCACTCAAGTCATACACCTTCTTCACTCTTTCCTAAAATATAGATTCTTCACTGTCACAGTGGCGGGAAAAACGTCTACACGAAGGTCTATCCGCAGCGGAGTCCCCGAAGGTTCTGTGTTATCCCCGACGCTGTACAGCGTCTACGTGGCTGACCTTCCCACTTAACAGCACGTCAACATAGCACAATATGCTGACGACGTGCTGCTATTCTCAACAAATAGACACCCACGCAGAACCTTCAACCCCATCCAACGTTACCTAATCCTCCTCCAGGATTGGTGCACGCGTTGGCGATTGTCCATTAATACGGAGAAAAGCCAAGCGATATTGTTCACCAAGCGCCGCTTTCCCGCCAATTTCCCCACATTTACCTACTTCGGGCAAGAGATCAGGTCGGAGAATTCAATCAAGTACTTGGGAGTCAAGCTGGACAAGGGCCTAACTTTTCGGGAGCACATCCAGGAGCAAGCTCATTGGTCGTGTGGTGCCGTGGCATCACTATACCCTGTGCTTCGGTCTGCGATGTGTGTTTCCCTAAAGTTGCGCCTCTTTATGGCTCTGGTCCTCCCTATCAACCTGTATGCGTGCGAAGTCTGGGGTATGGCCGCAGGCTCACATCTAGTTCTGCTCCAACGTGCACAGAATAAATGTCTTCGGATTATTTATTCTGTTTGCACAAGATTCCCCGTGAGATTACTTCACAAGGCTTCATCCCTCCGATATGTGGAGGATGAAATTAGGCGCCGGCGACAAAATTCTTCAAGGGTTTGCCCCAACATCAGAGCGCCCTCGTCAGATCCCTTGGGGATTATGTACCTCGTGAGCGTCGCTTAAAGGGATACCGATTACTCCGCATGTCTTGCGGTCACTACCGGTAACCACATGATCTCCATTCCAGCCTAAACTAAATTTCAGCTAATCCAAAATTTTTATTCTGGAATATTCAAAATTACTTGCATACCTTCTTCCTAGTTTATTAACTAACCCACCAGCGGTGCACGCTGTCCGTAGCACCCGGTTCATCATTCCCTGAGGAGCAACAAGCTGCCTCCCTACACTAACCCCACTTAAAATACACCCGTCATTCTGCAACATCCACATCCCGCCACTACGTGGTTAAGCTCTTCCCAGAGCAGGTACACGATTTGACCACCCTTCGGGCTGTTCCAAACAGCCCGCCAGCATGGAGTTGAGTTGAGTTGAGTTCTGATGTTAATATTTCTTTTTGTTTTTCCTATATAAATTTTAGGGAAAGTTTCACATTTGATCTCATAGATTCCTGGTTTTTCTTTGGTAGTGATTGAATTTTTGGGAGGGCCTTTTAACAAATTTCTGATATTAAACCTATTTTGAGGTGCAAGAGTTATGTTGTGTTTTGAGAAGTTTTTTTTTTTTTTTGGAATTTGTTATAGGCTGATGGTTGGAGGGTCAATTTTTTAAAATTTTTTTTCTCTATTTCTCCTGTAGGTTCTAGGGTGGTAGTTTATTTTATTTTCTTAGCTTTGTTGAGTCTGTTAACTGTTTTGTCTACTAAATTTGGGTTGAAACCGTTGGATATAGCTACTTTTTTATGTGTAGGTATTCTTCTTGATAATCTTCTCTGTTTAGTGGAAAGTTGATCATCCGAAAGATTAAACTGTTGAAAATGGCATGTTGGTGTTGTTTTGGGTTGAAACTTTTGTTCTTGGTGATAGGAGCCAGAGCTCCTGAAACATGTCCTGTGAATAAACAGTGTGAGTGAAGCAATGTGTAAATATCTTCTTGATTCACTTTTATACTCCCTTTGATATATTTATGTTGAATATCTTCATTCCCTAAAATGCCCCAAAGTTAATTACATACAAAGCTTGTTTGTAATACACAGTAAAACCTCATTTAGATGCCAGAAACCTGGAAAAGCAGAAAATAAATTTCGGAACGAAAGTTGACATTTCCTTTTGAAAATAATACTCTAATCTGCTTTCTCGCTTGGTAAACGATATTACTACAATCACGGCTTGTGATTAATTGCTCAGATCAGTAATATCCAGACATCAGATCGCACACACCATAGCAATCAATGTACGCGCACAGTTAGTATAGCCCGCCTCGGTAGTGCAGTGGTAGCATGTGTGCCTCACGTTCAAGAGGCTCCGGGTTCGAATCTCGGTCAGGGAGGGTTACCTGGGTAAGGTTTTTTGCGGGGTTTTCCCTTATCCTGAAAGATGAATGGCGGGTAAATCTAAGCTCCATGGACCCCGGGCTCATTTGAGCATCATTTCACTCATTTCATTCACCGTACGATGACTTAAGGGGGGACGTATGAAAATATTCAGGGTCTTACATAAATAGCCATAACATCCAAAGTTTTCAACTTAGAGAAGTGAAACTTTGTATACTCATATAAGATAATACAGTTAATATGCACATTTTTTCATAATTTTCCATTTTCATAACTAATGCTACATATTTTAACTATATGCAGAGATATTTACAAACTTTAGCTCATTTTTTTTTTCAAAATTCACATATGCTATCTTTCTAAAATTTGGTATGTTATTTTAAAGCACACTAAAAATGAATTTGTTGGATTTATATTTCTTATTGAAGCTGTATAGACTTTAAAAAAATGTTAATCATATGCATCCTTAAAAATTAAAATAATTTCATATATTTTGAATCATCACATTCCATCTGGAGCGTAATCTTAAATTCTAGAAGCAACAATATATTTATTGTGGTATAAGAAAGCTGTGTGCTAAATTGCATCACTGTAGATTAAGTAGTTTTAGAGAAAAATGGGTTGAAGTTGTAGAAAATGTAAGTTACCGGGAAAGGCAATTAAAAATACAATAAGTATTATTCAGTTTGCCTTTTAATTTTAAGTGAGAACTTCCCGTATCCATAGTCTGTATCCTCATTCTGGTCATCTTCAGTCTTTCTTTTTAAATTCCTGTTCTGTCTTGCTTCTTTCTGCATTAATTTCATAGCTCTTTCTGCACAAGCGATGCGAATGTTGTCGATACTCTGCAAAACTGGTTCCATAAACACACCAGGTTGATACCCTAACTGCTGCATAACTTTCTTTCTGCCAATATTCCCATCATTAAACACTATTGCAGCATCAAATGTAGCAATTTTCACCACTATGGAAGACACAAATGATGTTTAGGGACACCTTTCCCATATCAAACTGTTGAGGCTTTCATTTGGGTTCTTTGTCTCTCCATAGAGACATTTTTTAGCAAGTCTGGGTGTGCTAAGAATTGGTAGGTGGGCTTTATAGATTCCAAGACAGCTGATGGAAGACTATGTGTTGCTAATATGCTACTATGCAACACTACTGCATCTAATTTTTAAAGGTACATACAGACCATGTACAGTCACAATAGTTTGGTGTTTGATAGACTACACTATATACTATTTTACAAAACAATAAAAAAATTAGATTTTTTGAACATTTTCTCGTACGTCCCCCCTTAACGGTTGGAGGACGTAAATTACACACAAAAAACAGTTAGTATACACGGAAAAGCAAGACATCAACAAACGTCCGTATCAACAAGTTGGAGCGGTTCCCCTCCTTGTGGGTTGGATTTATTTTACACGATGCGGTAACATATCTGAAGTTGGATTCGCCCCTTTGTGAGGTCTACGTCCCACACGCGCAAAAGTTCCGCGCTCCCTCGGTGTGGCGACGCATGTAGAAGCCAAACTTTACCTTGATGTAGAAGCGATGAACCTTTCGTCTAAAAGCCGTGAAGATGATGTTATCGAAGATTTTTATAAATCCTGTCTCCGGCAGCTGCGGCGAGCGATGAGATGTGAAACTTCTCAGGCGTGGTATCGATACAAAAGGGATTTCACTTTAGGGTAACTATGGAATAAAATAATTAATACCATTTCAGTTTACTTGTAATTATATTTCTCGACATCATTTTCTTCTTTACATATATTAATTTATCCTTTTATTCATAAATGATGCAACGGTTTTCTTTTACTTAAATTATTTATCTCAGCGTTGCGTATTCGATGTATATTTTAAACGTTTACTAAACGTTCATAAATGAAGAACTCCAATAATTTCTCGTAGTTTCAAGAAATCTTTTACCGAAAACGCCTCTACCCTCTTCGAGAGTTCAAACCAGAATAAAAAATTGAAGAATAAAATCATTGGTTCCTTTTTCTGTGTTAGTTGCTAAGTTACCGTAATACTTAATTCTGATTGGTCATACGTAACAATTTGGGATTTCAATAAACCTAAGCATTTGTTGCATCTTCTATATGGCCTGCTTGGTTATTAACTTAAGTTGAATTACAGATGACCATGTATACCTAATATGTCATGTATACAATATCAGCTTCAAAGTATTGTGACTTTGTGGGTTCGTGAAATTAAAAGTCGAATTGCACAAACTCAAAATATTTTTATATCCACTGAATTACAGTTGGAACACTTGCCGATTACATAGAATTACGTAGCGCACACAATTACAATTCACCAGTTCGTCCGCCACAGTTCCACTTTGCACTCGCAGTTACGTACACTCCTCCGATGCACATACGCAGTCTTCCAGTCCGTTCCCTCACTGGGCGCTCCTCAGGGCTGCTCGACAAAACCTGAGCTGACTCACCAACTACAGGCCTTATATAAGAAAGATCGTAGTTTCTGGGAAGTCCGCGGCGAGCACAATTATTCCGAGGTTTCCAGACGTCTGATAAGAGGAAAAGAGACGGTACAGGGCTCGCGCCGCTTTTCTAATTGTCCCTTCAGTTAGTGACACGAGATAAATGGGTAGGCGTGCGCTCAATGCTTCCAGTCTGGCCCACTGCCGGCCTGTTCTATTGGGGGATCCGATGATCTGGTGACAGTATACAGATGCGATGTGTGTGTACACTCCAGTACGGATACAAAATATAACTTTCAGTACTTTTTTTCGAGTGGAGGAAAAATGCAAGTTACACACTAATCCTGGGATTGGAGTCTGAGACTCCTCTGGGAGATTGAACCTCTAGGCCTACCCACTAAAAAACCTCCACCGGTGAGTATTCTGGGGTGATGCTGTGGCAGTACCGCTGTAAGCACCTGCAGATTCAAGGAAGGGGTGTATTGGCCAGGCCGAAGCCTGGTGCAAGGTGAGGAAGGCGGCAGGACGTAAGTATGACCGAAGCCCTGCTTACGCCCTTGCAAAGTAATGAGGGATATATCTGAATTATTGAGTGAGGTGGTTGGGGGTAGTTGTGCGTGATGTGTTAAGGTATTCAAGAGTCAGAACGTTTGAGAATTCTAGGTTAGGTTATTGTGGATTACTGTCTATAGTTTGGCCTCTTCACCTGGCATTGATGGCATCTGACGCTGGAAACAGATGGCCATCTGTAAGGCGCCTCTGCAGTGTGCTGTCCGTCGGGCATCATTTGGAGGGCTTCCACTTCCTCCTTGCTGTATCTCCGGATGGTCGGTGTCTGTTACTTGGTGATGCTATTCAGAGTCGTTAGGCTATAACATGCCATCCTTCTCATTACATTCAATGCGGAAATTGCAGTGAACAATGAGACACATTCGCAAATTGTCGAATGAGAATTTTCTACACCTCTCCTTGAAACAATATAAGAAAATTGGGAGAACGTTCGTTCGTCACGTGACGTTAGCAGTGTCTATGAAAAGTACAAATCATTTTCATCAGTTTGTCCGGGACTTAGTTTATTTCTTAAATTACGCAGCTCTGAAAATCCAATATTTTTGTATTTTTGTGTCGTGTAGTTTGACGGAGAAGTCGTGCTTCCCCTGTATAACTTCTTGCAGTTCTGCAAGCTCAGCACTGAGAACCTCTAGTGTTGGAGGTTGCTTTGCAGATGAAGCCAGGAGCTCTCTTAAGAGTTCCTCCAGGGTTGTCAGTTTGGTCGCTACAACCAGGATCTCCAAACGGAAATCCTGAACGGGCTCGCCTAGACGCCGACTTTCGTCCTTGAGGTGCTCCAGGGTGATGTTAGCGGGTGACGGCTGTTGAGGTAGTTGCTGCTGAGTAGAGCTTGGCTGCTGCCAAGGTGATGACGGCGCTGGCGGTGCTGGTGCTGGCGATATGGACGCCTCCCTTGCTGTGGCTCTGTTTTTCGGATGGCGGGGTCCCACTCTGGGATAGAGAAGGCATCGCGCCTGGCCGTGTAACAGTCTGACCCATTTCAGGTGGCGCAGTACCAGCGAAGATGGCGAAGGTCATGCATTCTGCAGTGTGAAGTGAGGCACTGTGACCCATAGTAATGGCATCTATGTGGTGCTGCGCAGCTCTGGACGCTGTGGCTATATTGCAGCAACGCCAACATGGAACTTGTGGTTCCTGATTTCTTGCCTCGATTCTGAGACACCGCCTTAACAAGGGAAGGCTCATCCTTACATCAGCTCCACTTATTTGCTTTTATGACGGTTTCGTGATGTTTTCATTACAGCTCCGGAGAAAGAAAGAAATCAGAAAGGTGAACACGCTCACCTTTACGCTCAGGTTTACGCGCTCCAGGTATAAAAATTCTGTTAAACTAATGCAAAATTGTTATACAGTGAACTGCTTAAAAGGAGGTTAAAGGAGGAAACTTATACTCCGAATCTACACAAGTATGTATTATTTTATCTTGACAGGAATCCTGCGCGGTAGGGATGAGTAACAACTGTGATGACGCCACAATGCGTCACACGCGTAAGATTACAAGAGGGGAGTACGCTGCACAGGTTGACTAAAAACTAAAAACTTCGCTTACCTTTTACAAGTCAAGGCTCACACTCGAAGATCTGCAGCTCTTCTAAATTAAGGCAGAAACACCGCTGATACCAATTGGCGATCCGTCGTCTTCATCCTCTGCCTGTTGGTGGTGTTCTGGCCCATCTTACTCTTCATACTGATGTTCAGCCTCACCATTTTCTTCCTGTTCACTGTCACTATCACCACTGTCACCATTTAAGTGAATAACTAACTTCTCTCCTGCATCTAGAAGTCCCTCGGTTCTCGCATATTCCACTTCGACTTTCCTTACATGTTTGCATGCTTTTGGCCATTCCTCTACCATTATTGATTTCACTTTTTCATCTGTAAGTTTAATTATATCATGTATTTTAAAAGAAACATTATGTTTGGAAATCCAGTTTTTTAGTGTGGCCCATATTAGTTCTATGGGGTTCAATTCCGGATGGTAGGGAGCTGTGGCGGCTGGTGGGTTAAATTATTGGGGGTGCACAAATGAAAAATAAAATACAGAGTAGTAATGACTCACCTATTTATAAAAATTCTCTGCTGTACTCTCCTTAGACCTGGCGAATCTATCGATAACTTTTGCGTTGAAGTCGCTGATCTTCATAACAAAATCTCTCTCAATTGAAAGAATTGCTAATGCTGTCAATCGGTCCTGTGACATTGTGTTCCTAAGGAAAGTTTTTATTTTTTTTAAAGTTGAGAAACAGCATTTTGCTTCAGCGGTAGACATTGGCATAGTTAACAGTACTCGGAGGAGTTTGACATATTCGCTGAATGTAGTACATAAATTGTTTTTCTTATTGAAGTCCATCAAGCACAAAGTGCCGGACATTCCATGAAATTCCTCTCGACTGTAAATTACAGTCAGTTCTCTACGAATTTTTGTTCCAATGATAAAAGGATAGAACCTTATTGTTTCTCTAAGGGAATCCTCTGGAAATGTCTTAGAAATTTTCTTGATGAAACAAAGTTGAGGCTACCAGATGCCCCGTGAAGCTAAATTTGTCCTTTACTTCTCTAAGAATGTCACATACTTCAAGAGCTTCTCTTCTTTTCACATAATGATCTATTCTTCTCCTCTTAATTGCAGTTTTTACGTGTTCCTCGATATCCACGCTATTTCTTACCTTTCGCACTTCGCTTTTAAATGCGTTTAGCTGGGCGATAGCAAACGTTGCATTGCAGTCTCGTTTCTGCAGCTGATTGTACAAAATGTCCACATGTGGCATGATCTTGTAGAAGAAAGACAGCCAGAATACAAAATTATAATCTTTCAAAGTGGCCATAAACCCAGAAGCCTGAACAGGTGTGGCGTTGTTGTTTAACAGAGCTCTCTTCTGAATAACCTCCATGCATTTAATTAAATTCTCCCTGTGTTCGAAAAGCAGAGCACACAGAAGCTAAGCCTGAAGGTCACGCTATATCTGTTGCTAAGAGTAGGAGGAGCTAGGTTTATAAACCTCCATTTTCGCAATGTATATGAAGCCCCTCCCGTCTGTTCACCTTCCCGCAACCCCCTCAGAGAGCCAACATTTGGGCGAAATCTTAGGTTAACTCTTCGCTGCAAACCTGCGACTCCTACAGCTAATCACTGTTTATTTCGACTTCTGCGGTCATGGGCAGTTACAGACGACAAGCGTAATTGAAAAATGTTTGTATATAAAACAATGCAAGCAAGTACAGCTTTAATGTGCAAAATGCACCTTTTGTATATTTAGAATCAGTGGGTGTAGCGCAAACCTGCAAGGTTATGGTAGGGAGGTAGTCTTAGGACAGTATGATTGTGCCCCTTAAGTATTTTATCTATTTTATAAGAAGGTGCTGGTTTTATGGATATAATAAGCTGATACATTTCAGGGCTTTTTTATGTTCGAAAAATTAGTGTTTTTCAACTCATCTTCAGTCATGTGTCCCTGTAGCCAGGATATCATTTGATCTCTTCTAGAACGAGACTTTGGATGTTTTTCAATTTGCACGTTGTGATATGGGGCGTTATCCATAACTAGCACAGATCTATGAGCCAGGTTAGCAATAAGCTTTTCTTGAATCCATTTTTGGTAATTGTCGTGGTAATCTCCACGCCTTTGTTGGGCCTTAAATCGTACATAGGCATTTGGAACAAAACCCAGTTCTCCTCCAGCTTGCACCATTACCAACTGCTGGCCTTTCGACATTGGTGCAAAGAGTCCTTGTAGCGAGTTATCACTCCACGCATATGGCGTTGTATGTGCTGAATTGATGTAAGTCTCATCCATATAAACTGTATTGCGACCTTCATTGCGGTATCTTTGAATATCTCGCAGATATTTAAGTCTTTTTGCCCGTATGTTATGATGCTCCATTAAAATTAGTCTGTTGTGTTTGGTTTTATTCCATCTAAATCCTAGCTTCAAAACAACTTTTTTTAATTTTGAGACACTGCCTTGGAAGTCAATGGAATTTTGAAGCTTCATAAGTACTTTATTCAGAGTAGGTCGTTCTTTTTCTATGATGTTATTGGCAGTTCGTCTAACGACTTCTTCATTAAAGCCATCCAAATTAGATTTTGTGCATGTTCTAGATATTTGTTTACCTGGGGTAGAAAATGACGTCGTTGCACCAGAATCAATGGTTTTCGTTTCCCTAATAATTCTTCTTACACTGCTTACAGACACACCTGTTGCCTCTGATACCATTTTCGAGGTTTTCAGAGCGGACCCAGACCCTTGTTCCTTTTTCATTGCTTATTACTTCTCGTGTTTGAGAATATAGTACCTTATTTACTAATTTGCTGCTAGGAAGCGCCATTTCTAAATGCTCTCTTGGAACCAGGAAACTCGCACTTTTTGAAACAAGGTGTAGTATCACTCAGTAGCTCTGCACGTGTTCACTTGCTGGCAACCGATACGGAGCTGACCTGCCCTCCCCTTCAGTTGCAACCGTTCTGAAGTGGACTCGTCCAGGTACCTCTGCGCATCGCTCTGCACTTTTCAGGATAAAAAAATACATCTGTATTTACGTCATTTAAGTGGGAAATGACACCAAACTAAATTGTGCCACCTAAGTTATGAGGAATATATTTATAAAGTGTATTATTGCTCAAAAATTAAACACTATTGTGTACAACTGCAAGTTTAAGACATACATTTTCAATTTAATATATAAGGAAAGATGATTAAAATGCTGTTAGAAATTCATATGAAACTTAGCGGAATCTATAAGAAATCTTGTCCCTCGCTCAAACACATATGCTCATACATGTAACCAGCAGTTTAGAGTAAAAAATCTTGGAGTGTAATTTGTAGGCAATTCCAGGTGCGTAGCGAACATGTAGAAATCACGCGGCTTCCCCTGGCGGCAGTCGACTGCAGGCAGTACAAGCTACATCGATGCCCGCCCATCCGAGTATAACCGAGAGGCTGTGGTCCACTCAGTCTTCACTCCGTTACCTGTGTTGTGTAGTAACAAGACCAGCACTAGCTTTGGACGAAGCCTTCATTAAAGATATTTACATAAAATTTGTCATAATGAGACCGTTATTCATTTCAAAGACTTAAGTTTGTCGAAGCTAACGTAAGTATAAGAGCTTACTGAGTAATTATCATGAGGAATGTACTTCCAATTTTACATTTGAAGTTATGTTACTCAAAGCAGCACATGACGGCATTCTGTTAGGTGTATTAAAACAAATCCTCATATTTAAAGAAGGCATATGATACGAGAGCTGTTCAATAAACAATGATCACAATTATTTTTTGACAACCTATCTTTACTCATCCTCATAATTTTGATGGTCCTTCTCAAAATAGTCTCCTCTGAATGTGATGCACTTGTTCCACTGCACTTCTGCCAGTCTTCAAAGACATGCTGGAAACCATTTTTGAGAGATCCTTCAAAATCGCCTCCGCAGCTTTCACCACTGCTTCTGATGATGGATAATGCCTCCCACGAAGGCGTTTCTTCAAGTTAGGGAATAGAAAAAAGTCACATGGGGCTAAATCCGGACTATACGTAGGGTGAGGAATGCACTTCACGTTGATTTTTGCAAGATATTCAGCAACAACATTGGCAATATGCGGCCGCGCATTATCGTGGTGAAGCATCCAGCCTTCTTCACGGAAATGTGACACCCAATAAAATGTTTAGTATTTCAGAACGTCATTTTAAGGTAATTCGTCGATGCTCTCTCAATGGCAGCAGCAGTGTTGATGTTTTGTTCCGTAAGAGCAGTAACTGGAGCACCGGGTCTACCTTCCTCTGAAATTGATTGTCTCACCTCTTTAAACATCTTAAACCACCTTCGAGCTGTGCTGTAGGGAAGACCAGACTCTCCATAGGCCTCCTGTAACATTGTGTATGCCTCAACTGAAGATTTGTTGAGACGAAAGGAGAAATTCAAAGCAGCATATTGTTCCTCGCATGTTACCTCAACTGCAGCGGTAAGCGATACTGAACATGAATGAGCTTGCCTGGTTCTCACAGGCGGGAACCAGGAGTGCCAACAGTGAAACTACTACGGTGTGTTTGTTTCACATGAAGCTAACGGAATGTAATAAGATTGAATTTTAGTGCACAAAATTATGACCGTAAAAGGTTATGATCATTCTTTATTGAACAGCTCTCGTAGCTGTATGTCCTTCCGTGGTGCTGACAGCGTATACACTACCCAACAGTTTTGCTGCGTGACCAGCCAGCAGACAGAAGCTTTTCATAGGATTTTGTTGGTTGGATTCTACACATTATATACAAAGAAGTTTATAAGCTACTTGGTTTAGTCCTCTGAGAGTATGTTAGGGTGCAAAACGTGTTATACCTTAGTGGGTATGTTTATATTTAAGCCTAAATTTCCGTTGGTTATAAAGCAGTTATGAAACCAATCAGTTGTTGTTTAGATCATATAAAGAGGTCAAATTTTGCTGCTGCTAGATTAGCTCCGCTTTAGATGCCTGGGGAGTACCCAAAAAAGCCGAAATTGGCATCTCATGAGATCATAATGATCTCCAAGAGACCTAACCAGAAGGCAATCTAGAGTCAAATTAACCCGTAACCGGTATTGTCATCCGAACGACGGAACTGCCTATAGAACCGGCCTGCAGTAGGGCCAGACGGGAAGCATTTGACTCCGCCTACCCATTTGTCTTGTAGCGGTAACGAGGGGGATGGTTGGAAAACCATCGTTAGCCACCTCTTTCCCCCTCCTTGACGTCTAGAACCTGTACGATGATTCACCGAATCGCAATCCTTCGAGAAACAGCGATACTCCTATAAAAGGGACTCTAGTTGGCGAGCAGCCGTGAGGAGCGCCCAGTGAGGGGACGGACTGCGTACGTGCATCGGAGGAGTGTACGTAATTGCGAGTGAAAGTGGAACTGTAACGGCACCCCAAATCGGCAGAACACTTAGTTCACGAGGCGGTCTGTGATTGTCTTTGCCTCTTGGTTCGGGATGGCATATACCTCCGGCCACTTAGTGAAGTAATCCACGACCACCACCAGGTACTTGTTGCCTCGATCGGATATTGGGAACGGTCCAGCAATGTCAACGGCGATCCGTTCGAATGGCACTCCGACTTTGTGCTGCTGCGTGCGACCCCGCTTCCTAGTCTGCGGGCCGCGACTCACCGCGCACACGTGACACTAACGGCACCATCTCTCAGCGTCTGCTCGGAGCCTCAGCCAGTAGTAGCGCTGCCGTAGTTTGTCAATCGTTCGGTTCGCTCCCAGGTGTCCTCCTGAAGTACCAGCGTGCACTTCCTCTAAGACTTGCGGGACCTTCCTCCGGGGAAGTGCCAACTGTTCTCTCTGCGTCTTCCCATCGGGTGATTCCCATACCCGGAACAGCACGCCCTCTCTGGTATTCAGCGAGCCCCAATGGGCCCAGTACGACTTGTAGGTGGCGCTCCTCGGTGCGATGTCCTGCCAGGTTTCGTCACGTCCCTGCCTCCACTTCCCTCAAGAGTGGCCCCAAGTCTGCGTCCGCCAGCTGCTCCCTCCTCAGGCCTGCGCTATCCCAGCCATCCGCAGACACTGCCGTGACTACTCTAACTGCGTGCAGTGGACCTGTGACCGACGAACTGGTGAAATGTAATTGCGTGCATCTACAAAGGCGGGGCCGAATGCTTCCCGTCTGGCCCTCTGCAGGCCGGTTCTATAGGGAGTTCCGTCGTTCGGGTGAGAGTATGTTGGGTTCAGGAGGACCCCGGGTACAACTGTATGCCATGTTAAACTTATTTCCTGCGCAGTGGCTCTACGGCTCTCAGTACCTTTCAGACAGTATACTTTGAGCTGTTGAGCGTTGAGGGTATGGTGAAATGGGTGCGTACACATCATTAGCAGTTGTTTTTCACCTTATCGGTGTGAGGTTGACCCCACTATACTGATAACGAAAGTATATCAAATCGTATAGCGACATGTTTCAGGAGATGTCAACAGCTTATGCAAACAAAATGAATTATTATGTATCAAACTTGTTAATGAACAGAGGAAGAGAGGCCTTACCTATGTGGAAACCTTAAAGAAAAACAAGAAATAAATTCCAAAATAATTTTTGCCATCCAAAACTAGGAAGCCAGGATCTTCATTGTTTGGATTTGGAGACAATTTAGCATTTATCTCCTAGGTACCAAAACAAAACAAGGCAGTGCTTTTGGTATCTTCGATGCACTACAGTGCTTCAGTGAACCAGAAAACAAAGAAACCTGAGATAATTGACTACTACTTTGCCCAAGGCATCACCGCAAGAGGGCTCCTTTTGGTTCGTTGTAGTACTCCCTCTACTTATCCGCAAGACGACTTCTTAGCATACCTTAAGACTTACTTCCTCCCTTAGCCGCAATATTTTATATTTTATTTATTTATTTAGCATTTAATTTCTGTACAGAAATATTTGCTTTTTGAAGATACAGTACAAACAATACAAACTAGAAATTCAGAAAATACAGAATTAATTCTGCATGCAATAATCAGATTAAATTGTATCAATGTCAACAAATACAGAAAACTGACATGAATTGTCAACCATTAGTATCATAAAATTATTCTCATGTAATCATTTACTCTAATTAATCTGGTGTCTAAAATATTCAAAGAACTCTTGAGTACTATAGAAGCACTGATTTATTAAAAATGATTTCACATCTCTTCTGAATCTTTTCTTATTGTTTTTGATTTTCTTTAAGATTAAGTTGTACATGTGAACCCCTTTATGAAGTACTGAGTTAAGTTTTTTATTTGATCTTGATCCCAGTATATGTAATTTAGTATTATTCCTAGTGTAATGTTCATGAATAGTGTTATTTGTTTGAAAATATTGTATGTTGTTGTTTATAAAGCATATGGTTTCTAAGATATACAGACATGGCAGAGTTAGTATATTATTTTCCATAAAGTATTTCATACAATGAGTCCCTTTACTTAGATTAAACATTCTTCTTATTATTTTCTTTTGTATTACAAATAAATCTTTTATTTCGGTAGCTGATCCCCAGATAAAGATAACATATGCAAGATAAGACGTCACATATGAATAGTGAATCAGCTTTAATGTTTGTGTATTACAAATTTTCCTTAGCACTGATATTATGTAGTGGGCTTTATTAATTTTTGCAGTAATATACTGAATATGCGGCTTCCAGATTAAAAATTTGTCAATAATTACCCCCAAAAATTTTGTTTCATTGGTTGTTTCATTCGCTCCCTTGGTGAAGGCGATTCTTTTCCATTTATTAAAGAGTCTTAACACTTTGAATACAGCACTCTGTGATTAAATAAATAATAAAAATGGGCACAGAAGCGAGCTTTTATGTCATTGCAAATATTAAAATGGATTTAGAATAAGCAAAGAAATTTTAAAGATCAGAATAGAAGCTTTATTTATAAATGTATGCGAAGCTCCGACTTTATCCTCTCAACACGCTATTTCTTGCAGAAGGAATTTATTTCTATCCTTCCTGGGAAATGTCAAACACCATTACTACCGCGCCCCATTTCCATGCTGTCTATATGCAAGTACATAACTTCGCTAAAATTGTATTTTCCAAGGTTTGCTGTGGAGAGATCTCGGGGCACCTTATAAACTTAATTCTGCGAGATCGTCATCAACCAAAGCAGAACTTCCTGGCAGGTAATGGTGTTGTTATTAGTGCTCTTTGCCGAGGTAATGTGATTACGAAGTTGTAAGCAAAGTGTGTAGACTGCAAGAGAGTGGTTACCTAACAAGTTACCAGTTATCGATTGTTACTTTTTGAGAAAGGTGTGTAACAGCACTTCTATAAGCTATGATACAGTGTATTTGCATTCCAACTTTCTTTCTTCCTTTGTTTCTTTGTGTTTGCCATTGTTTAGTATGACGGCATTATTTCAGAATATTTTATGACAGTTATTTATCAAAGATGTAGAAAATACTATACTCCAGTCAAAATTTCAGTGCTGAGGTTTCATTAGAAATAGACAATAGAAAGTATATGTTGGAAAGTTTAGGAGTCGTGTAAATATCCAATTCCGCATTTTAGCTGCAGCAGTTTCATGACAAGTAAATTATGTAATCAGCTCAAACAACACTTCATTTAAAAATCGTTTTATTTTTTTATTTACTTGAAACGTCAACAAATATTGCTTAATAAGCCAAAACAGTACAAGAGAATGACTCAAAGACAATTGATGGTATTAGATACCCTTTAATTTGTAGTTAATCATTACTTGTCTTTTGGGTTAAAGATAAAGGGGAAATAAGGATAGAAGGAAGTAAATAAATAAGGGAATGAAAAATGCATGAAAGAATAAAGAATGAAAGAGAAAAAGGAAAAACCAAAGAAAATACAAAAACAAAGAAGGAAAGACGAAAGAAGAAAAGAAAGAAGAAACGAAAGAATGAAAGAAAGAAAGAAAGAAAGAAAGGAGGAAAGTAGGTAAGGAGGAAACAAACAAAGAAATAGAGAAAGAAAGGAAGAAAGGACAGAAGAAAGAAGGGACGGAAGAAAGAAAGATAGAAAAAGGAAGGAAGGAAGGAAGGAAGGAAGGAAGGAAGGAAGGAAAGAGGGAAGAAAGGAAGTAAGAACTGAAGAAAGAAAGGAAGGAGGGAATAAAGGAAGAAAGAACGACAGGACGGAAGGAAGAAAGGAAGCAAGGAAGGAGGAATGGAAGAAAGGAAGAAAGGAAGGAAGAAAGGAAGGAGGGAAGAAAGGAGGGAAGAAGGGAAGAAAGAAAGAAAGAAAGAAAGAAAGAAAGAAAGAAAGAAAGAAAGAAAGAAAGGAGGGAAGTAAGGAGGGAAGAATGGAAGAAATAAAGGCAGGAGGGAAGGAAGGAAGAAATAAATGAAGGAGGGATGTAAGGAAGGAAGGAGGGAAGTAAGGAAGAAAGAAAAAAAGGACGGAAGGAAGAAAGGAAGGAGTGAAGAAAAGAAGAAAGAAAGGAAGAAAGGAGGGAAGAAAGTAAGAAAGAAAGGAAGTAAGGAGGTAAGATTGGAAGAAAGAAAGGAAGGAGTGAAGAAAGGAAGAAATAAAGGCAGGAGGGAAGGAAGAAAGGAAGGAAGGAGTGAAGAAATAAAGGAAGGAAGAAAGAAAGGAGGGAAGGAAGAAAGGAAGGAAGGAGTGAAGAAATAAAGGAAGGAAGAAAGAAAGGAGGGAAGAAAGAAGGTAAGAAGGGAAGAAAGAGGGAAAGAAAGAAAGGAGGGAAGAAAGAAAGAAAGAAAGAAAGGAAGTAAGGAGGGAAGAATGGAAGAAAGAAAGGAAGGAGGGAAGAAATGAAGAAACAATTGAAGGAGGGAAGGAAGAAAGGAAGGAGGATCGACAGGAAGAAAGAAAGGAAGGAGGGAAGAAAGGAAGAAAGAAATAAAGGAGTAAAGGAAGAAATAGAAAAGGAAGGACGGATGAAGGAAAGAAAGGAAGGGAGGAAGGGAGGGAGTGTGAGAGGAATAGAGGGAGAAAGGAAGATAGAAAGGAAGACAAAAAGGGAGAAAGGAAGGAGGCAAGAAAGAAAGAGGGAATGTAGAGAAGAGAGAGAGAGAGAGAGAGAGAGAGAGAGAGAGAGAGAGAGAGAGAGAGAGAGAGAGAGAGAGAGAGAGAGAGAGAGAGAGAGAGAGAGAGAGAGAGAGAGAGAGAGAGAGAGAGAGAGAGAGAGAGAGAGAGAGAGAGAGAGAGAGAGAGAGAGAGAGAGAGAGAGAGAAAGAGAGAAAGATAGAGAGAAACAATAAATGACACATTTGAAAAATTAAAAATAAAAATCTAGAAATCGCTAATCCTACGTGGAAGCTCGTTTTAATAAATGTGTCACAAAATTGTATCCTTTGACGATATGCTCCTTTAAGTTTTGCTTCTATTACACGTACGCTTTGCTGCATTTTCTACGGCTTTCCTATACACATAATAGGACAGGATGGGATAGGATAGGATTTTACTGAGGGGACTGAGAAGGTCGACCAGATTGCTCTTTCGTAATTATGCTCCAAGTGGGGCATCAACTGGAGGACGTATGAAGTAAGAGGAGACCGAGGGCGGCCGACCCCCAAGATCGTGACAGTTCAGAGGACGGGTTCCGTACACTTTACCGGTTGGAATTTCCCCGACGGTCCAGGACAAACGGGGACCCTCCTACAGCGGCCCGAAGTAGTCCACGAAGCCAGGCTCGGAGACCGGAAGCCAGCTACGGTACTGGGAATACTCCAGGCAGATTGGCACAACCGTTATCCCTCTTGCCACTTTCTGATACGGCTCACTAGGCCGTCTCTGAGAGCGGACTCGTCCCGCCGGAGGAAATTTCCAGGACATATGCACCTCCGAAACTCCTGCCGACACCTCTAGGCTCTAAGAGACCACCAGATGAGAGACGGTATAAAATGATAATGGAGGTGGGACGGAGGGATAGGAATTCGGGGTATGTAACTATCTAGTGACCGGGAAATGGCCCGAAAAACGAATGGGTCAGTTAGATCGGCGCTGGGAATGGAACCCGATCCTCCCGAATTAAAGCCTGAGCCATTCTCCTCAGTTACACAACAGAATGTTTAGTTAAATAAGAGAGTGCACCACACAGACTATTCACAGAAGATCCTGGAAACGTAATTAAAGACCTTTTAAACACACGCTTCAATCAAGATGTTCGGAAATACACACTTCTTGTAAAAATAACGAAAATCGAATTTTACTCAAACATTCCCGATTGGGAAAATACTGTTTTTAATGTTCTCCCAGTCTCCTTTAACGTTCACCAAATCATGTACGAAATTCTATATTTAACTCCAATTTTTCGTTTCTGAGTTATGCTCTGTAAGTCTTTTAGTTAAACCTTACGAACTATGAAGCGTCAAATCTTCATGAAGCATATTTAAATAAAATGCAGCACTTACCCTCTTTATTTATGTAAGCGCCAAATGAACATGTAATTATGGATTACTCCCTCAGCTAGGGTGCTATTATTATCATGATGTGAGATTATTCTTCATCTCTTTTCGGATTCCATTCTATACAGGCTACAGGCATAGGATGTAACTAAGAGAAACCTCTGACACCTGAACTCCTCTGTTGAAACAATGTGTAACCCGGAGGAGATCTGTGCTTCTGGTGCGGACATCCGAACAGCTTCCTTATGGAGGAAGTTGCCCTGCCGGCTCAGGAGTTTTGGAGTAGGAAACGCGGTAGAGCAGAGTTGTATCAGCCAGTCCAAAAACATCGTTTATTTTGCGTCGTGTCAGTTAACACGCTTAATATATAATATACATGTTTATTTTTGAGTATTTTATGTACAAGGGCTGTTCAATAAAGAATAATCACATTTTTTGTTGACAATGTACCTTTACTCATCCTCATAATTTTGACAGTCCTTCTTGAAATAGTCTCCAATGAATGCGATGCACTTGTCCCAGCGTTTATGCCAGTCTTCAAAGACATGCTGGAAACCATTTTTGAGAGATCATTCAAAATCGCCTCCGCAGCCTTCACCACTGCTTCTGATGATGGATAATGCCTCACACGAAGGCGTTTCTTCAACTTAGGGAATAGAAAAACGTCACATGGGGCTAAATCCGGATTATAGGGAAAGTAAGGGATGCACTTCATGTTGAGTTTTGTAAGATATTCGGCAACAACATTGGCAATATGCGGCCGCGCATTATCGTGGTGCAGCATTGAGCCTGCTTGCCTATGGGCGGCTTGATAATCAAATTAATTACACATGTAATTTTTTATCTTGAAAAGTGCAGAGAGATGCGCAGTGGTATCTGGACATGTCCACCTCAGAACGTTTGCAACTGGAGGGGAGGGCAGGTCAGTTGCGTACCAGTTGCGAGCAACTGAACACCTGCAGAGATACTCGGTAATACTACAGTTTGTTTCAAAATGTGCTTGTCTCCTGGTTGCAAGAGAGCATTTATAAATGACGCCTCCTAGCAGCACATTAGGAAATAAAGTGCTACATTTAAAAACACGAGAAGTAATAACCAATATCAATAGATTTATAAAAAAGGAACAATGGTCTGGGTCAGCTATAAAAATCTGGGGAAGGGTATCTGAGGCAACAGTTGTGTCTGAAAGCAGTTTAGGAGAGTTATTAAGGAAAGAAAAACCATTGGTGCTAGTGCAACAACGTCCTTCTCTAAGCCCAGTAAATAAAGATTAAGAACATACACAAAATCTAATTTGGATGTTTTAATTCAGAAGTATTTAGGCAAATTATAAAAAACGTTTAAAGCACAGAAAAACAAAGACCAACTTTAAAGAAAGTGCTTATGAAGCTTAAAAATTCTATTGACTTCCAAGGTAGTGTCTGAACATTAAGAAGAGTTCTTCTGAAGCTAGGATTATTTAAAAAAGAAACACTCAGCGTGACAGACAAATTTTAATCCATAATCGCACCATACGTGCAAAAAGGCTTAAGTATTTACGAAATATTCGGAGGTATCGAAGTGAAGTTTATATAGTTTATATGGATGAAACTTATATAAATACAGCACATATTGGACCATATGCCTGGAGTGAAATACGTTACAGGGACTCTGCAGCGATATTGAAAGGCCGAAAGTTGTTTATCATGCCTGCTGGAGGAGGACAGGGTTTTTTTCCAAATGCCTATGTACTATTTAAGATCCAACAAAAGCGTGGAGATTACTACCATAGTAAGAATTACAACTTAGTTTATAAGAGCTGCAAAACTGGCTACGAGAATGCACCGCCCTCCCCTCTCGTATTCTTACGCGTGTGACGCACTGTGGCGATAGGTGCAATATCCCCACCACAGTTGCTACTCATCTCTACCGTGCAGGATTCCTGTCAAGATAAAATGATATAATACATCTGTAGTTACGTTTCTTTTACACAATTTTCTATACTCGCGCCATCTCCTGACCTGGCATTTAATTTACTGAAAACAGTCTTTTGTTCAGTAATGCGAAATTTGATTGTGTTTTGTCTTTGTTTCTGTTTCTGTTACATCCAGTATTTCATTTGTTGTAGTAACATTTAATAAATATCCTGATGTAGGTAGAGATGCACACTGCTCAAACGTCGATATCTAATCGTCTTTTCACATGGCTTGCTGCCCGAGAATAAAGTGAGCGTATTGGTAGCCAGGAAAGCTTCAGGTCTTATCTTGCTTTCGTTAAATTTGTAAACATTTTTTCATGACTTCTAGCTTCATGCTATGAAGACAGGAATGTTAAATTAAAGTTACATTTACGCAATTTGTAATAAATGTATTTTTTTAATTAAGATTAAGTAATAGAGATCTTCTCATTTATCACTAAAATATAGGAATTATTCACGAGAATTCAGCATAAAATCAATAAACAAAAACTCTTTCCTCTGCACATAAAAGCCTGTATAAACTCCAGACAGTTGAAGTGCAATATGTAATAGTTACTTGTAAAATTTTAGACCTGTATTAGACATTTAGACACTACAAATTAAAGTATCCTTTACGTTACTATCCTTACAAAATATATATGGTATAACTTACATTACAATGGAGCTATTATCATCTGTGTGTCGTGCTATACGTGATCAGCCTACAATGTCGGATGTGGTTTCGGATGAAGTGCTTCCTGGGTGGGGCAGTGGATGTATTAATTTGAAGAGCTAATTTAGTTAGGATCATCTCATAGAGAGAGACCATACAAAGAAGACCTTAGCACCGCAGGCTGTTAATTAGGGCGTGGTTGTCTGATAGTACACGTGGCGATCCAAGTTTCGTTCGCTTCTGCCATTAGCAAGTGATTTGAGGAGCTATGCTGTGTTTCTCATAATGTACAGCGGAAATGTATGGTGACATGCATTTTGCCTTTAATAGACCTGGCTTGACTCACAGATAGCAAATAATAACTTTAATTTCATCCACAAACCTTCGTAATAAATGCTTCAGGTAAAAATACGAGGCCTGTTCAATAAAGAATGATCATAAATTTTACAATCATAATTTTTCGCACTTAGATTCAATCTGATTATATTCTGTTAGCTTAACAGTTTCAGTGTTTGCACTGCTGGTTCCCGCTTGTGAGAACCAGGCAAGTTCAGACATGTTCAGTATCGCCTACCGCTGTAATGGAGGTAACATGTAGTTAACGTTGATGTTAGAGGAAGATACCCAAAAGAGCAAAATGGCGGCAATGGTGCAATCTATGTATTTAAAGGATTTATTATCCTATTCAGTTCATTTTGTTTCTGCTTCGGGATAATGGGGTGTATATTGAGGCTTCTTGTGGCGTATTTAGTGGCTTTGAGACGTATGTAGTGGCTCTTAAGGGGTACTTGGCAGCTTTTTTGGTGTATTTAGAGACTTTAGAGGCATATATAGTGACTTTATGGTGTATTTAGAGGCTCTTGAGGCGCATTTAGTGACTTTATGCTGTATTTACAGGATTTTGGGACGTATTTAGCGACTTTTAGGTATATTCAGAGGTTTTGAGACGTATTGAGGGTCTTTTGAACGTATTTACTAGCCTTTTGGTGTTATATAGAGGCATTGGAGATGCAGTTAGGGGCTTTTGGGACGTATTTACTGGCTTTTACTGTGTTTAGAGGCTTTCAGGGCATATTTAGGAGGTTTACGATGTATTTAGGGGCTTCTTGGGGTGTACTTATAGGCCTTTGAGATGCATTTAACGGCTTGAGGGGGTATTTAGAGGCTTTAAGATGCATTTAGGAACTTCTTGGAATGTAATTAGAAGCTCTTAGGACACTTTAGTTGCTTGAGATGCATTTAGAGGCTTCTTGGGGTCTATTTAGGGGATTTGGAGTATTTGAGGGCATTTTGCTCTATTTAGAGTTTTCTATGTATTTAGAGGCTTTTGCGACGTACTTACTGGCTTTCTGGCGTATTTAGAGACTTTTGATGCGTATTCAGCGTGTTTTTGTGCATTTCCAGATTTTTTCTGTTTCTTTAAACCGTAATCACTGCTGATGAAACTTGGCTACATCATTTTGATCCTGAGAGCAAACAGCAAAGCTTAGTGTGGACATCTCTTTCATCACCAACCCCCCCCCCCCAAAAAAAAAAGCTGCGGCAGTACTTCCTCTCTGCCTCCCGGCTGCACGTACCTGGGTCGACGTCAGGACTCCTTCCTCGGTCTCCACGTCGTGGTCGGCTGCTTGCTGTACCCTGGGCTCTAGCGGCTTCTCCTGCATGGATTCTTTTTGGGTTCTCAGGGGTTACGGTTGAGACAACATAAACCAACGATAATCTCTTAACTGCTTTTATTCGTCCTTGTGTTCGTGGAACCCGGGCACTTGATTAACTACACTTCCGGCGGATATTTTACAGTACATTTTATTAGACGCGGTACTTCGTCGAACATACCTCACGGATGTATATAATACTGCAATGAGCAACACTGAGTAGCAAATAAGTAACAACTGAGTACAACTGAGATAACAACTGAAGGATGAGTAGGGGATACCATCCTCTTATATACACGCAGCACCGTGTCACTAGCAAAAAATAAGGGTTTATTGACCTGTATAACGGTACGTAAATAGCTAGCATACCATTCTATTGTCCAAATATCCGCTCGTTCTAGGCTGTCGTCCGGGAGTGCAGGGTTTCTCATATATGTCTGGCCAGGTCCATCACAATGTTCCTTCAAGTCTACAATTTTGTTTAAACTATCACAGTTATTTACAATTCTTAAATGTATGAGTAACTATTAAACATATTAGTAAATAAATAATTGATCCAAGGACCAAAGTTCCGGTTTAAAAGCAAAAGTGGTTGCTTCAGCAGGGAAAGTTATGGTCATCTCATTCTTTGATATTCATGGAATGGTTTATCAGCATGTTGTACCTGCACACACATAAGTATCTGGACAATACTATAGGGATGTCCTGAAAACATTGCAAGTCCATATCAGGCGCAGAAGGCTACATTTCCGTGAAGCAGGCTGAATGCTGCACCACGATAGTGCGCGGCCACATATTGCCAATGTTGTTGCTGAATATCTTGCAAAAATCAACGTGAAGTGCATCCCTCACCCTCCCTATAATCCAGATTTGGCCCCACTTGACATTTTTCTATTTCCAAACTTGAAGAAGCGCCTAATAAAAAAGTTTACTAATATATTGTTATTTAGGCCCAAAAGAGCAAATAAGATGATATATTTAAAAATTTCTCCTGGATTTTTGCCATAGCAACCACTGAGGTGTGACACGGTGAGTTGTCTTGGCGAAACAGGATTTTCCTTTTCTGCTAATGGGGCCGTTTTCCCGCAAGTTCTGCCTTCAGCTTGTCAGGTAATGATGCGTAGTATACTCCTATAATTTTTTTTTTCATTTTTAAGATAATTGATTAAAATAACTGCATGACTATACCAAAAATCAGTCACCATCACTTTCCCAGCCGAAAAAACAGCTTTTGCGTTATTTGGAGCCGGCTTCCCCTTTGAAGTCCACTGTTTGGCCTCCATTTTGCTTCCGGTCTATTACGGTATATACACGTTTCATCTACAATAATTAATCGGCGCCAAAACTCGGATTTATTGCGCCTAAATTGCGCCAACGGAGCGTTGCAAATGTTCATTCTAACAAGTTTTTGGTCTAACGTGAGCAAACGCGGCACCAAAAGTGCGGACACGTTTCTCATTTCTAAATGTTGATTTAATATGTGACAAACACGTTCTTTAGTCATGTTCATGGCGTTTAATATCTCTCTTACATAAATTCGGAGGTCGTCTAGCACCATTTGGTGTACTTTGGATATGTTTCTCTCGGTAGTTGCAGTTTTTGGACGTCCCGCACATTCATCGTCTCCCACGCTCTTACAGCCACGTTTAAATTCAGCTGCCCAAACTTTAGCTGTAGTAAATGATGGTGCAGAGCTCCGATACACAGAATTCAACTCATCTTTAACTTGCATAGGCGTATTGCCTTTCAAAAACAAATATTTAATGACAGCTCGATACCCGATTTTGTCCATTTTTATAAAAGCACTCCCAACAATTCACTCAAGCGACTGTTACGAAACAACTGAGTGTCCAAAATAGATGAAACTTCGGTGAGTAACTATCAACAGCTGAACAACGAAATTCACTATCTTTTATTTAGGACTGCTGCTGTATTCATGTTGAATCAATGACCGCAGTAATTCTGAGAAGATCACACTTTTAAAGAGATTTCCATGTTAAGATTACTTACGGGTGGGAGGACTTTCTTCACCCACACATGTCAAATTCACAGACGAACATTTTTCTAGAAATGTTTATAAATTTTACTCCAGAGTTCCTTGAAGCGTGTGTTTAAAGTAATAATATGTTTTCGTAGTTTTGATTTGAATAGAATATGTTTCCCGTTTTTATGCAGATGGTAGATGAAATAAAAATAAAGTACTAAATAAGCAACACAAAAGCTCCGCAATGCTTATTAACAAAATTTGTATGGAATAAAGGACCCCAAAATATAATGTAGTACGTAGTTATTAATGATGAATGTGACGGAGAGGAAACAATTGAAAGCAAACTTTGTGTGTTTTATTGATGTTAAAATGTAAATATGCTCTGGGAAGCTACTTTGGTAATGGAGCTTTATTCAGTGCTAGTTTGTATATCCAGACTGCTTCCATCGCTGTTGTAATGTAACTCAACTAGCTCGGAGTAGTGTGAGGGGCTTCTACTATTGTTTCGTTTTCTAGCAGTTGGCTGCTAAGGGCAAGACATTATATTTGTGCTGGTTAATTGCTTTCCGGCTGGATATGACAGGAAAACAAATGTACGATGTGGAACAACGAAGTTCCTTTCTGGACCGATGAAATAGCTAGAAAAAGGAAGTTAAGCTTGGTATCAACTATTCAAAAGCTAAATGTACTCTTATGATAGATGTCGTTTGTGTTTGTGGGTGAATAGAAAACCTAGCGGAGGCAATAAGAAAGCGATCTACCCACATACGCCTTCAATATCAATTGTCTTTTAAAGCACATTTGATGCAAATAAAAACTAACCCTCGAATAGTATGAGCTCTGGGAAAACATATTATATATCTGGGGTCTTTTTTAACCCAAAGTGATTCTAACAACTATGAGGCGCTAAAGTGTAAAATAATTCCACAAAAATAAAGACTTTACTTTGAGACTAAAGCACATATATAAAATTAAAACTTAATTTTTTGTAAGATGTATAAGTTATGCTCTAGCCATATATGAAATATGAAAACATATACGAGGGCTGTTCCATAAAGAATGATCATAATTTTTTACGGTCACAATTTTTCGCACTAAAATTCAATCTTATTACATTCTGTTAGCTTAATGTGAAAAAACACGCCGTAGTAGGGTCATTGTTGCTGCTCCTGTGAGATCCACGCAAGTTCAGACACATTCAGTATTACCTACCGCTGCAATGGAGGTAACACGCGAGAAACAATATGCATCTTTGAAATTCTGCTTTCGTCTCAACAAATATTCAGTTGAGGCCTATACAATGTTACAGGAGACCTATCGAGAGTCTCTTCTTCCCTACAGCACAGCTCGAAGGTGGTGTAAGACTTTTAAAGAGGCGAGAAAATAAATTTTAAAGTAAAGTGAACCAGGTTCTACAGTTACTGCTCTTACGGAAGGAAACATCAACACTGCTTTTGGCATTGTGAGAAAGGATCGACGAATTACCTTAATTTCACTTTCTGAAATATTGAACATTTCTTTGGGTGCCACCCACACGTTGGTGACAGAAACATTACACATGAGACGTGTTTGTGCGCGATGTGTTCCAAGATTGTTGATTCCCGAACAAAAGGACATTCGCATGCAGGTCTGCATGCAGTTAAAGTTGATGTTAGAGGAAGATCGGGAATCATTTCAAACATAATCACTGCTGATGAAACTTAGCTACATCATTTTGATCCTGAGAGCAAACAGAAAAGCTGAGTGTGGAAACCTCCTTCATCACCAACCCCCAAATAAACAAAAGTGGTTGCCTCTGCTGGTAAAATTATGGTTATTTCATTCTATGAGATTCATGGAGTGGTTTAGCGGAATGTTGTACCTGCACACACATTAGTAACTGGACAATACTACAGGGATGTCCTGAAGACATTGAAAGTCCATATCAGGCACAAAAGATCACATTTCCGTGAAGCAGGATGGATGTTGCACACGATAATAGGCGGCCGCATATTGCCAATCTTGTTGCTGAAAATCTTGCAAAAATCAACATGAAGTGCATTCCTCACCCTCCCTGTTGTCCGGATTTAGCCCCAGGTGACATTTTTCTATTCCCTAACTTAAAGAAACGCCTTCGTGGGAGCCATTATCCGTAATCAAAAGCAGTGGTGAAGGCTGCGGAGGCGACTTTGAAGGATATCTGAAAAATGGTTTCCAGCATGTCTTTGAAGACTGGCAGAAATAATGGGAAAAGTGAATGACATTCAGGGGAGAATATTTTAAGGAAGATCATCAAAATTATGAGGATGAGTTAAGGTACGTAGTCAAAAAAAAATTGTGATTATTATTTATTGAATAATATTTGACACAAAATGTTCATTTACCTCACACTATATAACAATACAGTATTTTTTATTATGATGTACATTATCACTTTACAAAAATCCTGTTATAAATAGTCTTGCTCATTCTCCACCTCAAATGATGAACACTCATTGCTGAACACTTTTACTCCTGCATCTTTTTCGCAGGTAAATGTGGGACACTCATAACACTTTCTTGTCCTTTGACTTTGGGCAGGAATAACATCTTTTTCGTTTCATATTTGGAACATCTGCATCCTAGTGCTGTTGGCTGCCATTTAGAAGATTCTTGAAACCAGCTTTGAGTCCCGCGGTGGTCGCCATCTTGAAGCGGAATTTTGATAGGATCATGGTGGGGCACTGATGAGATGATCGAGTGGATTATCTTGATGCCCCAGGTTGGGAAGCCATCTTGAAACGGAAATTGTTAGGATGATGGTGTCTGAAGATGCTATGATGATGAACAACTTTTTGGCACCATCTTCAAGCGGGATTATTTGGGATGAAGGTGGATGCAGATTAATTTCTTACCTTTGGTGACGATCTTGAAGAAATCTAAAAGTTTCTCCTGCAACTCTGGATAATTATGTGCATCTGTAATTGTTAAGCGATGAGATCTTTTTCTTTCTCAGGATCACGGTAACGGCGCCGATAAAGATAGTATTACTATCTTTAAATAATGAATAATACCTTTCTCGTTCAAGGTTAGAAATTTAATTCCTCATAAACATTGTAAAATTGTTTGATGCAATTATAAATACTATTAATGTAGTCTTTTACAACCAGTAGTAGATGCCACGATGAACTATTTCTTTTCTTGCACACACGCTACTTATACATCTTTGATGCACACATAAAATTGTTTCTGCACACACTCAGAGAGACAAATACACATCTTATCCCTAAGACTTTCATAAGCAGAAGAACAAAATCTTTGGAAAACATTTTGCAACTTCTTGTCGTGTTACGTTGTCATGGTTACACCATTACCTACTTTACATTAATTCTTTATTTTATTGCCATTGCTAATCTCTTTGACTACTCCTAACAAAGACAAGAAATATCTCAAACAAATGCTGCAGAGCTAGAATTATAAGTAAAATAATAAATTAATTGAAAGCTGGTATGAACAGTTAGACGAGGAAAGTTTTGTTTTATTACTTGGAATTCAATTTAGATTTTAATTACTCTACACTAGCTTTCATCCAGTAGGAAACCAGTCAGAACTAATTTTAGTCAAGAATATGTTCCCTACGTGGAGTAAATCTCGTGATAGGAGCTGGTTTCCCTTTACTTATGTAAACAGCTCAGTTACAACATCAGTCTAATTTTAAATGGACTTCCTGTACAAACTATTACGTCTGTTACTAAGACGTAGAAGTTATATGCCTACAAGTTGAACACCTAGGTGCATAGGCAACTCTTCGAACACAGGAGTCGTGCGGCTCTACGGAGGTACTAGGCGATTTTTACTTCCACTCTCATCGAGTAACGTAATGCAGTGTGCAAAATTGAATGAGACACAAAATTGAAATATATTTAGATGACAACGTTCATTTTTAATGAATTGTGTTAGATTTTATTGAAAATATGTCCAATCTCAGTTTATCTATTTCCATGAAATTTTTATAACTACTTCATTTCTGCAACAGCAACTTCCTAAATCTAGAAATCGATCCAAATTTCACCTCCAATATCGCGGCACAGTATTTTAATGATATCATTCTGTGTAATAATGCACAAAAAAGCGAATTCTGTTTGATTTTAAGAGACTTCCTATCGAACCTCAGCTTAATATACGCAATAGTCTAGTCCAGTGTGTAAAAAGTGTAAATATTTTAGGTTTAATCCTTGATGACAAGTTAACTTGGGACAACCACATTGAAAAACTAGAAAGTAAATTAAGCTCCGGGCTTTTTGTGTTGCGATATTTAGCCAATTTTGTCAAGTTGGTATATTTTGAGTTAATATATTCACACATTTCTTATGGCATCGAGCTGTGGAGACACACTTCCAAATTAAACTTTAACAGAATTTTTCTCCTACAGAAAAGAGCTATCAGATACCTGACAAAAGCAACACGTACAAGTTCATGCAGGCCGTATTTAAAAATTTAAACATACTTGCTCTTCCCTGCATATTTATTCTGCGAACAATACTTTTTGTACATAACAGGAATATAACCTCCACAAATTCCGTTGTCCACACATATGAAACAAGGGGAAAGAATAACTATATAGTTAAAGGTCACAGGATAAAACTTTTCGAACATAAGCCCCAATACTTTGGTTCAAAACTACTTAATAAACTGCCGGAAAGCCTTAAAAATAGTGTGTCAGCTGCTAATTTTAAATATAAACTGACTAAATTCTTGTTTTTTTAATTTTTTTTTTTTTTTTTTGTAATTTACGTCCTCCAACGTTAAAGTCATTTCGGACGATGAATGGAATGGGTGAAATGATGCTCAAAAGAGCCCAGGGTCCATAGAGCTTAGAGTTACCCGGTATTCGTCTTTCAGGATAAGAGAAAACCCCGGAAAAACCTTATCAAGGTAACTCACCCTGACCGATATTCGAACTTGGGACATCTTGAACGTGAGGCAGACACTCTACCACCACGCTACCGAGGTGGGCAAATTCTTGTTAAGCAGAGCCTATTACAGTATAGATGAATATTTTGATGACAACTTCGATGATTTTAAATAATTTTGTGTGTGTGAGAGAGAGAGAGAGAGGATGAGTGACAATTTGTTGACATTTATAATGGTTTTCTTTCAAGAGAGCGTATGTTTTACAATTGACATGGCTTAATTCTTTTCAAACACTGTATTTAGTTGTGGTTGAACCGCTGGGCCCTTAGGAAGACAACCCAGTCGCCTGTGCGCTATACCAGGTGACTGCAATGTGAGACTTGTGTTGAACAACACAGCACTGGGGCGGGTTTTGTCCGTGATCTGCGGGTTCCCCGCCATTTCGTTCTGGCGGTGCTCCATCTTCATCTCATGTATCATCAGCAGAGCTAGAAAGTCCGTACCGCTCGCCGATCCCTATACATTTTGCGACCAACTCTCTCCTGGCATCCAAAGAAGTCATAGATAAGAGCGCACTAGGAGGTGCATTGAAACCCTTTGCTCAGAGAACAAAACTGTCCTATGAGACATTCGTAAATTTACACCTGTTTAGATTACACTGGTCAACATAGTCTTTTTTTTTTCACATGAGATCTGAATAGTGAATCTAGTGGCATTTTCCATCCTGAATTCAGATATGTGGTCAGAATTTTCCCATCAGGCATAGTTTTTCTGTAAAAGCTACTTTTCAAAATATGATTTTAGCGTTTTCTTTGACCTGTCATAGGAACCGTTACCTCATATGTAGCTATTTTACTCAAGCTGTATTATTGAAAATATTCGCAATGTCATGCTGAAGCGCAATAAAACATGACTGTGCAGGTTCATTGTTGTTCATTGTTGTTGTTTAGACATGTTAAGACCTGTTTGGCATTGTGATGTGTCAGTATTGAGCTGACTGTGAGATTGTTGAGTAGTGAAATATTTCCTTCCTTTCTGTTTAGAAGTGTATTGTGTATGTTATGCATGTTGTATTTCTGTGCTTTATTTTTTCATCATGCCAAGAAATTGTGTAAATCATGCAGATAATTTCTGCTATATTTGTGGTGAGCTGACCTTCAAGTCTCAGAGGCGAAATTTGACCCCACTTGTAACGAAGTGCTATAAACTTTACCTTGGCTGTCAAGTGGGTGATTTTGATAAGAGCTGGGCCCCAAATACATGCTGTGTTTCGTGTGTTATACTGCTGACTGGGTGGAAAAATGGTACACAACATATGCCATTTGTAATTCCCATTATTTGGAGGGAACCGAAGAATCATTTAACTGACTGTTATTTTTGTTTGACAAATATTAAAGGAATCACATCTAAAACAAAATATACAGTTAAGTATCCGAATTTGCAATCTGAAATGAGACCTGTCATGCACAATGAAGAGTTCGCCGCCGTACCAGTATATGCAGATACGACCTGAAGTGATAACTCTGGTTCTGACCTGACTGAAACTCCAAATGATTCAGATGAAAATAAAAATGGTCTTACACATGAAGCCAGTAGCTGTTTATCAGAACCATACTTTCCCAATCAGCAAGACCTTAGTGACCTGATTCGCGATTTAAATCTGTCTAAACAGGAAGCGGAAGTTTTAGGTTCCAGACTCAAAGGGTGGAATCTACTCCAAAAAGATGTAAGAATTAGTAGATATCGTAGCCGCCATAGTGTTTTCAAACTATACTTCTCTGAAGAAAAAGGTATTGTGATTTGTAATTATTGTGTTAAATCCACTGGAGAAAGCAGCCTGGCAGTCTTTCAAAAGTTTGTGTTACAATTTTCTTGGAAACCATAGAGCAGAAACGTATCGTGACATAGTGGGTGATCTTCTACATTCTTATAAAGCTATGGGATGCAACATGTATTTTAAAATTCACTTCTTGGACTCTCACTTGGACTTCTTCCCCGAAAACCTTGGAGCTGTCAGCGATGAACATGGTGAGCGTTTTCATCAGCAAATTTCTACAATAGAGAAGAGGTACCAAGGCAAGTGGTATTCCAATATGCTGGCTGACTACTGTTGGACTAAAATGAGATGCAAAATATACCCGAAAATCACTATCTACCACTTTCTAGGTAAGTCAGAATCAGTAGTTATAGTTCTGAGTTAGATAGCTAGTTACGGATTTTTTTGGAATATTATCAAAAATTCAAATGAATATCACACAAAACTCCTGCCCAATGGGGAAAAACTGTAATTATGTTTGAATTCAGCACGAAAAATACTTTTAGAATCTGTTATTTTAATTTTTGTGAAAGAAAAAAAGTTAAATTTTGTCGACCAGTGTTATCATGTACAACATACATATATATACATATACATATATAGTGCATAGGGGCTTGCCTCTGGCTGATTTCATTATTTAAATAGGCACATTGTTTCAACACCCAAGCAATTATAACGCGGGATGTAATATTTCCTGATTGAATGTAAAATAATATCCAAATAATAGAATGAATTTCTTAAATATCTGAAGACTCTTACTAGAGGAAATACCAAATCAGGAATTTCATCTGCAGACAATAAAAACAATAATGTACCTCTGAAGCCTTCCAAATGAAAATACTCATTCTTCGCCCCGTCAAACAAGATTTATGCTGCAAAAATGTTCCCTCCACCTCACATATTGTGATCGGGGCATATTTGAAATATTTTATCAGTTCTATATCAGTATCATAGCTCTTTTGGGATCCAAAATTGCATATCGTATGTGTCAAATCGCACCGCACCCTGCTTTCTTTTCAGTTACACTGAGCTCTGCTGTTTGCTCTCAGGATCAAAATGATGTCGCCAAGTTTCATCAGCAGTTATTACGTTTGAAAGAAACTCCGGATCTTCCTCTAACATCAACTTTAACTGCATGTTACCTCCATTGCAGCGGTAGGCGATACTGAACATGTCTAAACTTGCCTAGTTCTCACAGGCGGGAACCCGGAGCACCAACAATGGAACCACTACGGCGTGTTTGTTTGTTATGATGCTAACAGGATATAATAAGGTTGAATTTTAGTGCGAAAAATTATGACCGTAAAAATTATGATCATTCTTTATTGAACAGCCCACGCAGTAGCAAGCGTGAGACAGGCGTCATTGTTCCTGTTTGTGCCTAATCCACACTTATACTGGAGCACTTTTATGCGGCTGTATTATCGGTAAAGACTATCTATATTTGTCTCATAGAAGCTCAGAAAGTACTGCTATATATTCGTTCGGTGTCCTTCTGAAACACCCTGTAAAATGAACAATAATATATTTTCTAGGAATAGTTAAAACTGTTTAGAAATGTTACATAATAACAGACTACGAAATTCAGACCTATCAATGTGTACAAGTCAGAAAATGATTCAACTAAATTACCTTTATCTTTAATACTCCACGTTCATATTACTTTTTATCTGTTCGGTACTCCAACACTCCCTGTGTGACATGTGCCCTTTGGTGAAGGGTATATGTTAAAGGAATAAACTTCGATTATCGATTCATTTTTATCGTCCCCGGGAACTAAATTTATTTTTCTGGGTTGTGTGGTCGTGTTGGAATTTGTGACCTTCCCGCTATCGACATGACTAATATATTCAGAGGGAAGTTGCAGGGCGAGCAATATCATCTTGCTGTGCCCTCTTTCCCATAACTCAGCCCATACTGGCGACAAGCTGCCATATACTGTCTGATTCATGACGATGTCAACGCTCTAACTCTCTTGCGTGTGTACAGAGACATAGCTTACGGGAACTAACCTTCATTACTCTCCAAATTACGTTGCTGCTTCATCTCATCATAACAGCTTTTGATATTCCATTAAGTTTAGCGTCAATTATTCCTTCAAATTTATTTACCTTGTTTTTCTACGTGACAACTGAATATAAGTAAATTCCAGAAAAAGTTGAAACAAAATGATCTTCCCTATACTCTCTTACGTGATAGTTTGTCCTTCAGCACTAAATTCCCTCATTAATGATATAAGGACGTCCAGAAAGTACGTACTGTTTCAATTTATCTCCGCTGCAGCGCTCCGATCGCAATTCCGCACATTTGCGGTAGTCGCTCTGTATGAAAAAGAAACATGCGCCATTATGAGATCGCTGTCAGCCACGTACGCTTTGTTGTGCTTGTTTACAATGTCGGTGTTGATTGAAAATCCCGCCGCTTATGAAATCAGATCTGTGATTCGTTTTCTGAATGCTAGGAAAGTGAATCCAATTGAAATTTATCGGCAAATTTGCGGTGTTTACAGACAAAATGCGATGAGTGATACAATGGTGAGAAAATGGGTCCGACAGTTCAATGAAGGATGTAGTGAAGTGCACGATCTTTGGTTACAGAAGAACTGGTTCGCGCGATTGATGATAATATCCAGGAAAACAGCAAGTTTACAATTAGTGTTCTCGCTATGGCATTTCCCAAAATCTCACGATCACTAGTTCATGAAATTGTTACCGAAAAACTGCAATTTCGTAAAATTTACTTAAGTTTGGTGCCAAAGATTCTTACTGAGCAACTTGAAACAAAACGGATGCGTACTGCACTTCAGTTTTTGACCCGTTATGATGAAGGCGGCGAAGAATTTCTGACACAGATAATCACAGGAGATGAAACTTGGGTTTCTTACGACACCCCTGACACCCAATCATCTCATCCCCAGGAAAGGTTAAGCCGAAACAAGTCTTGACACCCCGGAAAATGATGTGTACAGTGTTCTGGGACATTTTGAGGTTGAGTCCAGAGTTTCTAATCCCATTGGTTCTGGACCCGTAGGACCAAGACACGGGCCTCTTTAAACCAGGGAGTATGCGAACTGTCCCAAAGGGCGCCCGGCGTCCTCCGTGGGGCTTTCCATAGGGCAAGACCTGGGCTACTAACAAGCCGCCCCCCCATCTGGTCCAAGGTCACAAGAAGGGATGGAAGTGGATACGCCACTTACGCGCGCCAACACCAAAATGTGAAGGCTACCAATATGATCTCGGTGGGGCCGCCTGGCGATCTAGCACACCTTTTAATATCTCTGCAGGCTAGTACCCGGGAATACTGATGGCTTCCCGCAACCCCGTTACTTAAACATGGCCAACGTGCTGTTCTGACATTAAATTCTGCAATTGACTCATGTCAGGACGGCACGTTGGCCATGGTAGCTCAACGGGTTAGAGCGACTGGACGGAAATCAGGAAATCCGTGGTTCAAACCGGGCCATGGCATTGAATTTTTCATGTTGACTCTGTCTATATAAAATCTTAGCCTATATGCGGCTAGTGTGAGGAAATGATTAATTTGCATCAATTAACCAAAAGCAAGGAGTCATATTTTTGTTTTCTTGGCCGGTACGTCCCGATAACAACTTGTGAGGTTCTTACACCAGAGGTTGCTGCGCTGCCTTATCACAAAATAATGTAATATTTATTACTGCATAAAATTATACCTAACAGAACCTCAAATCTGTGACACCATAATTCGGACCAGTTAACTTATAAACTATGCAAGGACTATAATCATTCAATATCGTTTTGAAGCAACCTGTATACCTGTATTTTCTTTTCCTGAGGTTCAAGGTAGTAATAGGCAATATGCTTCTTAATACTTCCAGCGGTCAATAGAGCTTTACGTAGATCTTCTGAGAATAAGGGCAAACTCCAGAAAATACAATATATATATGGACTACCAGAAGACTGATTGGGGATAAATTATCCTAGAGTTTCTTAAGAAAAAGTGACTGTTTTATTCGTAAATGATTAAATTTTTATGTTTTAGGGGGAAGGTTTCTTTCTCTATGTAACAGTATTTTGGGGTTATGTTCGGAGGAATTATGAATTTAAATGTGTAAAAATGTATGTAATTGTGTGATTGGCCGAAATAATAGTTACATGACGTAATATGACGTAATGTGTTGACGGGCCATTGGATCGGCCAATCACAAAATTAAGTAGAAATAACGATAATTACGAGAAATCAATAATCCTTAGGAGAGAGATATGTTCTTAAATTTTAAAGGAGAAAGAGTCGATAATAGGTGAAGAATAGTACAAGATCCAAGAAGGAGTTCTAGAATACAAAATAGGATAAGACGGGAAGAGTTATTGAATAATCAAACAATGGAGGGAATTCAAGAACAAGAAATAGATAAACAAGAAGAAGAATTAGAAGAGGTACAATTAGAAATTGATAATCTTAATCCAGTCAATAGAAGAAGATTCTTTGTAACCTCAACAGGAAGACAGGAATGGGCAGAGAGAAGAAAATTCAGATCTAGGAGAAGAGAGGGAGAGACATGTGCGGAATATAGAAGTAGATTACAAGAGGAAAGAGGAGAGCAGAGAGAGTAATAAGAAGAGAAGTATCAGCGTGAGTTCAAAATAGAGTTGACTGCATGGGCGGCGGAGGGAGAGAGTGATGGCGGAGGCCATAGTGGACTACAGCATTAGTAGATTTAGATGTAGATTTAGAAAATAAGGATTTTGTAATTTTTATAGTTGTTTTCTTTTTTTTTTTTTGCTTTTTTGTGTTTATTTCTGTTATTTTATTTCATTTTATTTGTGTAGATTAGTATTCTGAGAGATTTGTATAATTATAACAATTGTAAGGATTTTATGGAAAAATAAAGAGAAAATTTGGATATATGCCCCGGTATAGTTGTCTAGGTGCCGGGGTAGAATATTCAGATTTTATTTATTTATTTATTTATTTATTACGAGAAGTCAATAATCTTTAAGAGACAGATATGTTCTTCAGTTTTAAATAGTGACGATAAATCAACAATCTTGTTATAAAGAGAAAGAGATTTTTGTTGTAACGACGAATGTGATGTATACCGCTACAAGAACAAAAACGTTTTAACTTGTAGTTCGAATCCGTATAAATATAAATAAATAAGAATTCATCGAAATAATTTGACTTCTTTATTCCGAACCACGCCTTGAAACACATATGCCTCATGACTTATTTAAAATTCGATTGATACTTCAAAATAATCATGAAAGTGAACGTACGAACATAATTTTGGAGCTGATGTTGGCGTGGATGCCTTGTACAAGAGGATCCAAGAAAGAAATCAGAATTAACTACGAATAGTCCAACAAATTCCCGTTACATCTATTATGTGATCATTCCCTAATGTCCTTAGACCTTTATTCAAACCTGAAATGTATCATTAATACCCAAGTATTCAATTTACCCACATTTGCTTTGTATTATGTAATTAGAAAAACATTTTTCGGTTGCATAATAGCTTAAAATGAAGCTATTTATTTTGGGTTATTTCAAATATTAATAACAATATAATTTTATGAAATGAACTGGAAAAAAGTATTCATATGTCTTCCTCTTACTCTTGTACTGATTAGGATACGCCCTAGTATGTACCCTATCTCAGGCTAGTTTAATCCTACTGTAAACAACAAGGAGGAGCTGACTCAACTCGCCACGTGTTAGACGCTACATGCTCACACATAAATTTTGCAATACTAACAGTATATATAGCAGCACTATAAATAAATAGATTTGGGTTACACATTAACTTATTCAATCTATGAATTGATCCATTTCTGAAAAGATAATAATGACCTTTATTGCCTATAGCACTTTTCGTAAAATTGTCGTATTTCTCCACGCGCTGTTTGCATTTACGCGATTTTTCCGGTGTTCTTAGAGTTCCGGATGCTTGCTGTTGCATTCTAACACTATGTACACTATTGCGGAAACACCAAGGAAATGTGTAGTGTTTAACGCCCGCCTTTACTACATACGGCACCACAGGCGGTGACACTGGTCATACACGAGATGAAGATGGAGCACCGGTGGAATGAGATGACGGGGAAACCGGAGGTCCCGGAGAAAACCCGCCCCAGCGCCGTGTTGTCCATCACAAATCTCACTTAGCGGTCGCCTGGAATCGAACCCGGGCCGCCTTGGTGAGAGCCAAGCGGTCTAACAACTGCCACGGTGCGGGCTAAACACCGAGGAGATCATCAGTTTCTTCCTCAATGTTTTCATCGACGATTCCGTGTTTGTTTCTTTAAGGGGATGCAGCACCGAAAACCCCAAATCCAGCAATTTTCAACCAATCTTGCTGACATTTTGAACACCTAGTTCTGATGCATAGTGAACACAGAATTCAAAATTTGGTCTTTATATCTTCAATAGTTTTTGAGTAATTAATTTGTGAAATTCAAAATTTTGGCAAAATTCAACCCGCCCCACGTGATGAAAATTTTCAAAATTTTAATTTTAATATTTCTAAAAAGATTCAGATGGTTATGAAGAGAAGATCTATCATATGAATTTCTTATGGTGCTTTTAGTTCCGGAGGAAAAAAATAGTTATGGAGCAAACAAAAAAAAAAGCCAAAAAATGATTAAACCTCTGACTTTTTATATCAATAACTTTAAAAATATAATGAATATTAAAAATTCATATGATAGAAGCCTTTGTTTGCTTTCTATGGTCATGTGTTGAAAATTTTAGAGGAACTGAATTAAAACTGCATTGCGTGGAACATTTTGATGACAAAAAATGTTGAAAAAACTATAACTGAGTAAATCAAATTTTAAATTCCAAAACATTTTCCTTCCAGCTACATGCCTTGAAGCAAACTAAAACCCTCCAGATAGATAAGCTGGACCCTGCTGCCTCTTCCTTCACTCTTTTGTTGCAGGGTTCTTCAATTTCATTTTCCTTTTGAATGTTTTAGAAGTTACTTTCACAGATATTGTTGAATGAAGTAAATGTAATTGGTACTTCCCTTTGCTAATTTTTAGAGATGCTGGTGAAATCTGTGTCCATTATGTCTGACTGCAGCTTCAGTGAGGCAGAACAACCAAAATTGAATTCACTGATGGTAGATATCAGAGCAACCTGAAGTCTCTGCTTTGAAACAAACATTTCTTTTGGGCAATTATGCCATAACTTGTTATATAAACCTTCATTTGCATTTTGTGTCTTACCCATTGTTCATCTCCTTAGGATTTCATCTCATGCCAGCCTTTGGTACGCAGCCATTAATTTTCTTATCACATCAGGCCTCAAATATGTTACCATTGTTGTGTTATGTTTAGGTGTTTCTTCTCATGTATTGTTTGGGCTATTCATGATCCTAACTATGTACACAGTCAACGGAAGGTCAGTTGTTTCAAAGAATGTTTTACCTATAACATATATAACAGTTATATGCACGTTTTGATGTATAAAATATCTTTATAAATGTTAAATGGCAGACTAAAACTCAACAGTTATATATAAACAGTATGTAGTTTAACGAGAAACACAAAAAACTCAAGACCAAGTTAGAAACTCACACAAAAGTAAAATAATAAACATTATTACTTACTTTCAATGTTTGTAGCCAGTGTTTTGTTTCCATAGTGCCACATATTGTAAGAAATAACCATCATACCAACACACAAAATTCCTCCAGAAACTTTGCCCGCTAATTTCAAATGTATTAATTTAGTACGTTCAATCCAACGTATCCAAGGGCCGCTATGCAGGTGCGCACGGCATTTAAATTGTCTTGTGAGGGTATTTAAATGCCTGAAAATGATAAATTTAGTTGGGTTATGATACTATAAGGTTCAAAGTATTTTATTAGCTTAGAAACAAAAATATTATTTTCCCCATATTTTTAGCCAATTTCGGTGCTGCATTCCCTTAAAAAGCGCGAAACAATGCGCTATCATTCACCCCTCGCCCCTTTTTAGGTTTGTCTCGATTGCGTTTTATTTCGGCTGAAGCACCGGCCTGGTCCATGATGAAAAGCTTACTGATTGTAAATTACATTTACATAAGTGTTCTTGGGCCTATGAGGTACGTGAGATGTACACGAAATACAGTGTTAAATATCAGAAGCAACTCCACACTATAAACAATAACATCTTAATCAGCATTCAACTCGATACAGACCTCGTTTTCAGAGAGCTGCCTGGTATAGGAATGCAAACATATTATAAATAGCACTGTACTTTAGTAATTGTTAAATAAAATGCAGCTTAATTTAACATAGTAAGTTAATAGTGTTTAATTTCAGCAGTCTTTTGTATAATCTGTATATAGTACACTCCTGGAAATGGAAATAAGAACACATTGACGCCGGTGTGTCAGACCCACCATACTTGCTCCGGACACTGTGAGAGGGCTGTACAAGCAATGATCACACGCACGGCACAGCGGACACACCAGGAACCGCGGTGTAGGCCGTCGAATGGCGCTAGCTGCGCAGCGTTTTGGCACCGCCGCCGTCAGTGTCAGCCAGTTTGCCGTGGCATACGGAGCTCCATCGCAGTCTTTAACACTGGTAGCATGCAGCGACAGCGTGGACGTGAACCGTATGTGCAGTTGATGGACTTTGAGCGAGGGCGTATAGTGGGCATGCGGGAGGCCGGGTGGACGTACCGCCGAATTGCTCAACACGTGGGGCGTGAGGTCTCCACAGTACATCGATGCTGTCGCCAGTGGTCGGCGGAAGGTGCACGTGCCCATCGACCTGGGACCGGACCGCAGTGACGCACGGATGCACGCAAAGACCGTCGGATCCTACGCAGTGCCGTAGGAGACCGCACCACCACTTCCCAACAAATTAGGGACACTGTTGCTCCTGAGGTATCGGCGAGGACCATTCGCAACCGCCTCCATGAAGCTGGGCTACGGTCCCGCGCACCGTTAGGCCCTCTTCCGCTCACGCCCCAACATTGTGCAGCCCGCCTACAGCGGTGTCGCGACAGGCGTGAATGGAGAGACGAATGGAGACGTGTCGTCTTCAGCGATGGGAGTCGCTTCTGCCTTGGTGCCAATGATGGTCGTTTACGTGTTTGGCGCCGTGCAGGTGAGCGCCACAATCAAGGCTGCATACGACCGAGGCACACAGGGCCAACACCTGGCATCATGGTGTGAGGAGCGATCTCCTACACTGGCCGTACACCTCTGGTGATCGTCGAGAGGACACTGAATAGTGAACGGTACATCCAAACCGTCATCGAACCCATCGTTCCACCATTCCTAAACCGGCAAGAGAACTTGCTGTTCCAACAGGACAATGCACGTCCACATGTATCCCGTGCCACCCAACGTGCTCTAGAAGGTGTAAGTCAACTACCCTGGCCAGCAAGATCTCCGCATCTGTCCCCCATTGAGCATGTTTGGGACTGGATTAAACGTCGTCTCACGCGGTCTGCACGTTCAGCACGAACGCTGGTCCAACTGAGGCGCCAGGTAGAAATGGCATGGCAAGCCGTTCCACAGGACTACATCCAGCATCTCTACGATCGTCTCCATGGGAGAATAGCAGCCTGCATTGCTGCGAAAGGTGGATATACACAGTACTAGTGCCGACATTGTGCATGATCTGTTGCCTGTGTCTATGTGCCTATGGTTCTGTCAGTGAGATCATGTGATGTATCTGACACCAGGAATGTGTCAATAATGTTTCCCCTTCCTGGGACAATGGATTCACGGTGTTGTTATTTCAATTTCCAGGAGTGTATATAGAACACATCTATGTGGTATGTGAAGCAGAAAGATAAATTGTGGGACTATTACGTTTATAACAATCGAAACATTTGAATACTTTTCTCCCTCCGAAATTAGCTCGCACAGAGCAGTGATCAGAAAACTACTTACAGTGCTGTACTTAAAGGAGGGGTTTATCGTACTTATGCAAATAAAAGAAACCGCCTATTAACTACGCTAAACCAATCAACAGCTTAACTGTTTTCTGTCCCAATATCTCTGTCTCTCTTCCCACACAGATGTTTACCGCAGGATCAAACTAGACTGAGATAAATTTATAGCTTACTTCACGAAGCCAAGATGAGCACTGATGAATAACTTGCTTTTAGACGGAGCTGCACTCGAGTACTTCGGCCGCCACCCCCCTCTCTCTCTCTCTCTCGCAAGTGTTCAATCCCAACACCGCAGGGGGGATTTATGACTGATGAAGCGTCGCTTGGGCAGATTTCCTCCGGGCCCGCCTGTTTCCCCTGCCAATCATTCAGCCAATTGCTCCCTCATCAGGATCACTCTCGTACCCACGATACTGTTACGTGCTGCAACATATTACTCCGAAGTAGCCGCCAGATTGAATATAAACTGCACCGCCTCATATGTTAGATTCAAGCAAACAAATTTGACATTACAGACTAGTGACTTTTCTCTCTGTTGTACCATTTATGAAGGGTCCCGTTTCTTATTTCTATTTATGCAATATTTTCTTTGTGAGTAATAAATGGTTCAAACATAAAATAGGCTACGCCAAAATGCCATTACGAAATACTGTGTATGCAGAGAAATTGTTAATAAAAAGGCAGCCTTTAAGAAATTTAATGTGTTTAAGTCCACAATATTTCATCAGTTTCTCCCCATTTTATGTCGATATAATAGAAAATGAAGTGTTGAATTTCAGACGCTGTTTAATGTCGACAAGCACGAAATAATTTATCATTAATTTTAATATCATAATCAGCACAAAGTGTCCTTAAATCATGTTTAAAGAACTAATCAGTTCCCGTGTGACCTACCTCCGGCGCGGACGTATAAGTCTGTTGCTGCTGTGTTGATAGTGCATTGATTTTAGGATCGTGTTTGTGCAAGCCTAAAGTGAATAGTGACCTTAAATATGTTATTTGTGAAAACGTGTTTCACATTAGTTGCGCAAAACTTGTTATTAATATGAAATTTATCGACGAAAATGCAGTACAGTGTTGTGATAAAAATAAGGAGGACTCGACCGCTTGTGTTTCTTCAAATGTCTACCCGTTTGAAAGTGTTAATTTCCTGTACTGTTTACGTAACATTAGTGATTCTGTAAATAAAGTTTATTTAAAGTTGGTAAAGTATGTTTTAAGGTCACTGGAAGGTCGAAGGTTTCAAAAAATCCATTTTTTGCTTTGAATGTTAAAAATTATATAATTCTTCAGCTTTAAAATGATATATAACATAGGTTGTCAGCTGGTATTAAAGCCCTTTAATTCGTCAATTTAAACATGGCGGCGTAATGATACGCCCACTTCCTGAGAATGGTGCTTAATCGTTGATCGTGATTTCCCAAAACCTTGATTTTTCATACTTTCGGTGCATGTTTCTCAAAAAAATATAAAGGATATTGACACAAAATTTGTAGTGGTTATTTGTCAATGTTCCTTGAAAACATTCGGCTAACATTTATATTCATGTGATTTATAAAATGCATGAAAACAAATATTCAGTCCTCGAAAATGTTATTTTTTTTTACTCAAAACTAATTAATTTTTCATTTGCATAGTATAAACTACATGTGATTTTCATTTAGCCGGTATTATAAAATTGTGTCTTAGGTTATTTGGGATAATACGTGGTGCCCTTATTGCAGAAGGATAATTTCATTTCTGTACTACAGGACAAGGTAAGGCTATTAATGCCAGATATTAACTTATTGATAAAGCCTGCTGATACAAGGTCTGCTTAAATAAAGAAATTGTTTTGGACGGTGCCTTATTAACCAAATCAAAAAGTGTCTCCTCTGAATTGATCAGGAAGCGGATTTATAGGCACTAAAAATGTGTGAAATAGGCAGGCAAAAATGCACTAAAATGGGAAAAATAGGCACTTAAATGGACACTAAAAATTTGCTAAGTAAACACCTAGAGATAAACAATTTGAGTAAAATGGCTGTTAAATGCACTATAAATGCATTATGCAATCATCGCAACATATTCTGCAACAAATTCGCTTACACATGCTATTTTGAGGTTCCTTAGGCGAAATAGTTCTACATTTATTCCAAACTTCATAAATGACTCCACAGCAAGTTAAAATAACAGATATTGTCGTATAATTAAAATACATATAAATCCACTTCACTAAGAACCATAATGCGCAAAAAGGTGTGAAGTAATTAACTATGTCAAAAAGCAAAAACATGGGTTTGGTGGGGCCTTAAGGGTGAAAATTGAAATATCTGAAGCTTTTGTTAGATTTGTTTAAAATGTATGCCATTTATTTTTCTGATCGATCAAGAATGGATTAATAGCAAGTTTCAGCTTTCTAGTTACAATAGTTTCTGAAGAATTGACAGTTTATGTATAAATTACAAGCGATTTTCAAAATGTCCCACATGTTGTAATTTTAAATATTAATGCTTGGGGTATAAGTTTCTGCACTCATTTTAACCTATTAATGACTATGTGAAATATTTGTCTTCGCCATATCAAAGAAGGGAAAAAATAATCATACCTATTTAACAATTTTTATTTTCCTAAGCGTTTTCAGTAAGAAATCAGCATTATAATACTTTCCAATACAAATAACAAAAGCACAAAAAATGTAAATGGGTATACTTAAATGAAATGTGAAATGCGTAGTGTTTAACGCCCGCTTTTACTACATTCGACACCGCAGGCGATGACACTGATGATACATGAAATGGAGATGGAGCACCGGTGGAATGAGATGGCGGGGGAAACCGGAGATCCCGGATAAAACCCGCCCCAGCGCCATTTGTCTACCGCAAGTCTCACTTAGTGGTCGCCTGGGATCGAACCCGGGCCGCCCTGGTGAGAGCCAAGCGGTCTAACCACTGAGCCACGGCGCGGCCGGTACACTCAATATGCAGTTGTCCTTACACGCATGTTTAGAATTTCATGCAGATTAATAGAAAACTGCTTCCTATGGAACATTTTGAAGTTAGGAAAATGCAGAAAATATGGAATCTGAGAAATATGAGGTTAAAATTACGTAATAGCAGCTACGATACAGGTGTAGGGTTATTTAAATAGTCATGTGACGTTTTTTGTAGTGCCGCCGAAAAAAAAATTATATTATAGAAATATGTCTATATTAATTTTAAGACAAAAGAAAACTAAATTTGGTATTGTTGTAAGTTTTGGGCCAATTTGCACAGATGTGTCTGCTTAATAAACCCCTTTTTTGAATATCCAACGTGCAGCAGTAAGAAATTTCTCCTCCCCGAAAACTTCACGTTGAAACCAACAAATGCAAAAGCTGTTGGCACAAATTACAAACAGAAGAAACTGGCTAAAAAGGCAGTTTTAGGCACTAATAAACAGAATAGGCAAAAACGAATAAAATAAGCATATATAGGCACTGTAAAACTAAGAAATAAGGCTAATAATTGTAGGAAACGTGATTATACCATAAAAGTCTACGTTTTTGAACAAAGGAATCAAACAAGCAAATATCGCAAAATCCGCCCCTAGTAATGATGGAAGAAAAACATGCACAAATTCAACAACAGAGAGTGGTTGCCCCAAAGGGCGATTGGCATTTGAAATCTATGAGTATAACAATGATAATAAAAACAGAGCGAAACCTCGATATAATGACGATATGCAAAGATTGACGCTTGCGTCATCTGCACACTTGGTCTGAGGTAGTAAGAAGAAAGAGAAACTGTGCGATGTTAATAGGTAGTACAAATGGAACAAATTCAATACAAGACGTACCAAAATTTGTTTTACCAGATGCATAATGTTTGTCACGTAGTACAAAGGAATCTCTAGTTTTCGACTTGTTAAAACCTATTTTCTTCTGTAGTAACCTGCGAAAAACTATCTCCAAAGAATGCCAATATTTATGCTTCTTTTAATGCGAATATTTGTGAAAGTAATTACGATAAAGCAATGGATCCCAATATTTCGCCCTTAAATGTACAGAGGCCGACATAAGTACTCGAACATAACCATCTTTGTTACTTATATTATTTTAAAGCTACGCAGAGTAAGCATACGTAAGTACGACTGGTACAAAATAAACTTGAGTCTTCCATTAAACATATAAACTCATAAATAGCAACTGAAACTAATTTGCACTACAAGGAGAAATAAAGCGGTTACTTTACATCTGGACATAAGTATTCGAACAGAGAACAGCTCCCATTTCTTTGAATTACTGCTGATAATCGTTTGGGCATTGTCTGTATGTGTTGTTTAGTGACTGCAGAGTCCATATTTCTCTACTCTGTTTGAAGAAGTTCTTTCAGATGGTCCTTGCTTCCTCACACGCTCCTCGAGTTCATTCCAAATGTTATTTATAGGATTTAAATCCGGATATTGGGGCGGTGGCTTCAAAGTGTGAGGAGTGTTGTACACGATCCAAAGTTTTACAATTTCTGCAGTAAGCTTCGGATCATTGTCCTGCTGGGAGTAATAATCATGCTCTAATTCCAGCTTCTCTGCACTCTTTTTCCGATTGTTTTCAAGAATCCTCTTGTATTTAAATTTGTCCATGATCCCATCTATGAACACCAGTTCCCCAAAGTGAAATGAAGCTCTACAGCCGCATACCATCACACTACAGCCACCGTGTTTCACTGTAGCTACCATGTTCTTAGGTTCCCATTCTATATTTGGCAGTCTCCACACTTTAAGACGTCTATCACTCTTGGATAAGCAGAATTTGCTCTCGTCCGATCAGAGAACCATATCCCAGAATTCTGTTGGTTTCGCCACATACTGTTTAGCAAATTATATACGCTTTTTCTTATCCACCTTATTAACATATGATTACTTACCAGGAACGCGGGCATTGCACCTTGTACTATTTAAAACCCTTTAAACTTTTCTGGTGTGAACCACAGTGCCAGAATATTGCTCAAGGCATCCTCTAATCTAAGATGCAGTGACTCTCAGATTCTGCTTCACCATTTTTATTATTTGCCTCCTGTCTCTAATGGTGAGTTTAGAAGGAGCGCCATCTCTAAGTTTATTTACAACAATATTTGTCTGTTGAAACGCTGAATTAAGCATAACACTATAGTTTCGCTTCTGTTAATTGCTTTGGCAACTTCAGAGAGAGGTTTGTTTTGTTTTGTACATATTTTTCATGATATTCCTCTCTGCCACCGTTGTCTCCTTACCTTTACGTCCCATATTACCTTTGAGTTCACATTCGGCTGAATAAGTTTGAGCACACTGTCTGGAGATGTAGCATAAACACAACTGCTATGTGGTAGTGGCGTGTAGGGTACGTCCAAGCACCTTTCCCTCTGTTCGACTAGGTACGTTCGAATATTTATGTCCTCCAATTAGAGGGACAATAGAATAAATTCAGTACAGATTGTGTAATAAATACATGCAAAGTGATATTTTAAATATGGTTTCCGAGATATTAAAGGTTAATGTATATATGTTTAGCAATTCAATGCTGCCAAATAAATATTACAGTATTTATAGTACGTGCAATGTTACATGTTATATTATTCGAATACTGGGGCGCCGGGGTAGCGCGGTGGTTTCGTTCGCGGCTCCCGTTCTAAGGGTCCCGAGTTCGATTCCCGGCTCTGGGGTTGGCGATTTTAAGTCGGCCCTATCCACGCCTTCACCTCTGTCTAGCACACGTGAAGTATCCCCTATGCCCAACGTGGTTCGGAGTCCACGGTAAAAACTGTAGGTCCTCTCACCTCACCGCCATCTTCACTATCACCCTATCATCGGAGGTAATGGACACCGCCCTCTGGGTGCCTCCACCTGAGAAATGGGTCCGGTCATCACTTGGTGGGGTGAGGTTACCCCGAAGGCCAAGGTTGCCATGTGGGGAGTGTTAGTAACTAACTAACTTATTCGAATACTTCTGTCGGCCTCTGAATGTGTTAGGCGTCTTTTGGTCCTTCACCAAAAATGCACCGAACGGAGCATTTAACCCTTCCTTGTGCGCAGTGTACATACAAACAAGTAGTGTGAACTTAAAGTAAAAGCGATGCATTTAAATGTTCAGTCAGCAAACAGTACATAAATGAACTTCAGCTATTCCATGACATCTTGTGTTTAACTGAACAAAGTTGTAAACATGGTACAGCCTTATGTTTCGATTGATGTACGAGGCATGTTTTTTAAGTCAGTGCCGTTTTGGAATTAAAAAAAGACGTGCATAGATATCGCAATAATATTATCTTTACATGAAAGCCTGTACCTTAATCTACTTTTCTACATAATTTCCGTGAATATTGAGTCACTTGTCATAACGTGACACCAGTTTTTGAGTACCCTCCTCATAAAATTCTGCCGCCTGACGTGTTAACCACTGTATCACAACTGTTTTGACTTCGTTATCCTCTTGAAGACGCTGACCACCCAGATGTTTTTCAAGTGCAGGAACACATGGTACTCCGTTTTCTCTCACCTTTTCGTCCACATTCTGCACCAAATCTTCAGTAACGACCGAAGGACGACCACATCGTTCTTCATCATACACATTTGTGAGGCCATCTTTAACTGCTCTCACCAATTTCCTTACCATTCCACCATTAAAAACGTTTTGTCCGTAAACTTCAGAGATCTCACGATGAATATCGATCGGTTTTACGCCTTTAACACTAAGAAATCGTATAAAAGCCCGTACTTCACAATTCGCGGGACTCACGATTGTCGGAAGCGTCTTAAACACTCAGCAACCAACGTATACAATGAAGAATCAGACTGTAATGGCGTCAGTGGGTAGACAAGAGATGTAGGTAACCAGCGCGCATGCGCGGAACGCCGACCGTAGCGCTGCGGCGGCGGAATCGCAAAACGGTACTGACTTAAAAAACATGCCTCGTATATTATCGAAATAATCCGACAGGAAAGAGCATATTCTCGGAGAAGATGCAATTTAGCGTAAGTAGTTAATTTTGGTTCTTGATACCCTATATATTACTAACTCTTCACAATAAACTCATTTCGAATGTGTGGGGTTAAAATTAGATTTGAAGAAAAGTATTAAAAATATTACATTATGTACTTCATGTATATAGATCCCCAAATGGCATTTTTGCCGTTTCATTATATAAATTATAATGCATTTTAAATCATATATGGGACATATATATGAAATATATCCATCCAGGACATATTTGCATGGGATGACTTAAAGGACACAGTGGAATTTTAGGTACCGAGAGAGCTGATTGCTTGGCTAAGAAGGCTGCAGAATCTAATTTTCCTGTGACATACCCTTTATGTCCTATTTCTAATGTAAGGAGAATAATAAATCAACATATTCTTGAAGAATGGAACCAACAATGGCTAACAACACCAAATGGAAGTTTAACAAAAACATAATATTTCCCTAGTGGATATGACAGAGGAAAATGTGAAACTCTTGTACCAAATTTTGTTTTGATACAATTTTTAAGTGGACTTGGTAAATTTGGTGAATACTTATCACGCTTTCACTTAACATCCAACCCCGAGTGCATGTGTGGTGAAGAATTTCAAACTGTGGTTCATCTCCTTTTCTGTTGTCCCATTTTCTGGAGAGAAAGACAAGAATTAATATTCAAGCTAGACTCTCTAGGAACTGAATTTTCTGCTCCGCTCACATCTTTGCTAATGAAGCCACAACAGTATAAATACTTCATGATGTTTATAAACTAGGTGTTTAAACGTCTGAAATAGTTTAAATTAATACTAATTAGATTAAAACATCATTCCTTCCTTCTAGTATTTAAAATATTTTTGTTAAAATTGTATATTTTTATGTATCAACTCTAACCCTAATATACCACTGTGTAAAATATGGTTCAATAAATCTGGGTTAAAAAAATCATATATAGGGGGCGGATTTTACCCTATTTGCCTATTTTCTTCCTTTGTTCATAAGCATAAGCTTTTAAGTTATAAGCACGTTTCCTACAATTATTAGCCCAATGTCTTACTTTTATAGTGCCTATAAATGCCTATTTCATACGTTTGTGCCTATTGTGCTTCCGTAGGAGGCCCCGGGGGATTGCTGAAGGTGATAACTCCATTGAAACAACACACTATAAAACTGCTTTGACATTGGGTCATTCTTTGTCCTCTCAGAGTACATGCAGCTTAAAACTGTTAGGTATGCAGGCTGTCTGCCTGCGGCCGGAGCCTCCTGTATTTTCCTCGTAGAGCAGGTGACGTCCGCAATGCTTCTGTGTAGTTTAAGTGTGCGAAATTACCCCTTAACGTTCGCCTTATATAAAATGCTTGCCCAACATTAGAGGAGAAATTGGGAATATAAATGTAAAAATTTACTAACACATTTTATCAGTTTAGATTGTACATATAGAACGGAAGAGGATGCGTTATAACAGAAACATAAGCGTTATGGTGGAACAATTAATTTTACACTTTGTTTCATTCTCCATCAAGAGATGGCGCTTTTCTAAGCTATGAGCACGCTATGAGCTATGATACCTCTATGATTTAACTTGAGCCTCTCTTGGAATTTATCTCGAAATAGCAGTGACGTCCTGTCACAGACATTTCCGTGTGCAGCCTGGTGATACGTCATACCAACCATGCCCCCCTCCAGTCCTGAAACATGGCCATTTCGTTTCTGCTCTCAAGTCTGTTTACGTTGAAAATATACAAGCTAGAGCTCAACCCATCAAAAGATTACGTACAAATATAATTTAGATATTTTCCACATGATAAAAGGCGGTTTGTTCAGTTGATCATCAATACCAGTCTTGCACTTTGACATAGGTATATTATACGAGGCCTGTTAAATAAAGAATGATCACATTTTTTTTTTTTTTGACAATGTACCTTAGCTCATCCTCATAATTTTGATGGCCTTTCTCAAAATAGTCTCCTCTGAATGCGATGCACTTGTCCCAGCGTTTCTGCCAGTCTTCAAAGACATACTGGGAACCATTTTTGACAGATCCTTCAAAATCGCCTTCGCAGCCTTCACCACTGTTCTGATGATGAATAATACCTTCCACGAAGGCGTTTCTTCAAGTTAAAGAATAGAAAAAGGTCACATGGGGCTAAATCCGGACAATAGGGAGGGTGAGGGATGCACTTCACGTTAATTTTTGCAAGATATTCAGCAACAACATTGGCAATATGCGGCCGCGCATTATCGTGGTGCAGCATCCAGCCTGCTTCACGGAAATGTGGTCTTTTGCACCTGATATGGACTTGCAATGTTTTCAGGACATCCCTGTAATATTGTCCAGTTACTGATGTGTGTGTGCAGGTACAACATGCTAATAAACCATTCCATGAATATTGTCTCTCGAACGTCGGAACTCCCGATAGAACCCGCCGGCAGTAGTGTCAGATAGGAAGCATTCAGACCACGCCTACCAATTTGTCTCGTGTCACTAACTGAAGGGATGATTAGGAGAGCGGCACGAGCCCCGTACCGTCTCTTTCCCCTCCAACCAGACGTCTGGAAACCTCGGGATGCTTGAGCGCGCCGCGAATCTTCCAGAAACAGCGATCTTCCCTATTTAAGGCCTGCAGTTGGCGAGTCAGCTCAGTTCTTGGCGAGCAGCCGTGAGGAGCGCCGAGTGAGTGGACGGACTGGAAGACTGTGTACGTGCGTCGGAGGAGTTGTTCGTAATTGCGAGTGAAGAGTGGACCAGTGACAGACGAACTGGTGAATTGTAATTGTGTGCGCTACGTAATTCTGTGTAATCGGCAAGTGTTCCAACTGAAATTCGGTGGAAATAAAGAACATTTTGAGATTGTGCAATACCCCTTTTAATTTCACGAACCCACAAAGTCACAATATCAAAGAATGACATGACCATAAGTTTCCCAGCAGAAGCAACCACTTTTAATTCTTGGAGGCTGGTGATGAAGGAGATTTCTACACTGAGCTTTGCTATTTGCTCTCAGGATCAAAATGATGTAGCCAAGTTTCATCGGCAGTGAATACGTTTGAAGGAAACTCCGGATTTTCCTCTAACATCATCTTTAACTGCATGCAGACCTGCACACGAATGTCTTTTTGTTCGGGAATCAACAGTCTTGGAACCCATCGCGCACAAACACGTCTCATGTGTAATGTTTCTGTCACCAACGTGTGAGTGGCACCTAATGAAACGTTCAGTATTTCAGAAAGTGATCTTAAGGTAATTCGTAGATCCTCTCTCACAATGGCAGCAGCAGTGTTGATGTTTTCTTCCGTAAGAGCAGTAACTGGAGCACCGGGTCTACCTTCCTTTGAAATTGATTGTCTCCCGTCTTTAAACATTTTAAGCCACCTTCAAGCTGTGCTGTAGGGAAGGGCATAGGTCTTCTGGAACATTGGATAGGCCTGAACCCAAGATTTCTTGAGACGAAAGCAGAATTTCAAAGTCGCATATGGTTCCTCGAATGTTACCTCCATTGTAGCTGTAGGCGATACTGAACATGTCTGAACTTGCCTGGTTCTCACAGGCGGGGACCAGGAGTACCAACAATGAAACTGCTACGGCATATTTTTTGACATTAAGCTAACCGTCGGCTGTAAATAAAATGGTAGATCATGAATACCACACGTTTATACAGGGAGTTAATGAACTTTATCGAAATATTTTCAGGCCAATTGGAAATAATGTCAAACAAGTTATTTGAGACAGGAGACATGACCTCTTCTTTCTAATGTGAATTTCTAAAGTACCAGTTCGCCGCAACTAATTATGATATCACTTGAGCGTATAAGACAAGAAAATGAAGAGATGTGTCGAATCTCTCCCTCTGGCATAGTGGCTATGACATTAGTTGTCAAGTGAAATTTAAAGGACTTCGAGTCTTCCCCACCAATTTCTTTATTCGTTTGGCTGTTTTTTTTTTTTTTTTAATTTTTGTTTGAGCTTTTAATTGAAGCACTCAGATTCAGACGTTTTTAAGTCAATCTTTTTGAGAAATTCTGTTAAGCATACGATAAGCACTCAGTACCAGTTTTGTAATAGTGCTAAAAGATCAGAAGATGTTAGGTGGAACATATTATGACCCTACCATGTTGAATGGCCATCAATTTCAGAAACAAAAGCTGCTAAGTCAGCATTTTCGAGTTAGATGTTGTTAAGTCAAGTAGTTGCCGCATTAGCCGTTTGGTGGTGCAACTACAGTGTTACACACAAGCTCTTTAATATCAGCTGTTGATACATTTTAGATTAGACATGTTTAGACATTCCTCAAGTGCACTTTCAGAAAGTTTATCTCTACTCCCCAATACCAGGGTACTCTTTCGTGCCGATTGACCAAATTTTTGGCAATATTCAGAAGAAGAAACGATCAATGGGTAAAGCCTTAGTTCCTTCCATATGGGTGAAACTGATCAAAGATTCACTACAGGAGAAGCCCATTGATGTTATCCGTGTTTAAACGTTTACTGACCGATAATGGGGAACATGGTGGCCTTCCAGGTGTTGATGTTTTGGACTTCAAAAGTGCCCTCGACCATGTCCTAGTAAGAAGTGTTCCTGAATTCACTTTAATCCGGGGTATATATTTCCAAAGAGGATGTGTACCAGAAGTTGGTCACACAATACCTTGTATGTATGTATTTATTCACTGCAATTGGGTACTACCCGGTGGCAGAGTTAAGAATACAGATCAAATTACAATACTAGATTTACAGCAATAACACAATAAACAATACAAACATGATATTATTTTACTTTAGTCACTTAAAACATATCTAATTAATTCCCTATTTACATATTATATACCATTATAATTTAAAAGTTAAACTATAAACCATCTAGATTTTTCTAAAATTTTTCAGCGAGAGGGGAGAGCCCTGAAAGACTGCTACAGGCAATTCATTCCATTCTTCAATGGTTCTTTTAAAAAAAGAAAATTTTCCTACGTCGGTTCTGTATCTTCTACCCTTAATTTTATACCTATGATCGTTTCGTCCATAATAATCCGGATTATCTAACCTTACACTAACGTCCACCCATGCCTTTACACCAGCATTGGCTTAGATGCTTCTACGCTTTATCGTCCCCAGTCTCTTTTGAGGAGAGTAGTGAGCTTACAAGCCTTACACAAGGCTGTGATAGTGCGAAAAATACACCAGATACGCTTCAGAAGATTAGAAAGACAAAATATCACAATTGTCCACTACTGAAAAATGTCACTCTGCCAGAAGGTACGTTTTGTGACACAACGACATATGGAAGTGATGTAGAAGATTATGTAGTAGAGATGGAGTGATATTTTGATGACAAAGTTCTATATCAATCCATGAAATGTGTATTGGATTAGTCCATAGTAGAGATGTGTTGGTGAAAATAAAATAATAGATTATCCATGGTTACATATTATAATATTGCATAATGGAAAAACTCTAACATTAAGAATTAGAAGCTTTTAAATTATGTTCCTTAACAAATTTTCATCCATTTTAAATTAAAAGTTGTTAAGTCTAATAATAAAGAGTGCTGCCGTCTTCATGTTGAGGACGCAAACTTTTCAGACTACTCTCGTAGCTACAACAGTGGGATAGAATTTCCAGCGTGATAGTGGTAAAGGTTTTCTCTCATCTCTGTAGCCTTTTAACTTTATACTGTCGATTTCTACAACTCATTTAGTTCCTTCCTTATCCCTGGAGCTGTTAAATAAAATAGATCCAGGGAGACTCATTCTTTGTTATGTAAAATGTGTAATATTATCTTAAAAACATAAAGACGCCATAAATTTCTACATAGCTCTCCATAGTATTATTTATTCATTCGATGAATATCACAGCTCTACTTACATGTGTGTGGCACCCATGAAGCAATATTTGTTTCTGCAAACCTAGCACACCCTCCAAATAAGGAATCGTAAGGAAACTCAGTTACAATATAAATGCGTGTAATTTTCCGAGGTTATACTCACAAGCTATTATTTGGCAATTAACATAGTGCTCTGATCTGATATGAGAATTTATCAGCATAAACATAAATTGTAAGTAAAACATGTTCCAGCTGTTCAGTGCACGTTTTTAATCGATAGTAATGCCCTAGAGAAAAGTGATGCTACAGCGGTAAATGGAGAGAAAAATAGCGCAATAGATGCGCAGTTGAGTTTTCGGCTCTCACATTTGGGCCTTTGTGTACGTACCCTTTCGGTTGAATAAAGCTCCGAGGTTTAAACGGAATGCAATCAAAACATGGAAGTTTATGCTCTGGAGACTCAAATGCACAATTGCTCCAAATTTCAGTTAGTACTGAAATATTCAGGCATTGGTCCATGGTTAGTGAACGCAATTGATGTTAATCACAATGCAGATAAAGGTGGTTTGTTTTTTGGGGAAAATTACCTGCCAAAATGAACTATCAAATTTAAACGTTTCCGCTACAGAATGAATAGCATCCATTCCACCTCACTGCCCATCTTGGTAGCGTAGATGGTAGCGTGTCTCCATTACGTTCATGTGGTCCTGAGTTTGAATCTCGGTCAGGCTGTGTTACCTTGATAAGTTGATGGAAATTATCATTTCCTCTACACTAGCCGTGTGTAGGCTAAGGTTTGAATGAATAGTGTTGATTCCCGAAATAAATGACATTCGCCTGCAGGACAGCATGAAGTTAAAGTTGATGTTAGAGGAAGATCCGGAGTTTCTTTCAAAGTTAATCACTGCTGATGAAACTTGGCTACATCATTTTGATTCTGAGAGCAAACAGCAAAGCTCAGTGTGGAAATCTCCTTCATCACCAATTCCCAAAATTGCAAAAGTGGTTGCTTCTGCTGGGAAAGTTGTGGTCATCTTATTCTTTGATATTCATGGAATGGTTTATCAGCATGTTGTACCTGTACACACATCAGTAACTGAACAATACTACATGAATATATCCGGAAAACATTGCAAGTCCATATCAGGCACAAAAGACCACATTTCCATGAAGCAGGCTGGATGCTGCACCACGATGATGCGCGACCGCATATTGTCAATGTTGTTCCTGAATATCTTGCAAAAAAAACAACATGAAGTGAATCTCTCACCCTCCCTATAGTCCAGATTTAGCCCTATGTGACTCTTTTCTATTCCCAGCATGAAGAATCGCCTTCGTGGGAGGCATTATCCATCATCAGAAGCAGTAAGGTAATCACTGCTGATGAAGCTTGGCTACATCATTTTTATCCTGAGAGCAAACAGCAAAGCTCAGTGTGGAAATATCCTTCATCACCAACCCCCCCAAAAAGCAAAAGTGGTTGCTTCTGCCGGGAAAGTTATGGTCATCTTATTCTTTGATATTCATGGAATGGTTTATCAGCATGTTGTAACTGCACACACATCAGTAACTGAACAATACTACAGGGATGTCGTGAAAACATTTTAAGTCCATATCAGGCGCAAAAGACCACATTTCCGTGAAGCAGGCTGGATGCTGCACCACGATAATGCCCGGCCGCATATTGCCGATGTTGTTGCTGAATATCTTGTAAAAATCAACTTGAAATGCATCCCTCAACATCTCTATAGTCCAGATTCAGCCCCATGTAACTCCATTCTATTCCCTAACTTGAAGAAACGCCTTCCTGGAAGGCATTATCCATCACCAGAAGCAGTGGTGAAGGCTGCGGAGGCGATTTTGAAGGATCTCTCAATAAATGGTTTCCAGCATGTCTTTGAAGACTGGCAGAAACGCTGGGACAACTGCATCTCATTCAGGGGAGACTATTTTGAGAAGGGCCATCAAAATTATGAGGATGAGTAAAGGTACGCTTTGGAAAAAAAATTGTGATCATTCTTTTTTCAACAGGCCTCGTATTGTATCCGCCGACCGCTGATGTTTCAAGATATTTTGTTCTTAAATCTTTTTCGTCTTAATACCAATGAGAAACGTACGTTTCCGTGAGTCGCTGAAATGCTTATCGGAGAAGCCTCTTGCGCTGACTGATGCCTACCGATAATTAATAACAGTAAAACACTTTTCTGAAACCACAAAGAACAAGGTAGCAGGATGACAAACCAAATTTCCCACTTATGTTACCATTTCAAGCCTGTTTCTGGGTTTTGAAAAACTATGGTGCGTCTGTGAGTTGCTAAATGCTAAGAATTTAATTATTTTACAATTTTCATGGCTTTTTCTACGTGTATTTCTGCAACAAATGATGCGGGAAATAAATGGTCTCTGTCAATTTATTAAATATCCCGAAGATCTCACCAGCATCCGCATCAATCCCAAGCTTGCTTGTCAGAGCTATGGGAGGTAACCATCTGGATTTGCGTAGGTATTGTAAGAAAGGACTCAGTCAAAGATTTTAATAACGTTTTGTTTGAAAATTTAAATTAAGCGTTCCAAATATGTCATTACATATATTTCACTAATTCACTTAAGTTTGCGACATTCTCGGGAAACAATCCAGATGGAAAGACGATTAGAAATCGACGTTTAGGGAGTGTGCATCCCTCCCTTCATCAGGATATTTTGCCCACCTCGGTAGCGTAGTGGTAGCGTTCAAGAGTTCCCGAGTTCGAATCCCAGTAAGGGTGTTACCTGGATAAGGTCTTTTCGGGGTTTTCCCTCGTCCTAATAGACGAATGTCGGATAACTGTAAGCTCTGTGGACCCTGGAATCATTTGAGCATCATTTCACCTATTCCATTCATCGTCCGATATTATTTAAAGTTGGAGGACGTAAAATTACAACAAAAATCAGGATAAATATTAAAAGCTGAAGGATTATTAACAGTGAAGTATTCTTCATATTTGAGTTTGATTTATGAGTCACTATGTTTACACTCAAACTTAACTTACTTGTTGTTGTATTACTGAAACGTTTTCAAGATCATTCGAACTCATCCTCAGCTGTTTGGTGACTAAATGAACCTCCCTCTTCTTCCACTACTACGGAGCTCCGATCACTCTGCCATCTGGTGTTAGGGGCACTAAGTTTTAATACCGGGATTTCAAAATTTATAACTTTATCACGGTTTTTGTTTATGAATATTTTTTCCCAAACATCCAATTCTACGGGTTTACTTAAAGATTTTAACAGTTTAATGTTGTGGCCAATGTTGTGGTTTTCTGTCCAAAAATGGTGTGAAACTGCAGATTTTTCTGTTTGTTTCAACTTAATATTCCTCTGGTGTTCTTTTTGCCTCGTTAAGAAGTTTCTCTTAGTTTTTCCTATGAAGCTTTTTTCACAGATTTCAGAATTAATCTGATAAATTCTTGATTTCAAATTGTTGGGGATTGTATTTTTCAGCGGTTTATTTAGCAGGTTCCTCAGACTGAATTTGTTTTCGGGTACTAGTTTTAAGTTTATTCTTTTGAAGATTCGTTCAAATTTTCTAAAAGCCAATGGATGGTAGGTGAATTTTCTATATTGCCAATTTGTGTTTTTAGTGGTGTGAAATTGGTATTTTTTGATACTAATCTTCAGTTTTTCTTTTCTCCTCATGTTCCTTATGATGGCTGGGTTGAATCCATTTAATACCGCTATGTCTTTTATGTGTTGTTGTTCTTTCAAAAATTCATCCTTACTCAGTGGGATGTTATACAACAAGTAAGTGAAGTTTGAGTGTAAACATAGTGACTCATAAATAAAACTTAAAAATAAGGATATTTTAATAAATGTTATAACTACAACTGTATCACTGGATATAACATCAGGACATACTGGATTGAAAATCGCTACCGAATAAGCGCACCTAACGAAGCATTCCCTTAATACAACCTGAGAAGTCTAGGCTGGCAGAGCATTGTTTTGATAACGACCATAGAGCCAATTTTCGGGAGACGACCATCTTGGCAATATGCAACAGTTACTGGGAGCTGAGAGCTAAGGAGGCTTTGGCCATTTCCTCCGAGAGGAGCACGCTTAATCGTGATGCTGGAAAGCTCCTCTGGAAATCCGTTGACTTAAGAAGCACAGGTCTATACAGCTTGATCATCAAGTTAAGTAGTTACGTTTCCTTAACACAATTAATTTTCTATACTCACCCCCTCCCCTGAAATGGTATTTAATTTACTGAAAACAGTCTTTTGTTCCGTTATGCGAGTATTGATAGTGTTTTTGTCTTTGTATATATTTTTTACTATCCAGTGACACATTTGTGGTTATAACATTTATTAAAATATCCAAATGATGGGAGAGATATGCGCTCCCAGAAGGTCGATTTCTAATCGTCTTTACTCTTGGCTTGCTTCCCGAAATCTCGAATATATTCGTCGCCAGGAAATCTTCAGATCTTATCTTACTAATTCACTTGTTATTTAAACAAGTATATTCATAAATTGTACATTTATGAAGAAGTTTAAGAGACGGAACGCCACATAGGTTCTTTTTTCTGTACTTCACGTCCTCCAACGTTAAGTCATATCGGACGATGAATTGGGTGAAATGATGCACAAATGTATTCGGGGTCCATTGAGCTTAGAGCTATCCGACATCCATCTTTCAGTATAAGGGAAAACCCCGGTAAAACCTTATCCAGGTAACTCACCCTGACCGATAATCGAACTCGGGACCCCGTAAACGTGAGGCAGACACGCTACCATCTACGCTACCGAGGCGGGCGCCATATAGGTTCGTTCTCTTTGCCAGCCAGACACGAAGTGAAGTGGAGTGACGCGGCCAACTGTTCGGTGCTTTAGTTCAATATCGCTGCGTTAGACAACAATTGAATTAAAATCAATACTAATTTGTGCAATATCTTTTTACTTCTTCATTCTGATTTTGACTGTTATTTACTATGTATCTTATCATTACTATTTATCTCTCTGGTTCCCTTATAAGCTACCGTATAATACATAAATGTCTATTATTCTGCCTCTAAAACTTTATTTAATTAATTTGGCGTTTTACTGACATGAAATAAAATCTCTTACTACTAAAACGCAATTATCAATATTTCAGTATTTCGTTATCACAAATCTGACTTTTGATTACCCGAGGTTCAGTTAATGGACGTCTTGTGGATTGATTACTTTAGCCAGCTTGACATACAACTAATTGCTTATTCTCACATGATATTAACTAAAACCGTCAATTAAAATCAACTTTCAGTTTATACATTATGCATCTACAGTGTGATCCATATAGATATGAACCATTTCAATAGGACATAATTTCCCTTTGAAAGCTCGTAGGATATAGAAGTTTATTTTAATGATCTCACTGGCTCTGGGAGAATAGACAACACTGACAATTCTTGAGAGTTGACAGTCTTAAATGTACAGTCATAACAACAACATGCGGCACTCACTACGAGAGCGTGTTTACATTTTGAAAACATATTGCAAGACAATTTCCTTGGTAACAACACAACGGGAATTTAATGTACGCGATGTTCCGACATAGGCAACAACTTTATCGCTCGTAAGAAAGCTGGAGACAACTGGTATACTCATTAGTGAGAGTGGAAAACATAGAGCGTCATCTGTTACAGATGTTCGCAGAAGGCTATTGAATTCTCCAAACAAATCGTTGTGTCGATTGAGCCAGGAATCAGGGTATTCATATGGAACATGTCAAAGAGCTGAGACCTTACAGAGTGCATATGGTAAAACAACTGAAAGAAGCAGATTATGATAAACGAATCAGTTACTGTCGATGGTTTCAGGGTACTCTTATTCCACGTCCAGACATTCTCTCCATAACGTGGTTTACAGATGAGGCATGGTTTCATCTGTCAGGCTACATAAACACACAAAACACCAGACGTTGGACTGCTGTAAACCCCAAGTGAACCACGAAACCGCACTGGAGGATGAAAAGGTTGGAGTATGGTGCGCGGTGTCAGCTTCCAGGATCGTTGGTCCCATTTTCTTTGATACGACTGTAGACACTGAAGTTTATATGGGTATCTTCAATACATTTGTGGAGCAGCTGAATGATATCGAATTGAGAGAAGGTTATTTCCAGCAAGTTGGAGCGACGTGCCATACATCTAATGACACCATGGAACTTGTAACCAGTTTCTTCGATAATCGAATAATCTCAAAAGGTCTGTGGCCCTCCAGATACCCTGACCTAACCTCACCGATTACTTCTTGTTGGGGTATCTAAACTATAGAGTGTACAAGAATAGGCCACGGACAATTGATGTTCTCAAGGAATGCTTTCGAAGCAAAACAAATAATATTGGCGAGGATACTCCCCGTAAAACTCCAGAGAATATGGTGAGACAAGTGCAAACATGTATAAATGCTAGTGGAGGACACTTCCAATATTTTATCTGAGATGTAAATAGTGTTATGTAATCTCCCAATTGTTTACTATATTCTCCCGAACTTGTTTCCCATTATTGGTTCAGGTTTATATGGATCGCTCTGTATTTTAGCGCATAGAAACTATGTATTACAACTGTTCATCTATCTCACTTTCATTATCTTATTAAGTTATTAATTTTACCCAATACCAATTTAGGACATACCCCTCTTAAAATTAGAAGACTGCCTCAGCTTCCACGTCAGCACCTATGCATGACAGTAATATGAGGTACGTTCAATAAGTAAGTTCTGTTTGGTAATAAAATTAAATTGTGTACAGATACAGAAAAATTATTTATTGCACAAAATTCTACATTTCTTAATCTACTTTTCCATATAACTGCCGAAATGTTGCAGGCATTTGTCATAGCAAGGCACAAGTTTTTGTATACCTTCTTCATAGAAGTTTGCTGCCTGTGTCTTCAACAAGTTGGAAACATTTTCTTTCAGCTCTTCTTCATTATTGAAGTGTTGACCGCCAAGGAAAGATTTGAGATGCAAAAACAGATGAAAGTTTCTAGGAGCGAGGTCAGGGATGTATTGGGGAGGGGTGGTCAAACTCTTCCCAGCCAAATCCCTGTAGGAAGTTTATCGTCGCATTTGCAGTGTGTGGTCGGACGTTGTCGTGAAGAAACACAACACTCTTTGACAGTTGAGTCCAGACGGTCTACTCCCATCAGTCCTGGAACCGTAGGACAAGACCCGGGCCTCTTAAAACCAAGAGGTTATCTGAGCTGTCCCAAAGGGCGCTCGGCGTCCTCCGTGCGGCTTTCCAATGCTTCTGACAGCATTCCTTGGCGCTTCTTCTGTATTGCGCGGCGCAATTTCCTAAGTCTCTCGCAATAAACATCTGCTTTCATTGTTTGACCACGCGGTAAGAAATCAATGAGTAAGATGCCTTTCCTGTTCCAGAACACTCCCCTTAGGGGAAGGGATCCGTCCCTTTCAGCTGCCAAAGTGCGGGCGCTGCGGACCCTTACCACTCATGGTACCTCTGACGTTACTAGAGGAACCTCGGGCCGAACATTCGAGCCCCTCCTTCGGGAGTTGTTCGGATTGGGATGGACTCGAGGGGGCAGTGTGTTCCCGATACCCGTGGGAATCGGGAACGTCTTTGGACGAGGTTGAGGGAAGCCATTAAGTCTCCCGGGTACTAGCCTGCAAAGCTAGTAGAAGGCGTGCTAGATCACCAGGCGGCCCCACCGAGGTTTTTCGGTAGTCTTCACCTTGAGTGTTGACGCGCGTAAGTGGCGTATTCACTTCCATCCCGTCTTGAGTCCATAGGACCAGATGGGGGGCTTGTTAGTCTCTAGGTCTTGCCCTATGGAAAGCCCCACGGAGGACGCCGAGCGCCCTTTGGGACAGCTCGGATACTCCCTGGTCGAAGGAGGCCCGGGTCTTGTTCCTACGGGTTCAAGGCTAATGGGAGTAGAGCCTCTGGTCTCAACGTCCCAGAACACTGTGCACATCATTTTTCGAGGTGTCAAGATTTGTTTCGGCTTTAGCTTTTCTGGGGATGAGGTGTGCCTCCATTCCATCAATTGACGCTTACTTTCAGGGGTGTCGTAAGAAACCCAAGTTTCATCTCCTGTGACTATCTGTGTCAGAAATTCTTCGCCGCCTTCATCATAACGGGTCAAACATTGAAGTGCACTACTCATCCGTTTTCTTTTGAGTTGCTCAGTGAGAATCTTTGGCACCCAACGTGAGAAAAATTTACGAAATTTCAGTTTTTCGGTAACAATTTCATGAAATAGTGATCGTGAGATTTTGTGAAATTCCATAGCGAGAGCACTAATTGTAAACTTACAGTTTTCCTGGATCTTGTCATCAATCGCGTGAACCAGTTCTTCTGTAACCAAAGATGGACGCCCACTTCGTTCATCATCGTATACTTCACTACGTCCATCATTGAACTGTCGAACCCATCTTCTCACAACTGTATCACTCATCGCATTTTGTCCATAAACATCGCAAATTTGCTGATAAATTAAAATTGGTTTCACGTTCCTAGCATTCAGAAAACGAATCACAGATCTGATTTCACAAGTGGCGGGATTTTCAATCAACACCGACATTGTAAACAAGTACAAGTAAGCGTACGTAGCTGACAGCGATCTCATAATGGCACACGTTTCTTATCCTTGATATAGAGCGTCTACCGCCCATGTGTGGGACTGTGATCGCAGCGCTACAGCGGAGATAAATTTAAACAGAAATTACTTTCTGGGCGACCCTTTAGCATTATTATAATTGAATTTTTAGTAGTTATTTATTTAACTGGCACATACACTTCTGCTGGAATGAATCCTGGAATAATTTCAAATTAAATATGATATCTTTCATCAGTTAGACTTGATAGGTAGGCTATATTCCGAAATTTTCTGAAGTCTTACTGATATAAATAATTAAATCTATAAATTAGTATGTGTTTGAAGTAAACTAAACACTTACCTTTTCAGTACTTCTTCGCTCCGTGTACATGGAAAGGAAAGCTTCCTACTGCAGCCACTCGATTCATACGCTTTCTCTAGGGAATGGCATAAAAGCTATTTAATATGCAAATATGAGGCGCGTTATCTTACAGCCCACGCGGGGGTCGTTTAAGCAAGACGAAAAGGAAGTAGGGGAGGTCAAAGGCATCATTCCACCTGCGAAATGCAGCTCCCTTTGCTAATATTTCTCTACAACAAAACCCTTTTATTTTATCCATAAACGGTGTTTAGCCAACTTCTTGATCAGTATGCAAGCGGAGCTAAAGTCTCTCGGATATATAGGTCAGGGTCTCTCTCTCCCCTAGCTGTAAACACTTCGTGGTGCGGTTGTAAATTTAAGTGTGCCTATGAGGTTTACACGTGTGCCAGGGAGATGGGAGTGTATAAAACTAACTGATTTATACCCAGGCAGGCAGTCGTCAGCACACCGGCTTACAGAGCCCTCTGCCGTAAATCACTTCCGCCATGATTTCGTATCGCTCTGGCATCTGCGTGAAGAATCGAGGTAAGTACCAGCTGCAACAATAACTATGCACACATCACTGCATTCCTGAAGACCATCCTCTGTATTTTAGTGCTACAATACTGGTCACAGTTTCCGAGATAGCTGCTGCAAGTCCAGCGGAGATCGATTGATTCTTTCGGACATAAAGCTTTTACCAAGGCTTCCTTTGGGTGAGAGGTCTAACACTTACGGTACGTAGGACACTTTCTACTCCAATAATGAGACTTATAAAAAAATTAAGGGGTCGTAATTAAACACAAATGATATAAACATAACTAAAAGCATTTCATGCAGAGGGTAGTTTACTTCTGTTGGAGTGGTGGATATTTTAATAAACTAGGCCATTAGTGATTTTACTCAGCCTTATTTTAGATTTTACATTGGCAGAGACCACAGACACACTATAACAACTGAACAGCAATGCATAAACAAAATTGAACAAAAGAAGAATGCAAAAACTTTATATACAAGTACGAGGCGTGTCCGTAAAATAAGGTGTCCAAGGTGCTGGAGCCGTGAGGAACGCTATTATGTTCAAGAGGTCCCGAGTTCGAATCCCGGTCAGGGTGAGTTACCTGGATAAAGTTTTTCCGGGGTTTTCCCTTATCATTCATGACGAATGTCGGGTAACTCTAAGCTCCATGGACCCTGGACTCATTTGAGCATCATTTCACCAAATTCATTCACCGTCCGATATGACTTAACGTTGGAGAACGTAAATTACAAAAAAGAAGAAAAAAAAAAGAAAGAAAAGAAGGGAAGAAAAAAAAAGAACGCTATTACGTGAGATCCCGCAAAATTGGCGTGTAGCTTGGTTTCACCCCTTCAAGTCTCTACTCCAAGAAACCCGTTGCAACCATTAATCTTGGCTGGGCAGCCGTTTGCAATGGAGCTCCCTATCACTTCCGCCTCCAAGTGAGAGTTACGTGCAGTGATCCGTTTTTGAGTGCCAAGGGCACTACCCCCAAAGAAATTCATCGTCAGTTATGCGAAATCTGTGGGCCACAGTATATGGACGTCAAAAGCTTGCGAAAGTGGATCAGAGAATTCAAAGACGGATGTAAAGAAGTCCACGACGAACAGCGTTCTGGTCGGCCTTCGGTTTCAGGCGAAACAATTGCAAAAGTGGAGCAAGAAATACTTAAAAATCTGTGTGTGACAGTTCGCGAGCTGTGTGAACTAATCCCTGAAGTCATCCCGTAGGGGAGGGGCTCCGTCCCCTTAAGCTACCGTGGTGCCGGCGCTGCGGACCCTCGTGGTACCTCTGACGTTACTAGAGGAACCTCGGACCGAACATCTGAGCCCCTCCTTCGGGGGTTGTTCGGATTGGGATGGCTTCGAGGGGGCAGTGTGTTCCCGATACCCGTGGGAGATTGGGTACGTCTTCGGACGGGCTTGAGGGAAGCCATTAAGTTTCCGGGTACTAGCCTGCTAAGCTAGTAGAAGGTGTGCTAGATCACCAGGCGGCCCCACCGAGGTCATATCGGTAGTCTTCACCTTGAGTGTTGACGCGCGTAAGTGGCAATTCCACTTCCATCCCGTCTTGTGTCCCTAGGACCAGATGGGGGGGGGCTTGTTAGGTAACTAGGTCTTGCCCTACGGAAAGCCCCACGGAGGACGCCGAGCGCCCTTTGGGACAGCTCGGATACTCCCTGGTTGAAAGAGGCCCGGGTCCTGTTCCTACGGATTCAGGACTAATCGGAGTAGAACCTCTGGACTCAATCCCTGAAGTCAGTAAGACTACGATTGACAAGATTTTGACCGAAAATTTGCATTATCGCAAGATGTGTGCGAGGTGGGTCTCCAAAACTCTCACCGAAGACAATAAACGGCAACGTGTTGAAGCGGCCCACCGATTCCTGGAGCGCTATGCAGAACAGGGCGAGGAATTGTTGGATTCAATTGTCACTGACGGTGAAACCTGGTTGCACTACACAACACCAGAAACTAAAGAACGTTCTCGTCAGTGGCGGCATTCGAATTCGCCGAAGCCGCCAAGGTTCAGATATTTTTTGCCGGCAAAGTGATGGCCAGTGTGTTCTGGGACAGAAAAGGTTTATTATTTATTGTTCTCGTCAGTGGTCCCATTCGAATTCGCAGAAGCCCCGAAAGTTCAGACATTTTCTGCCGGCAAAGTGATGGCCAGTGTTTTCTGGGACAGAAAAGGTTTATTGTTTATTGTTCTCGTCAGTGGTCCCATTCGAATTCGCAGAAGCCGCCAAAGTTCAGACATTTTCTGCCGGAAAAGTGATGGCCAGTGTGTTCTGGGACAGAAAAGGTGTATTGTAGCGCGAATTTATGCCTACCGGCACAACAATAAACGCCGCTAGCTACTGTGGGACATTCGTGCCATTCAACATCGAAGGAGGGGAATACTGACGAAGGGAGTGATTTTTCATTACGACAACACTCGGCCCCATACTGTACATGCAACGGCTGAACTCCTGGCCCAGTTCGGATGGGACATCCTCACCCATCCCCCCTACAGTCCAGACTTAACACCTAGTGATTATCATCTGTTTCCTGAGTTGAAGTCACACCTGGGTGGAACACATTTCCAGACCGACGAGGTTGAGCGCTAACTGCGCAACTTGGCGGGAGAGTGCTATGACAAGGGCATAAAAAAACTGCCACAGCGCATGCAAAAGTGATTGCCATGGTGATTACGTTGAAAAATAGCTGTAAGTTTCGCCTTTCCATCAATATAACATTCCTTTACAATAAACATGTTTTCTATATTAAGTAAAATTGGAGACCTTAGTTTGCGGATACGCCTCGCATAATAGGTGGCGCTAGTTGTATTATTACGAAGATGAAGAATATAAAATTTAGTACATAATACAACACGCCTCCTTAAGTTAAATTATTTGATCTTATACATAGAAACAACTTCATTAATATTACGTAAATTTAAAACGAGGTGCGAAGAACAGAACTAACGACTGACTTGAACGATTCAAGATGGGTGGTGGACAGTGTATTATCCACATAATGCAGTGAATTATAAAATTGCAAAGTTACTAATACCTGAAGCAAGGACGAGATCGGCATATTCCTTTCAATGCATGTTCTGACTCAGTATTACGTCAATTTAAAACGAGGAGCGAAGGACAAAAGGAAGAGTGACTTGAACGTTTCAAGACGGGAGGTGGACAGTAATTCAGTGAATTATAAAATCGAAAATTTACTAATACTGGAAGCAAAGGCAAGATTGGCATATTCCTTTCGATGCATGTTCTCAGTATTACGTCAATTAAAAACGAGTAGCGAAGGACAAAAGGAAGAGTGACTTGAATGTTTCAAGACGGGAGGTGGAAGGTGTATTATCCACATAATTCAGTGAATTATAAAATAACAAAGTTAATACGTGAAGCAAAGGCGAGATTGACGTATTCCTTTCGAGGCAGTTTCTAACTCAGTATTACGTAAATTTAAAACGAGGTGCGAAGAACAGAACTAACGACTGACTTGAACGATTCAAGATGGGTGGTGGACAGTGTATTATCCACATAATGCAGTGAATTATAAAATTGCAAAGTTACTAATACCTGAAGCAAGGACGAGATCGGCATATTCCTTTCGATGCATGTACTAACTCAGTATTACGTCAATTTAAAACGAGGAGCGAAGGACAAAAGGAAGAGTGACTTGAACGTTTCAAGACGGGAGGTGGACAGTAATTCAGTGAATTATAAAATCGAAAATTTACTAATACTGGAAGCAAAGGCAAGATTGGCATATTCCTTTCGATGCATGTTCTCAGTATTACGTCAATTAAAAACGAGTAGCGAAGGACAAAAGGAAGAGTGACTTGAATGTTTCAAGACGGGAGGTGGAAGGTGTATTATCCACATAATTCAGTGAATTATAAAATAACAAAGTTAATACGTGAAGCAAAGGCGAGATTGACGTATTCCTTTCGAGGCAGTTTCTAACTCAGTATTACGTAAATTTAAAACGAGGAGCGAAGAACAAGTGACGAGTGACTTGAACGTTTCAAGACTGGAGGTGGACAGTGTATTATCGACATAATGCAGTGAATTATAAAATTGCAAAGTTATTAATACCTGAAGCAAGGGCGAGATCTGCATATTCCTTTCGATGCATGTACTAACTCAGTATTACGTACATTTACAACGAGGAGCGAAGGACAACTGACGAATGATTTGAAAGTTTCAAGACAAGAATTTGACAGTGTATTATCCACATAATTCAGTGAATTATAAAATCACAAAGTTAATACGTGAAGAAAAGGCGAGATTGACATATTCCTTTCGATGCATGTTCTAACCTCTCTTGTCCTTCCACAGTAATCTTCATAGCAACTTGTTTCGACAGTGTATACCACTGTAGGAAATTTTATTCATTTCTCCTCATAGGCCGAATGTCAGTTAGACGGTCTTAAATATATTTGATATATTTATTGCGCATATTCCAAAATTTTACAATTTACAACGTTAGGCTACATTTGTCATTTACCTTGTTGCTACCTTGGCTTACATGACACCCTGGTCTTCTGCTCTGTCAGGTAGCTCTTAACTTCCATACCTCCTTGATTAACTTAATTAGTACCATTCCTCCCCTCATCTTTCTTTCTTATATTACTTACATTTCTGGCCCAGTTTTCTTTTACTTTATGCAAGAACTCACCAATACTTCTTACCTTCTTTTCCTTCCTGCCCGTTAACATTTATATAGCCACTATCCTCTTCTCTAATATCTCCCATTTTTCTTCCCAAACCTTTGTTCTCTACATTGCAACCTCCTCGAATTTTCTTAAATGGTGTTCTAGCTTTCTCTTCCCCACAAAATTCACTAATTCCCTTTTCTCTATCTTTTATCCTTATTAGATATACTATTCCTGTTCTCAACCAAGCTAACCCTTCTCTCTGTTGCCTATTGCAGCAATCTACATATGCTTCTCGTCCCCAATTTCTTTTTATCTGATTGTAAAATTGTAATGATTTCATATTTTCTAGACTTCCTCATATTTCCTGTCTTTCTATATCTTCTATTCTGCATTTTACTAATTTACCCACATCGGATGTATTCCTTTCCTCTAATCTCCATATATCTCCCATTTCTATTTTTTGCATTATGCCTCCTACCTCTGCCCACCAACTATGTGAGTTCTCTAATCTTTTTTGCTGTCTCATGCATAATTTCATAGTTTCCCCTTCTTCTTTGGCCAAACTCCTATACCAAAATATTATTATTATTTCCATTATTACTCCATTTCTTCTTGTGTTTCCTAATTCTACTAAGGCTACTTCCCTAGGTGTTGGTCTTGGTAAGTCTAGTTCCTCTTTAGAAAACCTTCTGTAAAATCGACATCAAAAGCTGCATTCACGCCCGCCATCTTGACTATTTACAAGTGTTAGGGACTTAAGAACAGAAATATGGCTTGTTAATTTAACAGAGATTTAACACGAGTGTTAAGCTAACAGTTGGTGAAATGCAATTTTTGTTTTAAGTATTGCTAAACTCGTGTTAAGTGTTAGCATCTGTTGGTGAAATCGGACAATAGTGATGTTCTGCGGTTCGATTTTTGACGTAGCGTGTCGTATTGACACGTAGTGCTGTCACCTCGAGAAATTCCAGAGGTCTTGTGTTCAATTTTTCAGCTGGTGAAATGGACCAAAGGAAGGTGAGGTAACAAAGAAATTTGAGTTGTACTACTTTTGTAAAATGACAAAATGATCTATGTGCTTCATTGAAAATAAAACTGAATCACTTTAGTGAGAGTGAAGCCCACTGAAGTTAGAGTGAAAATTGGACAAAGTCACAATGCGAATGGTTGTTTTACTTAAGAGAGTGTATGAGTCTTAGAGAAGTGCTGTTTCGAAAGCACCTAATTGAATAAGATTCGGAACCTTTAAGACAATTGCCAATACTTCTGGTATTAAACATATTCGCCCAGGGATTTCTAAATAATGTTACAGCACTAAAATACATATATAGTTTTATTTGAAAGAAAACGTTAACTTTCTGTGTCTAAAATTATATTTCAGACATTAACTCGTACCATGATATTCTATAAAATGGACTTGTGTCATTTTTGTTCGCACCGTTCATTATCAGCTTTTTTCAGGCATCGATTTTCAAGCACAAATATGAATGATTTTGCAGCTATTTCGGGTGTTTTAGAACAATTTAAGGGAAATATATAGGCATTGGCTGTTTCCCAGATTTGGGAACAAATGAGATGAGAGAGCTCATGAAGGCTAATGGGAGCATTGTTCTGACGTGTCATCATTAAATTAAGGGACGCAAACAACATTTTATATGCCCAAGGCTGCCCTTACGGTCGTCCTAAAATGTCTGTTTAAGCCCGCTCAGCCATAATTTCGTTCTTTCCACGTCATAAGTTCGCTCCAACACTCTCTCTGCTGAAACTTGAAGTTGTCAAGCATACAGATTAACGACGCATGAAAACTTGAGTTAGATCAACTGCTGCACGCTTTTATTGTCACTCGTTGCTCTCAAATTAATGAAAATTATCACGATTTATATTATTCTATGTCCTAAAGCAAATTAGCATAAACCCATTGTTTGCCACGTTGGGCCAGCTGGGAAGCGATAATTGAATTGGAAGAAGCGTAATATGAGCCAAAAATAACATATGACGACCACATGATGTTCTCTACTCCTGCACACGCTATTTGTTCAAACGTATATCTTTCTCTTTCACGTTTACGCAAATAAATACTGTGGAGACAGCTTTATTACCTGCCTACCTGCCTACCTACTTACCTTCCTACCTACCTACCTACCTACCTACCTACCTACCTACCTACCTACCTACCTACCTACCTACCTACCTACCTACCTCAAAAGTTATGGTCTTCAAAAAAGTATACAGGTTGCGTAAGGATGAGAAATGTGAGGTTAATAGAAGAGAAATAGAGGTAGTAAGGAGATTTGATTATTTGGGGACAAGGTTGAGTTCAGATGGTTGCTGGAAAGAACAAAAGAAGATGTGTGTGGCAAAAGGTAAAATGGCCATGAGAGTGATAAGATCATGCTACAGTAAACTGTCAGATATAAATGTCAAATGGTTGGAGAGGATTTATACGGCAGTAGTAGAAAATAGAATGTTACATGGATCAGAGGTTTGGGGAGTAGATGAGGCTTGGAGAGAGACTGATATTTGTAAATATATATTGGGATTACCAATAGCATCACCTAATGGGGCAGCACAATTGGAACTAGGCAGGCATTCTACTAAAATTAAAATCTTGTCAAGGGCAATGAAATATTTATACAGAATCACTAACTTGGAAGATGTAATATAATTAAAGAATGTTTTCATATTCAAAAGAGAAGTAACTGGGGTGGGTCTTGGGCACATAAAATGTATGACTTGTTGAAGCAGATAGGTATGGGTCATTCTTGGATAAATGCAGAGTATGGGTATAGAGGCTTCTGGAAAGAAGTTAAGCTAAGATTAGAAGATATCGACAGACAAGACATTTTTGCCAATACAAGTGACAAAAGCTCACTGAGATTATATAGAGAAATAAAAACAACCTGGGGGAGAGAAGGATATATAGATATATGTAGTAAGTTAGGGCGAGAAGGTTTTGCTTGGGCGAGAACAGGAGTGAGAAACTTGAAAGTTATAGGTCAAGAGAGGGAGCTAGATAAATGTCCATTGTGTGGAGAAGAGAATGCAAATTTCCATTGTATGTTAAGTTGTAGTCAAACAAAGATATGGAGAGAGCAGGCTAGGCTACGTAAATGGGACAGTTTGGGGGGTGAAGTAGTGATTAGAAAAATGTTGTCAGTAAAAGGAGAAAAGTACAGGAGAAATATATGGAATTATTTAGGGAAAGGTAAAGAGAGATTGCTAAGAACAATTAAGAGAAAAATGTAGAGTGGGATAGGTGAAATGGCAAAAAGTGTAAAAAGGAGCAGAGGGCCTCCAACACACAAAAACCTAGGGTTAGGTGTATGGGGGCTGAATTACTATTCAATGGTGTGCAACATGATAACATGATAGGATTTTCAGGATTTAGGAATATATGGCATATTTCAGTACGGATTTTATAATTGTAATCTTGATTTTGTATTTCCATTTGTTGATGTAAAAGGAAATAAATTACTAAAAAAATTACCTACCTACCCGACAACCCACCTATCCACCAACATACCTACCTACTCGCCCACCCACATCTTTTCAATCTACGAGAAAAGAATATTACTTCAGAGAACATCGGAGGGAAATAGCACCAAGAGATACTGAAGATACAGATTACCAGACTTGATGGCCTAATTTAAGACGTACAACCGATAAATAGAAGACACCAGATATGGATATCGGAAAGAATAGCAGAAACCATAGAAAGAAGGGGATTTCCAAGAGATTGCCCGAGATGCCCTATTTGCTCGGCAGCAGATTCACTTCCGCATCGAGTAATGGTATGTTCCGGAAAAGCTGGGATATGGAACTGGGTGCTAGACAAATGTAATAGTTGGATACCTGCCGGATGGGATGCTTCACATTACACTTGAATCTTCATAAGGTGAACCCTTCATTACAACGTGCACTGCTTTGCCTAATAATGGGTACCTTTGCATGGTTAAACACACTGGACACGCCGGCTGATTGTTCGATATCACGTCTCAGACAATTTTTACGCGATAAGAGATGGACAATGATCCGGCTTAAGAAAATAGCACCCTCCAAATCGTGGATACTGCAAGTATAAGAGATATAGGCAATATAATATCCCTTTCCGACATCATTCCCCTCCATGTAAGACAGTGAGGTAAAATAAAATAAAGATATAAATAGGTTCCCTCCCTCCCTTTCTCCCTCCTTTCCTTCCTCTCTCTTCAAAAAATTGATTAACTTAAAAAACTAAGAAAAACAAACGCGACCTTAAGGGATAGAAGAGCAAGAATCCTCTAGCACCACGATAGTAGTAAAACCAGAAGTTAAAGAAGAATGTTTAAGTGTAGATATACAACAAATAAATCAGTCGATAGTCAAGTGTTTAAAATCGTTTGCTAAATGTTCTTTGCCGTAGCATTGTAAGAAACAACTGAATACAACATTTAAGAAAATATGGGAACTCACAAGACGCTAATGCTACAAAGAAGTCGCGCATTACGGTACCCAATGTAATGTGAATGGACAGAATATAAAAGTGTGCAAGAGGCAATCTTTGACCCTATTGAGCCAGTATCGGAGCCAGTAATGGAGCTACTAGTCCACAAGTTGTACATGGCTATATCGATACATCTTTTCCTCTTCTAAAGAAAATAAGATTCATTTCCGCGTAATGTCCTTTATATTTGATTAGTTTTGTATGACTAGGTTATAAAAAGTGAAGATCGACTTCCTGCTTGAGAAAAGAATATACATTTAAACATACAAACCAAAAACAAGGAATATATTGAAAATTATTTTATCTAATTCACGTGATTTAGAAAAAAAAAAAAAACAAAAAAAAAAACAGAGGAAATACATGGAGAGTATCAGAGCGGACAGACACAACTGATTACGCAGAAGAGGAAGGATATCTGGGACTGACGAACCAGCTCCATCTACTGATGCCAGTCCCTTTAGCAAATGGATACCATTAGGAGGAAGCTTTGGATACCAGTTGTAGAAGAGAAACTTTTAAAATTGTAGCAAACAGTCTTTCGTAGTTTGCTATAGCAATTAAAGCTGTAGTAGAAATGTAGATTTGATTTTTATTGATGGTGTAGAATTAAAGTAGAAGAAAGACTGTTTTAAATAGATTAGATGAGTCGATTTGTAAGGTTATTGGAATCCAGTAATCTGTACGTTTCGTTAGCTCGCTAAGGTAACAAGTAGATTATATGGGCAAAATTTTCAAATTGTTTTGCGTCCTTTCATTAAAATGAATTAAGTTAGAAATGATGGTGGCGTAATAAGGCTTGGTACACATTCAAGAATTCTGGCTATTCGATTTGCAGATTTTATTTTTGTCTTATATTTTATTTTTATCTGTTAGTCCATCTCTTGGATGAAACAATTGACTGAAGATTACAAAGTGGACAGTAAAATACGAGGCATGTTTTTTAAGACAGTACCGTTTTGCGATTCCGCCGCCGCAGCGCTACGGTCGGCGTTCCGCGCATGCGCGTTGGTTACCTACATCTCTTGTCTACGCACTGACGCCATTACAGTCTGATTCTTCATTGTATACGTTGGTTACTGAGTGTTTAAGATGCCTCCGATAATCGTGAGTCCCGCCGATTGTGAAGTACGGGCTGTTATACGATTTCTTAGTGCCAAAGGCGTAACACCGATCGATATTCATCGTGATATCTGTGAAGTTTACGGACAAAACATTGTGAGTGATGGAATGGTAAGGAAATGGGTGAGAGCATTTAAAGATGGCAGCACAAATGTGCATGATGAAGAACGGAGTGGGCGTCCTTCGGTCGTTACTGAAGATTTGGTGCAGAAAGTGGACGAAAAGTTGAGAGAAAACAGACGCTTTACAATTTCATCATTGTGCGACTATTTTCCTCAATATTCTCGTAGTGTTTTGTATCGCATTGTGACCGAGAACTTGAAGAACCGGAAATTGTGTTCACGTTGGGTTCCGAAAATTTTGACGGATTTGCAGGAAGCTCAACGTTTAGGCAGTGCATTGACTTTCCTTGAGCGGTACCACAATGAAGGTGAAGATTTTTTAGACCAAATTGTTACTGGTGATGAAACATGGGTGGCCTGCGTCATACCAGAATCGAAGCAACAATTCATGAAATGGTGACATTCATCATCACCCACAAAAGTGAAGTTTAAGCAAATCATTTGCACAGTTTCTTTGGGACAGAAAAGGAATTTTGCTATTGGAGTTTCTGCCTCGTAATGAGACAATCAATGCAGCGTCTTATTGTGAGACATTGAACAAACTGCGCCGTGCAATCCAGAACAAAAGAAGTGGCAAGTTGAGTGAGGGTATCGTTTTGCTGCATGACAATGCCCGTTCAGATGTGGCTAATTGGACCAAAGTTCTCATCAAATCTTTTCAATGGGAAACTCTAGATCATCCTCCATACAGCCCTGATCTAAAGCCCAGCGACTATCATTTGTTCCTGCACTTGAAGATAAATCTCAGCCTCTTCAAGATGATAACGAAGTCAAAACAGCTGTGATACGGTGGTTAACACGTCAGGTGGAGGATTTTATGAGGAGGGTATTCGAAAACTGGTACCACGTTATGACAAGTGCCTCAATATTCACGGAAGTTATGTAGGAAAGTAGATTAAGGTACAGGCTTCCATGTAGAAATAAAATTATTGTGATATCTGTGCACGCATTTTTTAAATTCCAAAACGGTACTCACTTAAAATACATGCCTCGTACTTAAGAGAACGTCGGAGCGAAATAGGACCAAGAGAAACTGAAGATACAGATTACCAGACTTGAAGACCTAATTTAAGACGTACAACTGTTATATACACTCCTGGAAATTGAAATAAGAACACCGTAATTTCATTGTCCAAGTAGGGGGAAACTTTATTGACACATTCCTGTGGTCAGATACATCACATGATTACACTGACAGAACCATAGGCACATAGACACAGGCAACAGAGCATGCACAATGTCGGCATTAGTGCCGTGTATATCCACCTTTCGCAGCAATGCAGGCTGCTATTCTCCCATGGAGACGATCGTAGAGATGCTGGATGTAGTCCTGTGGAACGGCTTGCCATGCCATTTCCAGCTGGCGCCTCAGTTGGACCAGCGTTCGTGCTGGACGTGCAGACCGCGTGAAACGACGTTTCATCCAGTCCCAAACATGCTCAATCGGGGACAGATCAGGAGATCTTGCTGGCCAGGGTAGTTGACTTACACCTTCTAGAGCACGTTGGGTGGCACGGGATACATGCGGAGTGCATGTCCTGTTGGAACAGCAAGTTCCCTTGCCGGTCTAGAAGTGGTAGAACGATGAGTTCGATGACGGTTTGGATGTACCGTGCACTATTCAGTGTCCCCTCGACGATCACCAGAGGCGTACGGCCAGTGTAGGAGATCGCTCACCACACCACGATTCCGGGTGTTGGCCCTGTGCGCCTCGGTCTTATGCAGTCCTGATTGTGGCGCTCACATGCACGGCGCCAAACACGCATACGACCATCATTGGCACCAAAGCAGAAGCGACTCTCATCGCTGAAGACGACACGTCTCCATTCGTCCCTCCATTCACGCCTGTCGCGACACCACTGGAGGCGGGCTGCACGATGTTGGGGCGTGAGCGGAAGACGGCTTAACGGTACGCGGGACCGTAGCCCAGTTTCATGGAGACGGTTGCGAATGGTCCTCGCCGATACCCCAGGAGCAACAGTGTCCCTAATTTCCTGGGAAGTGGCGGTGCGGTCCCCTAAGGCACTGCGTAGGATCCAACGGTCTTGGCGTGCATCCGTGCGTCGCTGCGGTCCGGTCCCAGGTCGACGGGCACGTGCACCTTCCGCCGACCACTGGCGACAACTTCGATTTACTGTGGAGACCTCACGCCCCACGTGTTGAGCAACTCGGCGGTACGTCCACCCGGCCTCCCGCATGCCCACTATACGCCCTCGCTCAAAGTCCGTCAACTGCACATACTTTTCACGTCCACGCTGTCGCGGCATGCTACCAGTGTTAAAGACTGCGGTGGAGCTCCGTATGCAACGGCAAACTGACTGACACTGACGGCGGCGGTGCCCAAACGCTGCGCAGCTAGCACCACTTGACGGCCAACACCGCGGTTCCTGGTGTGTCCGCTGTGCCGTGCGTGTGATCATTGCTTGTACAGCCCTCTCGCAGAGTCCGGAGCAAGTATCGTGGGTCTGACACACCGGCGTCAACGTGTTCTTATTTCCATTTCCAGGAGTGTAGAAGACGTCAGTTATGAATAGAGCAGAAACCATAGAAAGAAGGAGAATTCCAGGAGAGCTAGAGGAGATATATGGAGAGTATCAGAACGGACAGACACAAATGAAAATCAGAAAAGGAAAGCTATCTAGAGTGCCGAACCAGCTCATCTACTGATGACAGTTCCTTTAGGAGACCGGTACCAGTAGGAGGAAACTTTGTATACTAGTTGCAGAAGAGAAACCTTTAAAATTGCAGGAAACACGCTTTCGTAGTTTGTATTAGCTAATAAATCTGTAGTAGAAAGGTAGATTTGATTTATATTGTTGGTGTAGAGGTAAAGTAGACGGAAGACTGTTTTAAGTAGATTGGATGAGTAGATCTGTAAGGTTATTGGAATCCAGTAATCTGTACGTTTCGTTAGATCGTTAAGGTAACAAGTAGATCATATGTGCAAAGTTTTTAAATTGTTTTGTGTCCTTTCATTAAAATGAATAAAGTTAAAAAGGATGATGGCATAATAAGGCCTGGTACAGATTCGGGCCATTAGATTTGCGGATTTTATTTTATCTTATATTTTATTTTTATCTGTTAGTTCATCTGTTGGATAACAACTGAATTAATATTCCAAAGTGGACAGTAAAATACTTTAAGATGTGATGCATTTGAAGTCCAGTTCAGCATGCATGAATTTTTGGTGTAATTTACGTCCTCCAACGTTAAATCATATCATATGTTGAAAAATAAACAAAAATTTTGAAGAAAAAACGTGTTTTGTATCTTTTCAGACTACCTTCGAAATCTAGTGTCAAGCAAAAGCTGACCTTAGAGCACGGAGGAATAAATGTAACTATGCCAAGTACCCTATTTCGAAATATTGCTTTCGCAAACACGTTTATCATAATGAGAATAATGAAGTAGGTACTAAAACACAATTCCTAAACGAATAAGGAATAGCTCGGATAAGATAATTTTCATTTCTGTGAGTACAAATGTCTCTTCCAAATTATGACTTAATAGACTTAAGTATTTATACAAATTATGTCATAATCCTAGCTTATTTCTGCTGCAGAGTCTTACAGTTACGTGTCAATGTCTTCCATGATTTGCAGACGATTGGTAAAGGCATGTAAGGAGTGAGAAGTAGTACCTTTTGTTTTAGCTGAGAATGTATCTGCTATTACAATTAGAAACTTCATTCCACTGTAAAGAAAGAAGCGAGAGAAAGAGACAGGCAGAACAAGTACTGCAGTGGAGCAAGGGAGACGAGAAACCGTACAAGTGAAAAGGAAAATTATGTAAATGAAAATTAAGTTTCCACAGAAGCACTTGCAGTACACCGGAATGGGAAAGCAAATAAGGTTTCCCTCAACAGTTGCATAAATGACCGAAACATTCAATATCGTCCTAACGCTGCAGCTAAAATGTTCTAAGTAAAACAGTCGCCGCTTTAAAATATCATTTACATAACAAAACTTCATACTACAGGCGTAGGTACATTCAACATCTGCCTATGCCTTCCAAATTTGGATTGAAAGTCACAGTAATATAAATTATAATACAAAAAGAAATAGCAGAGAAATATAATACATCTATTGAACTGAAGATTGGTTAGGGAACTGCGAAACATAGGAGGGCTGTTCAGTAAAGAATGATCATAATTTTTATGGACATAAATTTTCACACTAAAATTCAAACCTATTAATTTCTGTTAGCTTAAGGACAGAGGGACGTGTGGAAAGCACAATGCTTGCGGTTAACTACACACAAAATTCATGGGTTTGCTTTGTCACAGAGCAATGGAATTCTTACCATCAAACAAGCAACTCTTTCTTAATATGTTGATAATACAAAACATGTAACATAGATTCATAACTTTTCTCAGATGCTTTTTAAGATGACTTCAACAAACTAAATTTTCTAAACACTTATTATTTAGTTACACGTAACGGCCATATTTTTCTTGACAGAAAATTCAATTTATAAGGAGAAATAAAGTGCTCAGTGATGTATAAAATGAGCATGTTTGAAGTTTTATATAGAGAAGTATATAGCTAATAAAAATGTTCAATTTGTTACCATTATTCTTTCCCTTAAAGGGAACAGATTTTAAATTTTTAAAAATTCAAAATGTTTTACCTGACAATATCTTTACTGTGATTTTATTAAACATAATGGTTTGTGACACTACAAAAAGTTTCATACCTCTAACATAAGTGGTTTCTGAGAAATGTGTACCCAAACATGTAAAACTGCAACTTGTGGGAAAATGCAAAACAATAAAACAACAGGTTTTTTAGCTAACTCTCTAAAAGTTAAAACATTTCTGTATCATAATCCTGCACTTTTCTGTACCAGTTTGGATAACAATGATAGATCTACAATTACAAAACTCTTCTGAGCTCCACTGTTACCTACGCAAAAGCTGTTGTCATCATCTGGTTGAATGTGAGACAACTTTTTATCCAGAAGCTCAAAATTTACTGCAACTAGGAAAGTTACATACACTTTCAATGTCACTTTTTTCTGATTTTACGATAAAACAATGCCTTTCTCCAACCAAAACGCTTTACTCTATCCATATTTATAGCAAATCTTCAAATCACCTTGAATAAATAACACTCAAGTCGATAATTTGAACTGTAAACAAAACTGCAACTATAAACCACGTGTACTGCAAATGCAAACAATTCGCCATATTGTGAGAGCTTTCTGCAAATACACATGCAGCCACATCTGCAGCAGAGATACCAACAACAAGCATAAAATTTACCGCATAGCTCTGCTGCCACAAATAAAGTTATAACAATTTTAATTTCAATCGTTATGTGAGTATTTTAAAGGGGGCGTGGACATGGTGACGCCATATTTTAATCTCCATTTAAAGGGCTTAAATTTTTAGAATACCTATAGTACAATATATCATTGGATTCCTAAAATCTTGCCAATGTTTATAAGACATAAAACAAAAATTCGCTTTTTTGAGGCATTCACGCGTCCCACTGTCCTTAATATAAGACAAACACGCCGAATACATTTCATTATTGGTACTCCGGGTTCCCATCTGTGAGAACCAGGCAGGTTCAGACATGTTCAGTATCGTCTACCACTGCAATGGAGGTAACACGCGAGGAACAATATGCGGCTTTGAAATTCTGCTTTCGTCACAAGTGTTTAGTTGAGGCTTACACAATGTTACAGGAGACCTACAGAGTCTGTTCTTCCCTACAGCACAGCTCGAAGGTGATTAGAAAATGCTTAAAGAGGGGAGACAGTCAATTTCAAAGGAAGGTAGACCCGTTGCTCCAGTTACTGCTCTTACGGAAGAAAACATCAATACTGCTGCTGCCTTTGTGAGAGAGTATCCACGAATTACCTTAAGATCACTTTCTGAAATACTGAACATTTCATTGGGTGCCACCCCCTCGCATATTATATAATCAAACAACTATTTTGGGTTAAATTCTTGTTGAAAAAGAACTCCCAGTGTAATGTAAATACTTATAATTTAATTGTGTTCCAACAGTTCAGGATTCCAGCATTACAATCACTAATTGGCACATTGCCCTATTTATTCCAGCAACGTATGAATGGTAGGCGGGATCCCTAAGGCTTCCAGATGAATGACAAGGTTTGTAGCAATATTAACGTAAATAATAAAGCAATTAACTCCTTCCTCCAAAGGAAGGGTTACCTCTAAATTCTCAAGTGGAACTTTGCAAATATGCAGTCATTCGCTTGGTAATGCATTGTCATGTAACCCATTTGCATAGGTGGTAAGAAACTTTTACAACTTAATAAAGTTACAAGATATTTTTTCATAATTTTTTTCTACACTGACACCTTGTGTCTCTACACACTTCTGTCAGGGATGCTCCCCTCTCTGTAACCCGTCTAAATAGTACTCGTCGTTTTTATCTGCAAAATAATTGTTCACGAAGGTGATTGCCTCTTCATTTGGTGAAAATCTCTGTACTCCGAGCGCAGTTTTCAGATGAGGGAACAAAAAGAAGTCGCTTGGGAATAGATCTGGTGAGTAAGACGGATGGTCAAGCAGTCCAAACCGTAATTCGTGGATTTTCGCCAATGCAACCGCTTAGGTGAGAGACGGTGCGTTGTTTTGATGAAACAGGATTTTCTTATCCTGCAAACGTGGCCATTTTTCCGCAAGTTCTACCTTCAGCTTGTCAATTATTGATGCCTGGCATGCTCCCGTTAATGATTTTTCCTTTTTGAAGATAATCGATTAAAATAACTTTATTACTATCCAAAAAAAAAAAAAAAAAAAAAAACATGCACGATAAATTTCCCAGCCGTAAAATCAGTTTTTGTTTCTTTTGGAGTCGGTTCCCCCTTTGCAGTCCACTGTTTGGACTTTATTTTTTTCGGGCGTATATTGATATATCCAAGTTTCATCTACAGTAATTAATCGGTGCCAAAACTGGAATTTATTGCGGCTATACTGCGTTGGAGATGTTCATTCGAACACGTTTTTGGTCTAACGTGAGCAAACGCGTTACCCAACGCACGGAGAGTCTTCTTATGTCTAAATATCGATTTAATATGTGACAAGCCCGTGCTTTTGACATGTTCGTAGCCTCTGCTATCTCTCTCACTTCAATTTGGCGGTCGTCTAGCACCATTTGGTGATCTTTAGCGATGTTTTCTTCGGTAGTTGCAGTTTTTGTACGTAACAAACGTTCATTGTCTCCCAAGATCTTACGGCCATGTTTAAAATCAGCTGACCACACTTTCACTGCTAAATGATGTTGTGGAGTCCCCATACACGGAATCCAACTCATCTCTGTTTTGCGGAGGCGTATTGTCTTTCAAAAACAATTATTTAATGACAGCTCTTTACTCGATATTGTCCATTTTTATAAAATTGATCAGATCAACTCACTCAAGCAGATTTTGCATAACAACTGAGCGTCCAAAAGGGCTGAAACTTTGGTAGCTCTGAGCAGATGAGAGGAAAATTCCACTAGCTTTTATTTACTGGTTCTACCATCTTTATGTTGAGGTCGGAAGCCTTTCATACCACTCTCGTAAGTATTTTTATACCTTAACCATGTGATAAAATAGAATGCTATTGTATCACTTCTGACTAACTATTAAAATATGTGTCTCCTAATTCCACTATGTTCCCGTATTCATTACATATCCACAGCTAAATATGCAACAGAGCAAATTCTGACAGTGTTTATCTAATGGATATTAATTGTTCTTTCACACTGGCCGTGTGTAGGCTAAATTGTGGAAACGCACAATCAGACTGAAAAATTCAATGCCATAGCCGGGATTTGAACCACGGGTCTTGTGGTTTCCGTCCAGCCGCTCTACCATTGAGCTATTATGGCCAACGTGCCGATATGACATTAAATTCTCCAACTGACACGTGTTTTTTTTCCGGTAAACCATAAGGAGTTCTCAGCTACCTTAATGACGACTTACTATGCTGTAGGCCACGCCGTGGCTCAGTGGTTAGACCGCTTGGCTCTCACCAAGGCGGCCCTGGTTCGATCCTAGGCGACCGCAAAGTGAGATTTGTGGTGGACAACACGGCGCTGGGGCGGGTTTTCTCCGGGATCTCCGGTTTCCCCCGCTATCTCATTCCACCAGTGCTCCATCTTCATCTCATATATCATCAGCGTCATCGCCTGCGGTACCGTATGTAGTAAAAGCGGGCGTTAAACACTACACATTTTCATTTTACTATGCTGTAAGTACTTTAAGACCTGGGCTCTATAGTTCGGACCACTATTAGGTACAATTAATAGAAATTAATTGTTCTTTCACACTAGCCGTGTGTAGGACTCACTAGAAAGGGTAGAGCCAGAATGAAAAATTTAGTGCCATAGCTGGGATTTGAACCACGGATCTTATGGTCTCCCTCCAGCCGCTCTAAACCATTGAGGTACTATGGCCAACGTGCCGACATGACATTAAATTCTCCAACTGACTCCTGTTTTTTTCCGGAAACCGCTGGGAGTACTCATAAACACATGAGACAACTACCTTAATGGCGACTTACAACGTGTAAGTACTTTAAGGCCCGGGCTTTATAGTTCGGACCAATATTAGGTCAATTAATGGAAATTAATTTTTCTTTCACACTGGCCGTGTGTAGGCTAAATTGTGGAAACGTGGTTCAAATCCCGGCTATCGCATTGAATTTTTCAGTCTGACTCTACGTTTCCACAATGTTTAACTACATTAAACAGAAATATAAAGATTAATAAACATATGTAAGCCATAGTTATGCTTAAGTTATTGAAGATATTTATAATTTGTCATCTCATGCTATCAGCAGCGCAGCGTGTTAGCTGCCATCATGGTTTCATTTTTAGCGCTGCAAAATACTGTGAACATATTGATTAACATATAATATATAAAATTAGTAGAATAATTGGTCAGTTTTGCAGAACTGAATACGATTTCTAAAGAGAAACAGGTTTCCAAAATGCATTAACAAGTTTGGTCGATTGCTAACTCGTTCGTAAATGCTGAAGAATGAAGTCATTCACTAGATTATTTCTCTCAGTAGATTTTAAATGCCCGCTGATATTTCCGCAAGAGGAGGTTTTAGTGGATAACTTTGAAACTCGTAGTCACGTATTAATTTGAAAGCGTATTCCTTTCGCCATGCCGCGCTCCTATTTTACACAAAATCCACAACTTTACTAACAAAGATTGCAGCTGATATTCCTATGGTATCGCTGGATTTAAAGCAAAGCTTAATGAAGGAACAAAGCGGTACATCGAAGTCTGTTTGCCTCACTACTGCCCTGACTTGACTATACTTTCAAATGCAAATGACAGTATTGGGGAGCAGTGTAACATACATTCATACCACAGTATTTCAAGACTTCTATACGCCAACTAAAAACAAAGTTTCGTTCCGACATTCATAAATAAACACAAAGGTACGAAATTACCTACAGTGGTATGCAGAGTGGACATCAAACAATCCAGCTCTAGCCGCATTCTAGTGCTTTCGCTTGTGTTATGTGCAGATCAAAGAATTCGGCCAGCATATCCCGTAAGTGGAATGCTACTGATAGTAAAATGTGATGCAAATTATGTACATGAGATGTAAGCGGGATTTAATTGAGAAACCCGGTGCTTGGAGCCTTTTCGGCTTCAGATTTGCTGAAAGTTTACATATAGAGCCACCGCTGTCTTCAGCGCTGTCTGCTGTAAAGCGGGTGAGGGTCTGAAAAGCCTCCGGCCTATTAAAGATACAAGACATTTTTGAGATTTTATCTCTGTAACCCGCCCAAATAGTACTCGACGGTTTTAAACATAGTCTACTTGTAACTCTACACACTTCTCCCAGTGATGCTTCCATCTCTGTAATCCGTCCAAATAGTGCTCGACGTTTTCAACATAGTCTCCTTGTAATTCTACACACTTCTCCCAGCGAAGCTCCCATCTCTGTAACACGTCCAAATAGTGCTCGGCGTTTTTCAACATAGTCTCCTTGTAACTCTACCCCTCCTCCCAGCGTTGTTCCCATCTCTGTAACACGTCCAAATAGTGCTCGGCGTTTTTCAACATAGTCTCCCTGTAACTTTACACACTTCTCCCAGCGATGTTCCCATCTCTGTAAGACGTACAAATAGTGCTCGGCGTTTTTCAACATAGTCTCCTTGTAACTTTACACACTTCTCCCAGCGTTGCTTCCATCTCTGTAATCCGTCCAAATAGTGCTCGGCGTTTTCAACATAGTCTCCCTGTAACTCTACTCACTTCTTCCAGCGATGCTCCCATCTCTGTAACCCGTCCAAATAGTACTCGGCGGTTTTCTACATAGTCTCCTTGTAACTCTACCCCTTCTCCCAGCGTTGTTCCCATCTCTGTAACACGTCCAAATAGTGCTCGGCGTTTTTCAACATAGTCTCCCTGTAACTTTACACACTTCTCCCAGCGATGTTCCCATCTCTGTAAGACGTACAAATAGTGCTCGGCGTTTTTCAACATAGTCTCCTTGTAACTTTACACACTTCTCCCAGCGTTGCTTCCATCTCTGTAATCCGTCCAAATAGTGCTCGGCGTTTTCAACATAGTCTCCCTGTAACTCTACTCACTTCTTCCAGCGATGCTCCCATCTCTGTAACCCGTCCAAATAGTGCTCGGCGTTTTCAACATAGTCTCCCTGTAACTCTACTCACTTCTTCCAGCGATGCTCCCATCTCTGTAACCCGTCCAAATAGTACTCGGCGTTTTTCAACATAGTCTCCTTGTAACTCTACACACTTCTCCCAGCGATGCTCCCATCTCTTTAACCCGTCCAAATAGTACTCGGCGTTTTTCAACATAGTTTCCTTGTAACTCAACACACTTCTCCCAGCGATGCTCACATCTCTGTAACACGTCTAAATAGTACTCGGTGTTTTTTAACATAGTCTCCTTGTAACTCTAAACACTTCTCCCAGCGATGTTCCCATCTCTGTAACCCGTCCAAATAGTACTCGGCGTTTTTCTACATAGTCTCCCTGTAACTCTACACACTTCTCCCAGGGATGTTCCCATCTTTGTAACCCGTCCAAATAGTACTCGGCGTCTTTCTCTGTAAAATAATAGTTCACGAATGTGTTTTGACGGAAATCTGTGTCCTCCAAGCGCAGCTCTCCGATAAGGTAAGAATAAGTAGTTTTTTGTGGCTAGATCCCGTGAGTAGGGCAGATGATGAAGCAGTTAAAGCGTAATTCGTGGATTTTCGCCATTGCAACCGCTGAGGTGTGACACGCTAGCTTCTCTTGGTGAAATAGGATTTTCCTTTTCGGCAAATGTGGCCGTTTTTCCGCAAATTCTGGCTTTAGCTTCTCAAGTATATAAGCTCGAGGGTATCTACTAGGGAAATCCATAAAAAGTGAACATTATCCTCCCCTGTAATGACCATGGAGTTACTGAGCTGTCCCACAATGGCGCCCAGCACCTCCGTAGTTCTTTACATAGGACAACACCTAGAGATTATCAAGCACCACCAATCTGGTCCTACGGGCGTAAGACGTGGTCTAAGAGGATACTCCACTTACGCGTGCCAACCCCAAAGGGGAAGGCTACCGATTTGACTTCGGCAGGGCCGCCTGGGATCTAGCACACCTTCTACTAGCTATGCAGACTAGTACGTGGGAATATATGGCTTCCCTCTACCCCGTCCGGAGACGTACCTGATCTCCCAAGGGTATCGGGAACCACTGACCCCTCGAGTCCAACCCAATCCGAAAAACTCCCTATCAGGGAGGGGCTCGAATGTTCGGCCCGAGGTCCCTCTAGTAACGTCAGAGGTACCACGAGTACTAGGGGTCCGCAGCATCCGCACAACGGCAGCTGAATGGGACGCATCCCCTCCCCTACGGAACGCTTTTCAACTACTAATGCGTAGTATGCTCTTGTAATTGTTTTTCCTATTTGATCTCAATCGATTGAAATAGCTCCATGATTGTCCTAAAGACAGTCGACTCGCTTTCCCAGCCGACGATTTTTTTTTTTTTTTTTTTTTGAGCCGGTTCCCCCTCTGCAGTAATGATGCGTAGTATGCTCTTGTAATGGTTTTTCCTTTCTGAAGATAATCGATTAAACTAACTCCACGATTATCCCAAATAAAATCTGTCGCTATCACCTTCCCAGCCGAAAAAATACAGTTTTTGCTTTTTTGAAGGCGGTTCTCCATTCGTAATCCACTGTTTGGACTGTAATTTTATTTCGGGCGTATAATGGTATATCCAGATTCTATCTATAGTAATTAATCGGCGTCAAAACTTGGATTTATTGCGCCTAAACTGCGCCAAAAGAGCGTTGGTAATGTTCAATGGAACATGTTTTTGGTCTAACGTGATCTAACGCGGACAGCTTTCTAATGTCATGTTGATTCAATACGTAAAAGACACGTTCCATTACATGCTCATACCCTCTGCTATATCTCTCATTTAAATTCGGCGGTCGTCTAGCACCATTTGTTGAACCTTGGCGATGTATTCGTCGGTAGTTGCAGTTTTTGGACATCCTGAACGTTTATCGTGTTCCAAGCTCTTAAGGCCACGTTTAAATTCAGCTGCCCAAAATTTCACTGTAGTAAATGATGGTGCAGAGTCCCCATACACACAATCTAACTAATCTTTGATTTGCGTACGCGTATTATCTTTCAAAAACAAATATTTAATGACAGATCGATATTCGATTTGGTCCATTTTAATAAAAAAAATCACTGATATCAACTCACTCAAACGACTGTTACATAACAACTGAGCGTCCGAAATTGCTGAAACTTTGGTGAGTAACTGTCAACAGGTATAATCACGAAGAGAGGCACTTCCGCACTATTCCTAAATGGATTGTTATCCCTTTCCCAGGAGAAATGGATAATTGTAGGACCTACAGAGGGCTATAAGCCACAGGTAGACCACAAAGAGGAAACTGAGGTCCCTGCAGCTCCACGCGGAAAAAGCTTCCAAATGCTGAAGCTGATAGAGAAGACTGTAAATGACCCGACGAAGTGGCAAATATTATTTCTTTTCATTAAGCATTCGCATTACGTGCCTGGCGTCACTTTACGCAAATATCCAATAAGCAAACCTGAAAATGAGAAGGAAGCTAAATAAAGTGAAATGCAAAGCAGTTATTGTAGAATTTCATTCCAGCGTGCACCTACTGACCAGGAAAAAGCAAGAAAAAGAATGACCAATGGAGGAAAACACAACGCTTCCACTTCCCGAATGCAAGTGTCATATCCTTACCACGGATATCCATCACCCTCTGTTAAAGTGGCTACATATTCCTGCTGGCTATCTCTATCAGAACTTCGAGAAATTAAACATTCTTTTTTTCTTCTGGCACTGCAAAAATGTTATAGCATGTAGCATCTCCATATTTTGCTTCAGAACTCGGGACAAGGTATTAGAAATTTTAATTACGAGGGCTGTGCAATAAAGAATGGTCATAATTTTATACGGTCACAATTTTTCGCAATAAAACTCAAACTGTTAGCTTAATGTGAAACAAACACGCCGTAGTACCTTCATTGTTGGTGTTCCTGGTTCCCGCCGTGAGAACCAGGCAAGTTCAGACATGTTCAGTATCGCCTACCGCTGCAATGGAGGTAACATGCAGTTAAAGTTGATGTTAGAGGAAGATCCGGAGTTCCTTTCAAACGTAATCACTGCTGATGAAAGTTGGCTACATCATTTTGCTCATGAGAGCAAACAGCTAAGCTCAGTATGGAAATCTCCATCATCACCAACCCCCAAAAAGCAAAAGTGGTTGCAAAAGTGCTGAAAAAGTTATGGTCATTTCATTCTTTGATATTCATGGAATGGTTTATTAGCATGTTGTACATGCACACATAGCAGTAACTGGACATTACTATAGGGATGTCCTGAAAACATTGCAAGTCTATATCAGGCGCAAAAGACCACATTTCTGTGAAGCATGCTGGATGATGCACCACGATAATGCGCGGCCGCTTATTGCCAATGTTGTTGCTGAATATCTTGCAAAAATCAACGTGAAGTGCATCCCTCACCCTAAATATAGTCCGAATTTAGCCCCATGTGACTTTTTTTTTCTATTCCCTAACTTTTGGGAAGTATTATCCATCATCTGAAGCAGTGGTGAAGGCTGCGGAGACGATTTTGAAGGATCTCTCAAAAAAGATTTCCGGCATATCCTTGAAGACTGTCAAAAACGCTGGGACAAGTGCATCGCATTCAGGGGAGACTATTTTGAGATGGACCGTCAAAATTATGAGATAAGTAACGGTACGGTGTCACAAAAAAGTGATCATCGTTTATTGAATGGCCCTCATAATTAGAGCCAACTGAACAATTCTATGCCACGGCCGGGATTTGAACCACGGATCTCCTGGTTTCCGTCCTGTTGCTCTAACCCTTTTAGGTACCATGACCAACATGCCGACGCAACATTAAACTCTCAAATAGACTCATTATATTTTCCCGGCAAACCGCCATAGAGTTCTCATATTCATGATACACATTTGTGGGCACTTACTATTGTAAGTACATAAATAACAGGATTTTTATCGCTGAATATTTTTAATGTACGAGGGCTGTTCAATAAGTATTGATCACAACCTTTCTTTGACAACCTTTACTCATCCTCATATTTTTGATGGTCCTTCTCAAAATAACCACTCCTGAATGCAATGAACTTGTCCCAGAGTTTCTGTCAGTCTTCAAAGACATGCTTGAAACCATTTTTTGAATGATTCTTCAAAATAGCCTCCGCAGCCTTCACCACTGCTTCTGATGATGGATAATGCCTCCCACGAAGAGGTTTCTTCAAGTTTTGGAATAGAAATAAGTCACATGGGGCTAAATCCGGACTATAGGGAGGGTGAGGATGCACTTCACGTTAATTTTTGCAAGATATTCAGCAAAAACATTGGCAATAAGCGGCCGCGCATTATTGTGGTGCAGAATCCAGCCTGCTTCATGGAAATGCGGTCTTTTGCGCCTTATATGGACTTGCAATGTTTTCAGGAATTCCCTGTAGTGTTTTCCAAATTACTGGTGTGTGCGCAAATACAACCTGTACATGAATATTGAAGATTGAGATGACCATAACTTTCCCAGCAGAAGCAACCACTTCTACTTTTTGGGGGTTGGTGATGAAGGAGATTTCCAGACTGAGTTTTGCTGTTTGTTCTCAGGGTCAAAATGATGTAGCCAAGTTTCATCAGCAGTGATTACGTCTGAAAGAAGCTCCGGATGTTCCTCTAACATCAACTTTAATTGCATGTTGCTTGAGTTTGAATTTGGACATAGCTGTTTGTTAATGATTAAGCTTAAATTCTGCTGACAGGCTAAACATGTACTTTGGACTGGTGAATCACACATCCCGCTGATCAAGGGAAATCATGCTTAGGTTGGCTAGTAACAGGTATAAACATGTTCTCAATTTGTAAACAATGAATCACACATCTTGCTAATCAAGGGAAATAATGCTTAGGTGGCCAGTTATAGGTCTCAACATGTTCTTCATGTTGTAAACAATGAATCACACATCCTGCTGATCAAGGGAAATAATGCTTAGTTGGCCAGTAACAGGCCTCAACAATATTCCCCATGTTGTAAACAATGAATCATACATCCTGCTGATCAAGGGAAATAATGCTTAGGTGTCCAGTAACTGGTCACAACATGCTCTCCATGTAAACAATGAATCACACATCCTGATGATCAAGGGAAATAATGCACAGGTGGCCTGTAACAGGCCTCAACATGATCGCCATGTTGTAAACAATGAATCATACATCCTGCTGATCAAGGGAAATAATGCTTAGGTGACCTGTAACAGGCCTCAGCATATTCTCCATGTTGTAAACAATGAATCACACATCCAGCTGATCAAGGGAAATAATGCACAGGTGGCCTATAACAGGCCTCAACATGTTCCCCATGTTGTAAACAATGAATCACACATCTTGCTGATCAAGGGAAATAATTCTTATGTGGCCAGTAGCAGGTCTAAAGATACTCTTTGTAATTTAAACAATGATTGCACAATATAGTGCTATAATTCGGAGGAAATTAACAGTTAGCGTTGGCATTGCTGAGTTGGCTTTTGTGGTAGGATCCCTATTTAAGCTTGGTTGAGTTAGCACCCGCGGAACTTGACAGAGAGATTTGAGATGGGATTTGCTGATTGTCTCTCTGTTGGATGGCTCTATAAACATTAACAAGTGTTTATTTAAAGGTGCTACTACGAGTAAGATCGCCAGCAGCGAGCACCGGACCATACATCTCTTGCCAGTTACACAAGGTCCAGCCATACAAACAACGCATCTCTAAATTTATAGTTTAACTACGTCATTATGTATTTAATTGTTAATAAAGCGTTCCTAATCTTCCAGATCCATGGAGTGCCTTGTAGAAGCACTGTGCATTTTTGGAATGCAGTTACTAAGTTCATTTTGAATTAGATGTACCTTGTGCTCTACCTTCTCTATAGCTACGCTCCCAGTTACTTTATGGGGTTGAAGGTAAGACCCCTTACCTCTTAAACCCCTACAAAACCTTTTAGTTTTGTAATGTAACATATGGTCTCGGCACCAGGTTTCGAATCCTGTACCTTTGTACCTCTCGTAATTCCTATCAGCCTCCTAACTTTATGTAACAATATGAAGGAATATGTAATTATTATACATTCTCAAAGGTGTATTCTCAGTAATCAGCCAGCATAATATAACAAAGGACTAGTAGAGAAATGCAAAGCTAATTTCTTGCGATATGTGCAGCTCAGCTGAGTAGTTACAGTGAACTTCAGTTCCAAAATAGTAGAGGAAATATTACTCGGTAATATAACCCAGAGCAGTTTAATAGTTGAACAAGTTTGAAGTACTTCGTATAAAGGAGCAGTATATTCCCTTTGGAAAGAGAAGTAGCAGAAAGTATTTCTTGGAGCACAATAAATTCCCTCCCTTCCTCAATGTTTGGCAGCCGTCATGTCTTCACGTTGAATGACACAGCATCGGGGGAGGATATTGCATTACTTGCAGTTCGCAACCGGCAGCGGAAGTGGGGAAACTTTTTTTTGTGCGGTAAACACTCCATCTTCTGACACGAGGTGGTTTCCTGTACTGCTTGTTTCCTCACAAACTTGTTGGAAATGTTTATTGCGTTTCTTTGAGTTCAGCTGGAGCTTTCAGAATGATAATATTACATTATTCAATTGCTGTAGAAGGTGGTGGTGTATTCCTAAACGCAATTGAACACATGCTTCGGTTAGCTTCAAAATTGTATCATGTTATTATGTTCTCTTATGCAAAAATTTACAATCTACTCTCTAAATCTATTAACTCTATATATAAATTTTGCATATTCCAAAATTTTACGATATACAACTATAGGATACATTTATTTGTCCTTACCTAGTTGCTACCTTGGCTTACATGACACCCTGGTCTTCTGCTCTGTCAGGTAGCTCTTAACCTCCATGCCGCCTTGTTACTTAATTAGTCTCATTCTTCCCCCTCATCTTCGTTTCTTATATTCTTTATATTTGGCTACTTTTATTGGTCTTTACCTTGTTGCTAACTTGGTTTACATGACACCTTGGTCTTCTGTTCTGCCAGGTAGCTCTTAACCTCCATACTTCCTTGTTACTTAATTAGTCCCTTTCTTCACCCACATCTTCCTTTCTTATATTCTTTACATTTGGCTACATTTATTTGTCTTTACCTTGCTGCTACCTTGGCTTACATGACACCCTGGTCTTCTGCTCTGTCAGGTATCTCTTAACCTCCATGCCTCCTTGTTACTTAATTAGTCTCATTCTTCTCCCTCATCTTCCTTTCTTATATTCTTTATATTTGGCTACATTTATTTGTCTTTACCTTGTTGCTACCTTGGCTTACATGACACCATGGTCTTCTGCCCTGCCAGGTAGCTCTTAATCTGCATGCCTTTTTGTTACTTAATTAGTCTCATTCTTCCTCCTCATCTTCCTTTCTTATATTCTTTATATATGGCTACATTTATTTGTCTTTACCTTGTTGCAACCTAGGCTTACATGGCATCCCGATTTTCTTTACCAGGTAGCTCTTAACCTCCATGCCTCCTTGTTACTTAATTAGTCTCATTCTTCCCCCTCATCTTCCTTTCTTATATTCTTTATATTTGGCTACTTTTATTTGTCTTTACCTTGTTGCTACCCTGGTCTTCTACTCTGCCAGGTAGCTCTTAACCTCCATACCTCAGTGTTACTTAATTAGTCCCTTTCTTCCCCCTCATCTTCCTTTTTATATTATTTATATTTGGCTACATTTATTTGTCTTTACCCTGTTGCTACCTTGGATTACATGACACCCTGGTCTTCTGCTCTGTCAGGTAGCTCTTAACCTCCATACCTCAGTGTTACTTAATTAGTCCCTTTCTTCCCCCTCATCTTCCTTTTTATATTATTTATATTTGGCTACATTTATTTGTCTTTACCTTGTTGCTACCTTGGCTTACATGACACCCTGGTCTTCTGCTCTGTCAGGTAGCTCTTAACCTCCATGCCTCCTTGTTACTTAATTAGTCTCATTCTTCCCCCTCAATTTCTTTTATTATATTCTTTATATTTGGCTACTTTTATTGGTCTTTAACTTGTTGCTACCTTGGCTCACATGACACCCTGATCTTCTGCTCTGCCAGATAGCTCTTAACCTCCATGCCTCATTGTTACTTAATTAGTCTCATTCTTCCCCCTCATCTTCATTTCTTATATTCTTTATATTTGGCTACTTTTATTGGTCTTTACCTTGCTGCTACCTTGGCTTACATGACACCTTGGTCTTCTGCTCTGCCAGGTAGCTCTTAAACTCCATGCCTCCTTGTTACTTAATTAGTCTCATTCTTCCCCCTCATCTTTCTTTCTTATATCCTTTACATTTGGCTACATTTAGTTGTCTATACCTTGTTGCTACCGTGGCTTACTTGACACCCTGGTCTTCTGCTCTGCCAGGTATCTCTTAACCTCCATGCCTCCTTGTTATTTAATTAGTCTCATTCTTCCTCCTCATCTTCCTTTCTTCTTTATATTTGGCTACTTTTATTGGTATTTACCTTGTTGCTACCTTGGCTTACATGACACCTTGGTCTTCTGCTCTGCCAGGTAGCTCTTAACCTCCATGCCTCCTTGTTACTTACTTATCCTCATTATTCCCCATCATCTCCCTTTCTGATATTCTTTACATTTGGCTACATTTATTTGTCTATACCTTGTTGCTACCTTGACTTACATGACACCCTGGTCTTCTGCTCTGCCAGGTAGCTCTTAACCTCCATGCCTCCTTGTTACTTAATTAGTCTCATTCTTCCCCCTCATCTTCCTTTCTTATATTCTTTACATTTGGCTATATTTATTTGTCTATACCTTGTTGCTACCTTGGCTTACATGACACCCTGGCCTTCTGCTCTGCCAGGTAGCTCTTAACCTCCATGCCTCCTTGTTACTTAATTATCCTCATTATTCCCCATCATCTCCCTTTCTGATATTCTTTACATTTGGCTACATTTATTTGTCTATACCTTGTTGCTACCTTGACTTACATGACACCCTGGTCTTCTGCTCTGCCAGGTAGCTCTTAACCTCCATGCCTCCTTGTTACTTAATTAGTCTCATTCTTCCCCCTCATCTTCCTTTCTTATATTCTTTATATTTGGCTACTTTTATTGGTCTATACCTTGTTGCTACCTTGGCTTACATGACACCCTGGTCTTCTGCTCTGCCAAGTAGCTCTGAATCTCCATGCCTCCTTGTTACTTAATTAGTCCCATTCTTCCCCCTCATCTTCCTTTCTTATATTCTTTACATTTGGCTATATTTAGTTGTCTATACCCTGTTGCCACCTTGGCTTACATGACACCCTGGTCTTCTGCTCTGTCAGGTTGCTCAACACATCCATGCCTCCTTTTTACTTAATTTGTCTCATTCTTCCCCCTCATCTTCCTTTCTTATATTCTTTACATTTCTTGCCCATTTTTCTTTTACTTCCTGCAAGAACTCACCAATACTTTTTACCTTCTTTTCCTCCTTCCCGTTAACTTTTTTATAGCTACTATCCTCTTCTCTACTTTCTCCCATTTTTCTTCCCAAACCTTTTTTCTCCACATTACAACTCCTCACATTCTGTTACATAGTGTCCTATGCTTTCTTTTCCCCCACACAATTCACAAATTCCCTTTTCCCTACCTCTTATCCCTCTTAGAAATATTGTTCCTGTTCTCATCCAAGCTAACCCTCGTCTCTCTTGACTATTGCAGTAATCTACATATGCTTCCCGTCCCCAATTTATTTATATTTACTTGTAACATTGTAATGATTTCATATTTTCTAGACTTTCCCATATTTCCTGTCCTTCTATATTGTCACCCAATTAGCGGAAAGCACAACCAACGACAGCTGAGTAAGGGGCCAGAGGCAGCCAAGCCACACCCACCCATTAGTCTCTGTCACTAACTGACTGGATGATTAGGGAAGTGTCAGTTGTCGCTGGCGGCCTCTTCCCCCCTTCCACTGCCATCTGGAACCTTCGCGGTGATTCACGGAAACTAGAGGCTTCGAGAAAACGGTGATATCCCTATAAAAAGGGCTGCTGTGAGTGAATTGAGTCAGTCAGTCAGTTCTTGGCGAGCAGTGAGGAGCGCCCAGTGAGGGGACGGACTGCGTACGTGCGTCGGAGGAGTTTACGTAATTATGAGTGCAGGTGGAACTGTAACGGACGAACTGGTGAATCGTAATTGTGTGCACTAGGTAATTCTGTGTAATTGGCAAGTGAGTAACTGTAAGTAGTTGGAAATAAAGAACATTTTTGAGTGGTTCAATTGGACTTTTCATTTCACGAACCCACAAAGTCACAATATCTTCTATTCTGCATTTTACTAATTTACCCACATCGCATGTATTCCTTTCCTATAATCTCCATATATCTGCCATTCCTACTTTTCCATAATTCCTCCTATCTCTGCCCACAAACTCTTTGAGCTCGCTAATGTTTTTTGCTGTCTCATGCATAATTTCATAGCTTCTCCTTCTTCTTTGGCCAAACACCCTTACCAAAATGTTATTATTCTTTCCATTATTATTCCATTTCTTCTTGTCTTTCTTAATTCTACTAAAGCTACTTCCCTAACCACTTGGTTGTCATTTCTAGCTTATATTTGCATATTCTTATACCATTCATTGCAGCCCATCCTGTTGCTTCAATTTTTCTCCTGTGTGCTCCCCACTTTCCATTGTTATTCAGCCTTACTCCTAAGTATTCAAATTTATTAACTACTTCTATCCTTTTGCCATTTAATACCCACTTTTTTAGTTTAACTCCCTTCTTGAAGACCATAACCTTCGAGTTATTTATGTTTATTTTTATTCCCCACTCTTTACAAAATTTCTGGATTTCATTTGTTTCCCTCTGCAATCCTACTACCGTTATAGATCACTTTCACCCTAGAGCCGCTACCACTTCCGTTGAGGTCTGTCTTTTGCCATTCAAATCTACTTTACATCTAGCCCATCCTTGAAATCTTGAGACCATCGTAGCCTCGGACGTCTGCTTCTCCTCTCTTGTTGCATATCCCATACTGTTAGACCGTATGCTCAACTGTCTTGACGCATTCTCTGCACTTTTCCTGCCCATTGCCATTTTTTGGTAATGTTACGTCCTCCAACGTTAAGTCATATCGGACGGTGAATGAAATGGGTGAAATGATGCCCAAATGTGTCCAGGGTCCATGGAACTTAGAGCTACTCGACATTCGTCGTTAAGGATAAGGGAAAACCTCGGCAAAAAAACCTTATCCAGGTAGCTCACCCTGACCGAGATACGAACTCGGACCTCTTGCTATTTGATCCTCTTTGCTTCAGTGGCTACGACTTCTAGGCAGCTTTTTCTTTGCATCACTTCATTCTTCACTTTATTTTTTAGGATGATGTTCAGGATCTTCCTTTCCACCTTCCGTTGGCTGTCGTAGGGGAGGGGATCCGTCCCCTTCAGCTGCCGAGCTGCGGGCGCTGCGGACCCTTAGCACTCGTGGTACCTCTAGCGTTACTAGAGGAACCTCGGGCCGAACACTCGAGCCTCTCCCTGAGGGGGGGGTTGTTGTTCGGATTGGGTTAGACTAGAGGGGGCAATGTGTTCCCGACCCCCCGGGGAATTGGGTACATTCGGCCAGGCTACGGCCACTCGGAGGTGTAGAGGGTTGCCACATAAATCCCGGATACTAGCCTGCAGAGCTAGTAGAATATGTGCTGGATCACCAGGCGGCCTCGCCGAGGTTTTCGGTAGTCCTCCCTGCAGGGCTGACGCGCGTAATTAGCGTATACACTTTCATCTCGTCTTGACGTTGTGTGCTCAGCTGGGGGGGGGGGGGGGAGTTGGCTTTTTAAGTAATCAGGTATTGTCCTATGGAAACAGCCCCGGAGTATCCATCGCTCCCGGGTAGGAGGACCGAGTCCTTGGTACTACGTGTCCAGGACTAATCGTAGTAGAACCTCTGCACAAACTTCCGCTGGCATGTTTTTAGCATTAGACCCTGTTTCTTCATTAGTGCCCAAGAATGACTTTCAGGCTCCAGAATTTACCCCGTGGTAATTTTACTCTTCTCCTTATTATTGCAATTCCTTGACCCTGAGAAGTTAACCAACCTGAGATTTGCAGTTGACATATTATTTGCAATCTCAGCGACAAAACTAAGAGATGATGAAGAGTACCAAAGACAAGTGCAAAAATGTGAGACTGCGAATGAGCCTCACAAACACAAAAATCATGACCCAATCATTTACCATAAAAAGCCTATTTTTAAGGCTATTTTTGGTATTCTGTTATTATTCATCCTTTTCTTTCCATTGAGTTCTATTTCTTTCAATAGTATGGTTTATTTCTTCTACTTTTAATTCTGTCCCAATATCCTGATTACGTTTTTTTTTTATCAATTTTGGTATATCCAGCTATTGCTCTTACGAATTTCATTTCTGATGACTGTATTCTCGTACTATTTCTTTTTGTTAGTGTCCATGTTTCTGATCCACAGATCAGAGTTGGTACTGCCATTTGTTTTGCATAGTTTTATTATAGAGTCCTTTGTTGCTTTATTTTTAATGTTCTTTTTAATGTGCCTGTTATATAGTTAAATTTATTTATTTTCTCTATTATATCAGCTTCCCCTTGGTACGAGACATTACATCCTAAATAAATAAAGTGTGATTTCTGCTCAATTATTATGTTATCTAACACTATTTTTTATCTTACTGGATCAATTCCTTTAAATGCCATGGTTTTGGATTTTTTCCATATTCTGTAGCAATTTTATCTAGACTATACAGCTTTTTCTGCAGGTCATCTTCATTTGTGGCCAGTAGTATTTGATCATCTGCATACAAAATAGTTTTCAGTTTAGCTCCTGATACATTAATGCCTCCATTGACTTTATTCGACCAAATCCTTACTATTTCGTCAACATACAAATTAAAAGGTGCGGTTGATAAAGGGCAACCTTGTCTTACGCCACCATTAACTATTACTATTTTTGTGTCAATGTACATACT